>CM035157.1:57174847-57774847 GCA_020205615.1 Panax quinquefolius
TAAGTACTTTCCTGAAAGTATTCATCACATGAAGGAGGTAGAGTTCATCAAGCTTGAGCAAAGCAATATGACCGTGTCACAGTACGAGGCTAAGTTTGCCGAGTTGTCCCGGTTTGCATCCCACTTGGTTGATAATGAGGAGAGAATGACGCGAATGTTTCTAAGAGGTTTGAAACCCGAGATACGTCAATACCTTATCTCTCATAAACTGTGTTTGTATTTAGATGTTGTGAATAGGGCTCAGTTATTGGAGTGTAATAATGAGTCAACCCAACCAAGAGAGAGCAGCCGACAAATCGATAATACCAGTGGTAGCAGTCATCGAAGCGGTGACAACAAACGTGGAGGGAATCAACATGCCAAAAATGGTAATCACTTCGGTGGTAATCATGTCCATGACAATAAGAGTGGACATTTCAAGAAGAGAAGATTCAACAATGATGGAAAGACGTCAGCACCAACACCTGCTGTTAAGGAAGGAGAACAACTGCCGGTCGTATGTTAAAAATGTGGAGGGGAAGGACACATAAGTCTAAACTGCACAATGCAGTCCAAAGCATGTTACAATTGTGGAAAAGAAGGTCACCTAGCCCAATTTTATCGTGCACCAAAGTCAAGTGTGACGCCCCCAAAATAAGTATACAACACCCATTTTGAGTCACCAAATACATGGTACAGAAAGCAAACTACAACTTCAATAATACAATTGTCGTGCAAAATACGACAACACATACTGTGAGTTTAAATACAAATATTGTCTTCTAGACAATATCCACACCCAAATAAATCCTCATTACAAGTATTCATACACTATTTTACAGAAATAGTGAGGACAGCTAAAATATCTTTCTAGAACCATCACTCCATACCTCGACTCGATCCTGCTATGTTCTCACCTCCTGAGAAGAAAAATGGAACAAAAAGGAAAAGGGTGAGCTCAACTAGCCAAGTAAAGAATATTATGACTAAGATAATATACAACAAATTATCATTAGTCTTCAACAGGGAAAAATCTGATAGAATACAATAGACAACAAGTTTTAGATCAACAACTGCATTGGAAATAACAATTCATTAGAAGAGTTAAGTAGAGAATGAAATCTACTATCATCTATGAATTTAAAAGTCCATCATCAATATTTTATCCCTGTAACATCAATCAATATACATCTTGCATCAAATATTCATCTTTACACTACGGGCCAAAGATATTCATCAGGTAATCATTCATCTTTGCACTACAGGCCAAAGATATTCAGTAAGACTGAGGATGATGAAAAATATTTTAAAGAAAACGAATCCAGTGAGACAGAAGGACAAATATTAGGGATTCGTATAACAGTTTATCCAAGATCAATAATACTTCATAATAAGCAATTGTGAAGTAGAATTCAAAAAGAACAATCAAAACATGGATACAATCAAAGATGGTAGCCAAAATAGACATCTTGGACAAAAAGGAAAATTTTCATTTTTCGGTGAATAGTGTCGTATTCGTGAATAGTGTCGTTTACGTGAATAGTGCCGTATACGTGAATAGTAACCCCGACACAAAAAATTTGAAATTTGATTAAAAAGTTCAAACCAACATTTTAGCATAATGATATTGAAGAAATTAATATCATTTCGAAAGAAAATAACATCCCTTACCTCAAAATAACGGTACTTCTGATCGGAATATCGAAAAGAAAGCCGAAGGAAACTTGTACCGAACAACAACTCTCAAAGTATCAAAATACTCACAAAAATACGCTCGAGAATCTAGAGAGAAAAAAAAACTTGTTTCTGGTGTGATTTTCAATTCTAACCTAAGCGTCTATTTATAAGAAAATGGTAGAACGCTATAGGAGACTAAAATAATAAATTAATATTATATCTTTTCAAACTTCCTACGCACACCTTCACCAACCAAGCCAGTCAAATATGAAAAATAAAAGCAGCCCACATGCTTGAAAAACCAAAAGTGGGTCCCACCCATAAATTTAATAAAAATCATTTTATTTTTTGAAACTTCAATAATTTATAGAAAATAGCCCGTTTATCAGAAAAATACGAATTTTATATCCATTCTGCTTGAAATCGAATTCTGTACAACTTTTTATCTTTGAGTTTTTCCAAATTCCAAATAGAATATATCCAAAATCCACAAACGTGTGATTTTTAATACTTCCCTTCCGACGGAATACTGATAAAACACCTCAGCATTAATTCCTTCATTTATAACCATATAAAATAAATAAATCCATCATTTATATCCACATCAAATAAATATTTACTTATCATGTAAATCAATAATTAATTATTCACAAATAATATTACAGAATCATACTTATGACAACTAGGCAGTTCCTAGGAAAGAGGTGGCTTTCCAATAAGGATTTCTCCTTACTGGCGCGCAATTAGGTGACCAAACCTCTCCTTGACAGAACTTTCTAGACATTGCTAATAATTCTATCTAATAATATTATTCAAATAATATGAATTATTGATCTGATAATGGGAAATACTGTGCAATGACAATTATTGAAACAACAATAATATAAACTATCAACGCAGCAATTATTGAATCAATAAAATAAAATATTGAACAAGAATTCACATAACAATTATTGAGTAGTGCATTCTTACTTACGAATCAATAATTCAACAATACTGAGAAATACCGTGTACCATTGTATAAACCACGCATATTACTATATTTTAACCACCAGGTAACCCAATAGTGTTAACGGTAACAATTATGCCGTTATTCATAAAAACTCATACTTTGTCATTTTCTTCATTCGACAGTTATTCCGTTTTGGGGCCCACAATTGACTGTGTTGACGTATGGATATTCCCGACAAAAAGAATATTCCACGACCAAACGAATATTCCCCATCAGAAATGAATATTTTATAACTACTTGCTTATTTTGCAAAATTTGCTCATTTCACCCATAACCAAAGCATTATATCAAATTAGCACCTTATTAATTTAGAATAATGAATAGAGGAAAAATTCAATTTTATTTATAATAAGTTGGGGTCTTACAACCTCCCCTCCTTATAAAATTTCATCCTCGAAATTGACGTGCGTACCTGGTGTTTTGAACAGGTGAGGGTACCTCGCTTTCATTTCTGATTCTAACTCCCAGGTCATTTCTTCAATAGCATGGTTCCTCCACAAAACCATAACTTGTGGTATAACCTTGGTGCGTAGGACATGTTCTTTCCTATCCAAGATTTTAACAGGTACCTCCTTGTACGTTAAATCTTTGGCTATCTCGTCTGGTTCTAACTCAATAATATGGTTTGGGTCTTTCACATATTTACGAAGCATAGATATGTGGAAAACATTGTGAACACGAGACATAATTGGAGGTAATGCGAGTCTATAGGCCACATTTCCTATTCGGTCAAGAATCTCAAATGGACCAACAAAATAAGTATACAACACCCATTTTGAGTCACCAAATACATGGTACAGAAAGCAAACTACAACTTCAATAATACAATTGTCGTGCAAAATACGACAACACATACTGTGAGTTTAAATACAAATATTGTCTTCTAGACAATATCCACACCCAAATAAATCCTCATTACAAGTATTCATACACTATTTTACAGAAATAGTGAGGACAGCTAAAATATCTTTCTAGAACCATCACTCCATACCTCGACTCGATCCTGCTATGTTCTCACCTCCTGAGAAGAAAAATGGAACAAAAAGGAAAAAGGGTGAGCTCAACTAGCCAAGTAAAGAATATTATGACTAAGATAATATACAACAAATTATCATTAGTCTTCAACAGGGAAAAATCTGATAGAATACAATAGACAACAAGTTTTAGATCAACAACTGCATTGGGAATAACAATTCATTAGAAGAGTTAAGTAGAGAATGAAATCTACTATCATCTATGAATTTAAAAGTCCATCATCAATATTTTATCCCTGTAACATCAATCAATATACATCTTGCATCAAATATTCATCTTTACACTACGGGCCAAAGATATTCATCAGGTAATCATTCATCTTTGCACTACAGGCCAAAGATATTCAGTAAGACTGAGGATGATGAAAAATATTTTAAAGAAAACGAATCCAGTGAGACAGAAGGACAAATATTAGGGATTCGTATAACAGTTTATCCAAGATCAATAATACTTCATAATAAGCAATTGTGAAGTAGAATTCAAAAAGAACAATCAAAACATGGATACAATCAAAGATGGTAGCCAAAATAGACATCTTGGACAAAAAGGAAAATTTTCATTTTTCGGTGAATAGTGTCGTATTCGTGAATAGTGTCGTTTTCGTGAATAGTCCATAGTATCGTGAATAGTAACCCCGACACAAAAAATTTGAAATTTGATTAAAAAGTTCAAACCAACATTTTAGCATAATGATATTGAAGAAATTAATATCATTTCGAAAGAAAATAACATCCCTTACCTCAAAATAACGGTACTTCTGATCGGAATATCGAAAAGAAAGCCGAAGGAAACTTGTACCGAACAACAACTCTCAAAGTATCAAAATACTCACAAAAATACGCTCGAGAATCTAGAGAGAAAAAAAAACTTGTTTCTGGTGTGATTTTCAATTCTAACCTAAGCGTCTATTTATAAGAAAATGGTAGAACGCTATAGGAGACTAAAATAATAAATTAATATTATATCTTTTCAAACTTCCTACGCACACCTTCACCAACCAAGCCAGTCAAATATGAAAAATAATAGCAGCCCACATGCTTGAAAAACCAAAAGTGGGTCCCACCCATAAATTTAATAAAAATCATTTTATTTTTTGAAACTTCAATAATTTATAGAAAATAGCCCGTTTATCAGAAAAATACGAATTTTATATCCATTCTGCTTGAAATCGAATTCTGTACAACTTTTTAGCTTTGAGTTTTTCCAAATTCCAAATAGAATATATCCAAAATCCACAAACGGGTGATTTTTAATACTTCCCTTCCGACTTTTAATCTTGATAAAACACCTCAGCATTAATTCCTTCATTTATAACCATATAAAATAAATAAATCCATCATTTATATCCACATCAAATAAATATTTACTTATCATGGAAATCAATAATTAATTATTCACAAATAATATTACAGAATCATACTTATGACAACTAGGCAGTTCCTAGGAAAGAGGTGGCTTTCCAATAAGGATTTCTCCTTCTCGGCCGCATGATTAGGTGACCAAACCTCTCCTTGATGTAACTTTCTAGACATTGCTAATAATTCTATCTATCTAATAATATTATTCAAATAATATGAATTATTGATCTGATAATGGGAAATACTGTGCAATGACAATTATTGAAACAACAATAATATAAACTATCAACGCAGCAATTATTGAATCAATAAAATAAAATATTGAACAGTAACTACTGTAACAATTATTGAGTAGTGCATTCTTACTTACGAATCAATAATTCAACAATACTGAGAAATACCGTGTACCATTGTGTAACCACGCATATTACTATATTTTAACCACCAGGTAACCCAATAGTTTTAACGGTAACAATTATGCCGTTATTCATAAAAACTCATACTTTGTCATTTTCTTCATTCGACAGTTATTCCGTTTTGGGGCCCATAATTGACTGTGTTGACGTATGGATATTCCCGACAAAAAGAATATTCCACGACCAAACGAATATTCCCCATAAGAAATGAATATTTTATAACTACTTGCTTATTTTGCAAAATTTGCTCATTTCACCCATAACCAAAGCATTATATCAAATTAGCACCTTATTAATTTAGAATAATGAATAGAGGAAAAATTCAATTTTATTTATAATAAGTTGGGGTCTTACAACCTCCCCTCCTTATAAAATTTCATCCTCAAAATTGACGTGCGTACTTGGTGTTTTGAACAGGTGAGGGTACCTCGCTTTCATTTCTGATTCTAACTCCCAGGTCATTTCTTCAATAGCATGGTTTCTCCACAAAACCTTAACTTGTGGTATAACCTTGGTGCGTAGGACATGTTCTTTCCTATCCAAGATTTTAACAGGTACCTCCTTGTACGTTAAATCTTTGGCTATCTAGTCTGGTTCTAACTCAATAATATGGTTTGGGTCTTTCACATATTTACGAAGCATAGATATGTGGAAAACATTGTGAACACGAGACATAATTGGAGGTAATGCGAGTCTATAGGCCACATTTCCTATTCGGTCAAGAATCTCAAATGGACCAACAAACCTTGGATTGAGCTTTCCTTTCTTTCCAAATCTTGTAACTCTCTTCTGTGGAGCAATACGTAACAGGACATGATCCCCAATATTAAATTCCACGTCCTTTTGATGAAGATCAGCATAACTCTTTTGTCGATCCTGTGAGGTTTGAATATGTTGTCAAATCATTTGGATCTTTTCTGTAGTCATGCATACCAATTCTAGTCCCAACAAAGTTGTTTCACCCACCTCGTCCCAGCATACTGGAGAACGACACTTTCGTCCATACAACACCTTAAATGGAGCCATGCCTATACTTGCTTGATAATTGTTGTTGTAGGAGAATTATACCAATGGTAAATACTTATCCCAACTCCCTTTGAAGTCTACGACACATAGTCTTAATAGATCTTCAAGATTTTGAATAGTCCTTTCTGATTGTCCATCCGTTTAAGGAAGATATGCCGAACTGAATAGTAAATCCGTGCCTATAGCATTCTGCAAGCTAACCCAAAATCTTGAAGTGAATCTTGGGTCACGATCTGAAACTATAGATACTGGCATGCCATGCAATCTCACAATCTCATTCATGTACATACGAGCAAGACGTTCAAGGGAATAAGTTTCTCGTATCGGTAAGAAATGAGAAGACTTGGTTAATCTATCAACAATAAACCAAATCGCATCTATGCCTTGAGAAACTATGGGAAGACATGTAACGAAATCCATGGTAATGTGTTCCCACTTCCATTCCAGAATCTCAAGTGGTTGCAATGGACCTTTTGGCACTTGATGCTCTGCCTTTACTCGAAGACAAGTTAAACACCTCAAGATAAACTCTGCGATCTCTCTCTTTATATTATTCCACTAAAATGTATGTCGAATATCATGATACATTTTGGTACTCCCAAGATGGATTGCAAACGGGGTGTTGTGTGCCTCCATCATGATTCTATGCTTCAAGTAAGAATCGTTAGGAATGCAAAGTCTAGAGTTGACTCGAAGTAATCCTTCTTCATCGATTCTTGCTTCTGGAATAGCTCCTTCTTGCACTTTCTTCTTCATACGCATCAGCCCCAGGTCCGTAGTGGGTCCCTGGAGTCTTTAACTCTATCTCCGTCCTTTGCAAGTCATATAAAATGGGCCTTTACGTTGACAATATTGCACTCGTACTTGCATATGATCTTCTACTCAATGCGTCAGCTACTACGTTCGCTTTTCCAAATGATATTGAATAGTGTGATCGTAATCTTTCAACAGCTCAAGCCAACGTCGTTGCCGCATGTTGAGTTTTTTTTGGGTGAAAAAATATTTGAGTCTTTTATGGTCCGTATAAATCTCCACTTTCTCCCTATACAAGTAGTGTCTCCATATCTTCAACGCGAATACGACTGATGCCAACTCCAGATCATGAGTAGGATAATTCCTCTCATATTCTTTGAATTATCGCGAGGCATAGGCTATGACTTTCCCATGTTGCATGAGAACACATCCTAACCCTTTGCCTGAAGCATCGCTGTAGATGACAAATCCATCTGAACCAGATGGTATTGCCAGAACAGGTGCCGAAATGAGTCTCCTCTTGAGCTCTTGGAAACTTTTCTCACATTCCTCGCTCCGTACGAATTTTATATCTTTCCGAGTCAACCGAGTTAATGAAGTAGCGATTTGAGAAAATCCTTCCACGAATCTCCGATAATAACCAAATTAAGCCCGAAAGTCGTAGATTTCTGGCCACCCAACTTCGGTTGCTCCCAAATTTGTATTGCTTCAATCTTTGTCGGGTCAACAGATACTCCATGTTTTGACACCACGTGTGTAAGACCCCAACTTTTATGAATAAAAATAAATTTTCTATAAATATCATTTTTGAATATTATGGAATAAATTTAATATAATGTTATAGTTGTGGGTAATATTTATAAATTTTGCAAAGTACGCAAGTTGTTATATAATATTCAATTGGTCAGGGAATATTCGTACGACGGCACAATCATTGGTGGACCCCACAATAGAATTATTGTCAGATTGAGAAAACGACAAAAATATTTTTATGAAAATAACGGCGGAAGTTTTACTGTTGATACTGTTGAACTACTCGGTAGTAAAATTATAGTAATACGCGTGGTTGCATAGTAGCACACGGTATTGATTATTAATGCTTATGTGAGAAGTCCCTCAGTTTGATTCAATTATTGTCAATATTTTATATGTTATTAAATCAAAAATTGAGATGATGAAGTTGTTAATATTATTATTTGCATTATTAACGATGTCTAGAAGTTCTGCCAAGGAGAGGTTTGGTCACCTAATTACGCGCCAATAGGGAGAAATCCTTATTAGAAAGCCTCCTCTTTCACGGAAACGACACAGTCGATTAATAGTGTGAATAATAATAATGATGATGACGTTTTGTTTTATTCATATTATTAATGTAATAAAATGTAAAAACTTTTTATATAAAAGCGAGAATACTTTTATAAAGTTATTCGCTTTATTAGGCTAATAGTAAAATCTTTTTATATAAAATGTAATACTTTTATAAAGTTATCTGTTTTATTAGACAATAATTAGAATATATTATGTTTTATTATGCATAGTGTTTGCATAGTGCTTACATAGTGTTTGCATAGTAAAATCTTTTTAAAAGTTATTCATTTTATTAGATTATAAATAGAATATATTATATTTTATTTAAAAGATTTTGCTTTAAATATGGACCGTCCGATTAAAGTAAATCAATCTGGACCGTTCATGGATTGGTTACTATTCATTTCATTCTTCTATAAATAGAAGCTCATTCCTTCATTATTTCTTACGAATTCACTGAAACTATAAAGAGAGAAACTATAGAGAGAAAGAAGAAAAGTATTCTGCTACTTCACTACTCCGATATCAAGTTTCTTTTACGGTAAGGGGTATTATTTCTTTTGTATTCATGAAGAGAACTTCTATTATTCCATCTTTATTATTCTATTAGAATAACCTGTATACGCGGGCTACCCTATATTTGGTGAAATTCTTATGTATTCCATTCTTTATTATTCTGTTGGAATATCCTGTCTGTGCTTTCCGCCGGACCTGGTTCCATCTTTACTATTCTGTTGGAACATCCTGTTGGTGTGAATTTCACCGACCGGTTCCGTCATTTAGTATTCTCATTGGAATAACTTTGCTACATGCGGGTACCGCATGCATGGTGATTTCTGTTGTATTCCATTCTTTATTATTCTGTTGGAATATCCTGTCGGTGTGTATTACGCCTGACATGGTTCCGTTATTTATTATTCTGATGGAATAACCTGTCAATGCGAAGTACCGCATACATGGTGATTTCTTTTGTTATTCCATTCTTTATTATACTTAGTTGGTTAAAGTTTTGACTTCTACACTTTATGAAATTAGTGGAATATTCTTGATATTTGCGCTTCATCCAGTATCTTTTCATGGAAATATTCTTCTGAGCATTCTTGAATTTTACTTTACAAAGAAGTATCATGTTAACAATTTGGACGTTATTAGTTCCTGAATAAATTAATTCTTGAACTTGTTTTATTGAATTCTTATATCATTGTCATCATCCTCATGTTTATATTATTTTTGAAAGTCATCTGTGGCCAGTTATGCGTAGATGGACTTGGTATGATTATGACCAGGTATTATTCGGTGTAATTATGACCGTAATGTTACAAATGATGTGGTAAAAGTCCTCATTGGCCCAAAGTGCATTGATGGACAGTTGTTGGCATGATCATGACCATTAATGAATACACAAATATCTTTGGCCCATAGTGCATGGATAATTTGTGGTCGTGACCCTAATGAATATCCTTGGCCGTAGTGAAGGGATGATGTGGATTATTTATTAAGTTGAGTCTCAGCGATAAAAGTGATGAAAAAACTTTTTAAATCATAAAAGATAGTAGATTTTATTCTCTACTTGACTCTTTTAAGGGATTGCATGTTCTACTGCAGTTAAACTTGATGTCTATTGTATTTTATCAGTTTAACACTGCTGAGGACTAATGATAATTTATTCTGCATTATCTTAGTCATAATATTTCTTAGTGGGCTAGTTGAGCTCGCCCTTTCTCTCACTGTTCTCTTCAGGAAATGAGAACGTAGCCGGGACTAGTCGGGGAACGGAGTGATGGTCCGAGATGGTGTCTTAGTAGTCCTCACTATTCTATTAAATAGTGTGACAATAAATGTAATGAGGACTAAATTGAGTGTGGATATTGTCTAGATGACAATATTTGTATTAAAACTCACAGCATGTATTTTGTCTTATTTTACACGACTGTTGTATAATCAAGTTGTATTTGAATTTAGTACCATGTATTTGGTGACTCAAGATGGGTGATGTATACCTATTTTGGGGGCATCACAGTTGGTATCAATGCTTAGGGATATGATCCCTGGCTGAGATATGAGATAAGAACTAGGAGGAGAGAGACGGGGAATTCTTTCGCATGTATGACCTACCTAAGTTTATTTGGTATTTTATTGGTCGGTCAGAGTATAGGGATAATTTATGACATATTAATTAACCCTTGTTTTGTGGCAGTATTTGAAAATGGCATCCGAGAATGTTGAGAACATCAATGGAGCACAGGAGACCGTTGAGTCTCCACAGATCAATAATCAGGATAATGTGCATCAGGAAGGCGACAATCCTAATGCAAACAACAACACTGACCAAATGATGAACGATGGAATGTTCTGAGGCTTCATGCAATTCATGCAACATCAGGCAAGAGCAGCTCCTGTCCAAAATATAGGTGGAAACACTAGCAACTCTCGGACGGTCACCGCCAAACAGTTCAAGGAGCTGGGACCACCGGAGTTTTTTGGAGAGCCAAAACCACTTAAGGCAGAGACGTGGATAAAGCAGATCAACAAGATATTTGATGTCTTAGATTGCTCCGAGGAGCAAAAGGTTCCCTTTGCCACTTTCATGTTGCGGGCAGAGGTAGATTACTGGTGGGAATCTTTAAAGCGTACTCAACTCAAGCAGATCGAAGATGTCTTGGGAGAAGTTCCATGAATCGCTCAACGACAAGTACTTTCCCAAAAGTATTCGTCACATGAAAGAGGTAGAGTTCATTAAACTGAACAAAACAAACAACATGACCGTGTCACAGACAAAACCAAGTTGGTAGAAGTCGTCTTGCTTGCATCCCATTTGGTTGATAATGAGGAGAGAATGACGCTAATGTTTCTAAGAGGTTTGAAACCAGAGATACGTCAATATCTTATCTCTCATTAACTGTGTTTGTATTCAGATGTTGTTAATATGGCTCAATTATTGGAGCGCGATAATGAGTTAACCCAACCAAAAGAGAGCAGCCGGAAAAATGATAATACTAGTGATAGCAGTCATCGAAGCGGTGACAATAAGCATGGAGGGAATCAACATGCCAGAAATGTTAACCACTTTGGAGGTAATCATGGCCAAAACAATAAGAATGAACATTTCAAGAAAAGAAGATTCAACAATGATGGAAAGACATCAGCATCAGCACATGTCGTTAAGGAAAGAGAACGACCACCTGTCATATGCTTCAAATGTGGAGGGGAGGGACACATCAGTCCAAACTATGCGATGCCCTCCAAAGCATGTTACAATTGTGGAAGAGAAGGACACCTGGCCCGATTTTGTAGTGCACTGAAGACAAGTCCAGCTGGGATGGAGGCAGCAAAGGCCGTCCCAAACAAGACAAAACCGGTTGTTCAAGGGAGAGCGTTTGTCGTGACCTCCCAGAAAGCAAGGAACCCGAATGAGGTCATCACGGGTAAGCTTATCATAAATTCTAGTGAAGTATATACCTTATTTGATACCGGTTCTACCCATTCTTTAATTTCTCCTACTTGCGCTCAACGTTTAAATTTGACTCCAGAGAAATTAGACTTTGACTTATTTGTTGAAACAACGTTGGGAGAAACCTTCATTACATCCACTGTTTATAAGTCTTGTTTAGTTTAAATTGGTACCCTCACATTACCTGTCGACCTTATTTCATTGAAAATACTTGCATTTGACGTAATTCTAGGGATTGATTGGTGAACTACTTATCATGCAAAAATTGATTGTTTTCATAAGGTTGTTAGCTTTCATATTCCTAATCAACCTATTATGCGAATTCAAGCAACCAAACCATTAAAATCAGTCACTGTCATCTCAAGCCATAAATCAATTCGTTTATTGAAAAACGGATGTCAAGCTTTCTTAGCTCATGTCACGGATCTAAACAAAAATACGTCAATTTTGAATGATATTTCTATTGTTAATGAATTTCCTGACGTATTCCCTGAAGAACTTCATGGCCTACCCCCAGAGTGTGAAATTGAATTTTGTATCGACCTTGAACATGGTACAAAACCTATTTCCAAAGCCCCATATCGAATGGCTCCTATTGAACTTCAGGAGTTAAAGACCCAACTGCAGGAATTGTTAGACATTGGCTTTATTTGTCCTAATACTTCTCCTTGGGGTGCTCCTGTTCTATTCGTGAAGAAGAAAGATGGGAGTATGCGACTTTGTATTGATTATCGGGAGTTGAATCATGTCACCATCAAAAATAGGTACCCATTGCCACGTATTGATGACCTGTTTGACTAGTTACAAGGCACCAAATTCTTTTCAAAGATTGATCTTCGTTTCGGATATCACCAATTGAAGATTAGAACCGATGACATTCCAAAGACGGCTTTCAGAACTTGGTATGAGCATTATGAAATCCTAGTCATGTCTTTTGGATTGACTAATGCTCCTGCTGCATTCATGGATATGATGAACCGAGTATTCAAGGAATATTTGGATCACTTTGTGGTCGTCTTTATTGATGACATCCTTATTTATTACAAAATCCGTGAAGATTATGAGCAACACTTGAGGCTGATGCTCCAAAAGCTTCGTGAATATAAGCTTTATGCCAAGTTGAAGAAATGCGAGTTCTGGCTTGAGGAAGTAGCATTCCTTGGGCACGTGGTATCAAGTCATGGAATATCTGTTGACCCAGCAAAGATTGAAGCCATTCAAAGCTGGGAGCAACCTAAATCAATGACCTAATTCAAGTACATAGCTTTCTCGGCTTAGCTGGTTATTATCGGAGATTCGTAGAAGGGTTTTCTCGAATCGCTACTCCCTTAACTCAGCTAACTCGGAAAGATACAAAATTCAGTTGGAACGAGGAATGTGAGAAGAGTTTTCAAGAACTCAAAAGAAGACTCATTTCAGCACCTGTTCTGACAATACCATCTGGCTCGGAGGGATTTTCCATCTACAGTGATGCATCAGGCAAGGGGTTAGGATGTGTTCTCATGCAACATGGGAAAGTCATAGCCTATGCCTCTCGACAACTCAAAGAATATGAGAGGAATTATCCTACTCATTATCTAGAGTTAGCAGTTGTTGTCTTTGCACTTAAAATTTGGAGGCATTACTTTTATGGGAGAAACTGGAGATCATTACGGATCATAAAAGCCTCAAATATTTCTTCACTCAAAAGGAACTCAACATGCGACAGCGACGTTGGCTTGAACTATTGAAAGATTATGATCATACCATCCAATACCATCCTGGAAAAGCAAACGTGGTAGCTGACGCATTGAGTAGAAGATCATATGTGGGTACAAGTGTGATATTGTCAACGTAAAGGCCCATCTTGTATGACTTGCAAAGGATGGAGATAGAATTAAAGACTCCAGGGACCCATGTGATGATGGTGAATATACGAGTAGAACCGACTTTAATTGATAAAGTTAAAGTTGCTCAAGCTACAGAACTAGAGCTGATGCATATGAGGAAGAAAGTACACGAAGGCGCTATGCCGGAAGCAAGAATCGATGAAGAAGGAATACTTCGAGTCAACTCCAAACTTTGTGTTCCTAACGACCCTGATTTAAAGTATAAAATCATGATGGAGGTGCACAACACACCGTTTGCAATCCATCCTGGGAGTACCAAAATGTATCGTGATCTTCGTCATACATTTTGGTGGAGCAATATGAAGAGAGAGATAGCGCTATTTATCTCAAGGTGTCTAACTTGTCAACGAGTCAAATCGGAGCATCAGGTACCAAAAGGTCCATTGCAACCACTTGAAATTCCAGAATGGAAGTTGGAGCACATTACTATGGATTTCGTTACTGGTCTTCCCAAGTTTCTCAAGGCATAGATGTAATTTGGGTCATTGCTGATAGATTGACCAAGTCTGCTCATTTCTTACCAATACGAGAAACTTATACACTTGAACGTCTTGCTCGTATGTACATAAACGAGATTGTAAGACTGCATGGTATGCCAGTATCCATAGTTTTTGATCGAGACCCAAGATTCACTTCACGATTTTGGGTTAGTTTACAAAAAGCTATGGGCACAAATTTACGATTAAATTCGGTTTATCATCTTCAGACGGACGGACAATCAGAGAGGACTATTTAAACTCTTGAAGATTCATTAAGACTCTGTGTCCTTGACTTCAAGGGAAGTTGGGACAAGTTCTTACCATTGGTGGAGTTTTTCTACAACAACAGTTATCAAACAAGTATCGGCATGGCTCCATTCGAGGCGCTGTATGGAAGAAAGTGTCGTTTCTCCAAAGATAATCGGGATGAGGTAGGTGAAGCAACGTTGTTGGGACCGGAGTTGGTACGTATGAGTACGAAAAAAGATTCAAACGATCCGACAACGATAAAAAACCTCACAAGATCGACAAAAAGAGTTATGTTGATCTTCATCGAAAGGACGTGGAATTCGATATCGAGATCATGTGTTGTTACGTGTTGCTCCATGGAAAGGAGTTACGAGATTTGGAAAGAGAGGAAAGCTCAATCCTCGATTCATTGGCCCATTTTAATCTTCGATCGAGTAGGGATCAGTAGCCTATAGACTTGCTTTTTACTGCCAAGTATGTCTCGTGTTCATAACGCTTTTCATATATCCATGTTACGTAAATATGTGAAAGACCCGAACCATATTATTGACTTAGAACCGGATGAAATAGCGGAAGATTTAACGTATGAAGAGGTTCCTATTCAAATCTTGGATAAGAAGGAACATATTCTACGCTCCAAGGTTATACCTCAAGTCAAAGTGTTATGGAGGAACCACGATGTTGAGGAAATGACCTGGGAGTTAGAATCTGAAATGAAATCAAGGTATCATTACCTCTTAGAAAGACCAGGTACATACCCTAATTTTGAGGGCGAAATTTAATAAGAAGTGGAGAGTGTAAGACCCCAACTTTTATAAATAAAAATTAATTTTCTATAAATATCATTTTTGAATATTATGAAATAAATTTGATATAATGTTATAGTTGTGGGTAATATTTATAAATTTTTCAAAGTACGCAAGTTGTTATATAATATTCGATTGGTCAGGGAATATTTGTACGACGACACAATCATTGGTGGACCCCACAACAGAATTATTTTGGGATTGAGAAAACGACAAAAATATTTTTATGAAAATAATGACGGAAGTTTTACCGTTGATATTGTTGAACTACTCTAGGTAGTAAAGTACAAGAATACGCTGCGGGTTGCATAAGTAGCACTTTATTGATTATTAATGCTTATATGAGAAGTCACTTAGTTTTATTCAATTATTGTCGATATTTTATATGTTATTAAATAAATAATTGAGATGACAAAGTTGTTAATATTATTATTTGCATTATTAACGATGTCTAGAAGTTTTGCCAATGAGAGGGTTGGTCACCTAATTGCGCGCCAATAGGGAGAAATCCTTATCGAAAGCCCTCTTTCTCGGGAACGACTTCGTCGATTAATAGTATGAATAATAATTATGATGATGACGCTTTTGTTTTATTTACATTATTAACGTAATAAAATGTAAAAACTTTTATATAAAACATAATACTTTTATAAAGTTATTCGCTTTATTAAAGGCTAATAGTAAAATCTTTTTATATAAAAATGTAATACTTTTATAAAGTTATCTGCTTTTATTAGACAATAATTAGAATATATTATATTTTATTATGCATACTGCTTTTTGCAGATAGTGTTTCATAGTTTTTTTTGCATAGTAAAATCTTTTTAAAAGTTATTCATTTTATTAGATTATAAATAGAATATATTATATTTTATTTAAAAGATTTTGCTTTAAATATGGACCGTCCGATTAAAGTAAATCAATCTGGACCGTTCATGGATTGATTACTATTCATTCCATTCTTCTATAAATAGTAGCTCATTTCTTCATTATTTCTTACGAATTCACTGAAACTCTAGGGAGAAAGAAGAAAAGTATTCTGCTACTTCACTACTCCGATATCAAGTTTCTTTTACGGTAAGTGGTATTATTTCTTTTGTATTCATGAAGAGAACTTCTATTATTCCATCTTTATTATTCTGTTGGAATAACCTGTATACGCGAGCTACCCTATACTTGGTGAAATTCTTCCGTATTCCATTCTTTATTATTCTGTTGGAATATCATGTTTGTGCTTTACACCAGACCTGGTTCTCTCTTTATTATTCTGTTGGAACATCCCGTTGTTTTGAATTTCACCTGACCTGGTTCCGTCATTTAGTATTCTATTGGAATAATCTGTTTATGCAAAGTACCGCATGCATGGTGATTTCTATTGTATTCCATTCTTTATTATTCTGTTAGAATATCTTGTCGGTGCGTAATACACCTGACCTAGTTCCGTTATTAATTATTCTGATGGAATAACCTGTCTATGCGAAGTACCGCATGGATGGTGATTTCTTTTGTTATTCCATTCTTTAGTATACTCAGTTGGTTAAAGTTTTGACTTCTATACTCCATGAAATTAGTGGAATATTCTTGATATTTGCGTTTCATCCAGTATCTTTTCATGGAAATATTCTTCTGAGCATTCTTGAATTTTACTTTACAAAGAAGTATCATGTTGACAATTTGGACATTATTAGTTCCTGAATAAATTAACTCTTGAATTTGTTTTATTGAATTATTATATCATTGTCATCATCCTCATGTTTATAATATTTTTGAAACTCATCTGCGGCCTGTAGTGCATAGATGGACTTGGTATGATTATGACTAGGGATTATTCGGTGTAATCATGATCATAATGTTACAAATGGTGTGGTAAAAGTCCTCATTGGCCCAAAGTGCATTGATGGATAGTTGTTGGCATGATCATGACCATTGATGAATACACAAATATCTTTGGCCCGTAGTGCATGGATAATTTGTGGTCGAGACCCTAATGAATATCCTTGGCCGTAGTGCAGGGATGATGTGGATTATTTATTAAGCTAAGTCTCAGCGATAAAAGTGATGAAAAACCTTTTTAAATCATAAAAGATAGTAGATTTTATTCTCTACTTGACTCTTTTAATGGATTGCATGTTCCACTGCAGTTAAACTTGATGTCTATTGTATTTTATCAGTTTAACACTGTTGAGGACTATTGATAATTTATTCTGCATTATCTTAGTCATAATATTTCTTACTGGACTAGTTGAGCTCACCCTTTCTTTAACTGTTCTCTTCAGGAAATGAGAGCGTAACCGGGACTAGTCGGGGAACGGAGTAATGGTCCGAGATGGTGTCTTAGTAGTCCTCACTATTCTGTTAAATAGTGTGATAGTAAATGTAATGAGGACTAAATTGAGTGTGGATATTTTCTAGATGACAATATTTGTATTAAAACTCACAGCATGTATTTTGTCGTATTTTACACGACTGTTGTATAATCAAGTTGTATTTGAATTTTGTACCATGTATTTGGCGACTCAAGATGGGTGATGTATACCTATTTTGGGGGCATCACAACGTGCCAAAGAAATGTTACTTCCTCAAGCCAGAACCTTCATTTCTTCAGCTTGGCATATAGCTTGTTTTCACGAAGCCTTTCAAGTATCAGCTTCAAATGGTGCTCATGATCTTCACGGCTTTTGGAATAGATGAGGATGTCATCAATAACGACAACAACAAACTGATCCAAATATTCCTTGAATACTCGGTTCATCATATCCATGAAAGCGGCGGAGCATTAGTCAATCCAAAAGACACGACTAAGAATTCATAATGCCCGTCTTATCGAAGTTCTCAAGGCGCTTTGGAATATCCTCAGTTTTTAATCTTCAGCTGATGATATCCAGAACAAAGATTGATCTTTGAAAAGAATTTTGCTCCATGCAACTGGTCGAACAGGTCATCAATGCGAGGTAACGGATACCTATTCTTGATGGTGACATGGTTTAATTCTCGGTAGTCAATACAAAGTCGCATACTCCCGTCTTTCTTCTTTACAAATAAAACATGAGCACCCCAAGGAGATGTACTAGGACAAATGAAACCGATGTCTAATAACTCTTGTAGTTGGACTTTTAACTCCTGAAGTTCAATAGGAGCCATTCGATATGGGGTTTTAGAAATGGGTTTTGTACCTGGTTCAAGATCAATAAAGAATTCAACATCACGTTCTGGGGGTAGACCGGAAAGTTCTTCAGAAAATACATCAGGAAATTCTCAAGCAACAGAAATATTATTCAAATCTGACTTGTCTTTATTCAAATCCATAACATGTGCTAAGAAAGATTGGCATCCATTTTTCAATAAACGAATAGCTTTGTGGCTTGATATGACTGTGACTGATTTTAGTGGTTTAGTTGTTTGAATTCATATGACAGGTTGGTTAGGAATATGAAAACTAACAACTTTACGAAAACAATGAATTTTGGCATGATGAGTGGTTAACTAATCAATTCCTAAAATCACATCAAAAGTAAGTATCTTTAAAGAGATAAGATCAACAGGTAATGTGATAGTGCCAACTTGGATCAAGCAAGATTTATAAACTGTAGATGTAACGAAGGTTTCACCCAATGGAGTTTCAACAGATAAGTCAAAGTTCAATTTCTCCAGAGTCAAGTTTAAATGTTGAGAACAAGCAGGAGAGATAAAAGAATGGGTAGAACCGATATCCAGTAAGGTATAAACTTCGTAAGAATTCAAGATTAGCTTACTCGTGATCATCTCGTTTGGGTTCCTCACGTTTTGGCCAGTTACAACAAATGCTCTTCCAGGAACCGCTGATTTTGACTTATTCGGGACAGCCTTTGGAGTCACCATCCCTGCTGAGCTTGGTTTTGCTACAGAGCAGTCTCGAGCTATATGGCCCTCCTTTCCACAGTTATTACATACCCTGAATTGTTGTGGACAGTTTGGGCTGATATGTCCCTCTTTCCCGCATTTGTAACATCTAACTGGCGGTCGATCTCCTCCCCTAGAATTTGTTGTTGGTGCTAGTGCTGGTTCTGATGTCTTCCCGTCATTGTTGAATCTCCTCTTTCTGAAATTTCCATTTGACTCACCTCTCCTATTATCATGGCCACGATTACCACCCGAGTGGTTACTGCCTTTGTCCGTATTTTTCCCTCGTCACTGATTATCATCGTTCTGATGACTATTGTCACCGGTATGACCCTGGTTGTGGTCTCTCGGTTGAGTATACTCACTATCTCGCTCTAATAATTAAACCACATGACAACATCCTAATACTGAGAGAAAATTTATGAGAGATAAGGTATATTGCCGAATCTCGGGTTTTAGACCACTCGTAAACATCTCATCATACGCTCCTCATTTTCTACCAAATGAGGTGCAAACCTGGATAACTCCGCGAACTTCGCCTCGTACTGAGACACCGTCATGTTGTTCTATTCCAGTCTAATAAACTCTACCTCCTTCATATGACGAATACTTTCAGGAAAGTACTTGTCATTGAACAGTTTTTGAAATCTTTCCCAAGACATGTTGAGTGCGGCTGGCTGGGTACGCTTCACAGATTCCCACCAGTAATCTGCCTCTCCACGGAACATAAAGGTGGCGAATGGAACCTTCTGTTCCTCCGTGCATCCCAAGACATAGAATATCTTGGCAATTTGATTGACCCATGTTTTCGCCTTAATCAGATCGGGCTTTCCCCAGAAATCTGGTGGTCCCAACTCCTTGAACTGGTTGGCTGTGACAGACCTTGTGTTGCCATCATTTCCACCCGTATTTTGTACACGAGTCTCCCTCATCTGATTTTGCATGAACTGTAAAAAGCTCCTAAATATTCCATCATTCATCGTTTGCTCGGTAGCATTGTTTACAGGAGGAATATTGCCTTCCCGTTGCACGTTCTCCTGGTTTGTGACTAAAGGTTGTTCCACAGTCTCATACACTCCATTGTTAACGTTCTCAGCAGCCATTCTTAAATTCTGCCATAAAACAAGGGTTAATTAAACAAATAAAGTTATCACATAATATCCCTATATTATGACCGACCAACAAATAAGCTTAGATAGGACAAACTAGCGAAGGATTTACTCATCTCTCCCCTCTTAGTTCTATTCCCCGATCTCCGCCAGAGACCATATCCCTAAGCTCTGATACCAACTGTGATGCCCCCAAAATAGTATACAACACCCATTCCGAGTCGCCCAAATACATGGTATGAAAGCAAACTACAACTTCAATAATACAATTGTCGTGAAAAATACGACAACACATACTGTGAGTTTAAATACAAATATTGTCTTCTAGACAATATCCACACCCAAATAAGTCTTCATTACAATTATTCATACACTATTTTACAAAAATAGTGAGGACAACTAAAACATCTTTCTAGAACCATCACTCCATACCCCGACTAGATCCTGCTATGTTCTCACCTCCTGAGAAGAAAAATGGAACAAAAAGAAAAAGGGTGAGCTCAACTAGCCCAGTAAAGAATATTATGACTAAGATAATATACAACAAATTATCATTAGTCTTCAATAGGGAAAAATCTGATAGAATACAATAGACAACAAGTTTTAGATCAACAGCGGAAACAACAATTCATTAGAAGAGTTAAGTAGAGAATGAAATCTACTATCATCTATGAATTTAAAAGTCCATCATCAATATTTTATCCCTGTAACATCAATCAATATACATCTTGCATCAAATATTCATCTTTGCACTACAGGCCAAAGATATTCATTTGTATCACCAGTTGGTTATGTTAATCTCAACACCTGTTCATCTTTGCACTACGGGCCAAAGATATTCATCAGGTAATCATTCATCTTTGCACTACAAGCCAAAGATATTCAGTAATATCATCATTTAAGACTAAGGATGATGAAAAATATTTTAAAGATAACGAATCCAGTGAGATAGAAGGAGAAATATTAGGGATTCGTATAATAGTTTATCCAAGATCAATAATACTTCATAATAACCAATTGTGAAGCAGAATTTAAAAAGAACGATCAAAACATGGATACAATCAAAGATGGGAGCCAAAATAGACATCTTGGACAAAAAGGAAATTTTTCATTTTTTGGTGAATAGTGTTGTATTCGTGAATAGTGTCATATACGTGAATTGTGCCATATACGTGAATAGTAACCCCGACACAAAAAGATCTAAATTTGATTAAAAAGTTCAAACCAACATTTCAGCATAATGATATTGAAGAAATTAATATCATTTCGAAAGAAAATAACATCCCTCACCTCAAAATAACTAGATTACTCGATCTAATATCGGATGAAAGCTAAAGGAAACTTGTAATTTAACATCAACTCTCAAAGTATCAAAATACTCACAAAAATACGCTCGAGAATCTAGAGAGAAAGAAAACTTGTTTCTGGTGTGATTTTCAATTCTAACCTAAGCGTCTATTTATAGGAAAATGGTATAACGCCATAGGAGACTAAAATAATAAATTAATATTATTTCTTTTCAAATTTCCTATGCACGCCTTCACCAACCAAGCCAGCCAAATCTGAAAAATAATAGCAGCCCACATGCTTGAAAAACCAAAAGTGGGTCCCACCCATAAATTTAATAAAAATTATTTTATTTTCCAAAACATCAATAATTCATAGAAAATAGTCTGTTTATCAAAAAAATACGAATTTTCTGTCCATTTTACCTGAAATTGAATTCTCTACAACTTTGTAGCTTTGAGTTTTTCCGAATTCCAAACAGAAAATATCCAAAATCCACAAACGGGTGATTTTTAATACTTCCCTTCCAACAGAATACTGATAAAACACCTCAGCATTAATTCCTTCATTTATAACCATATAAAATAAATAAATCCATCATTTATATCCACATCAAATAAATATTTCCTTATCATGTAAATCAATAATTAATTATTCACAAAATATTATGAAATCACACTTATGACAACCGTGCGCCTCCTAAGAAAGAGGGGCTTCCATAAGGATTTCTCATCTTTGGCGCCGCAATTAGGTGACCAAACCTCTCCTTGACAGAACTTTCTATACATTGCCAATAATGCTATCTAATAATATTATTCAAATAATATGAATTATTGATCTGATAATGGGAAAACTGTGCAATGACAATTATTGAAACAACAATAACATAAACTATCAACGCAGAAATTATTGAATCAATAAAATAAAATATTGAACAGTAACTACTATAAAAATTATTGATTAGTGCCTTCTTACTTACGAATCAATAATTCAACAATACTATGCAATATCGTGTACCACTGTGCAACCACACATATTACTGTATTTTAACCACCAAGTAACCCAACAGTGTTAACGGTAACAATTACACTGTTATTCATAAAAACTCATACTTTGTCATTTTCTTCATCCGACAGTTATTCCGTTATGGGGTAAAATGATTAATTGATCATATTTGTCGTATTTAATATTCCCGACAAAAAGAATATTTCACGACCAAACGAATATTACCCAACAGAAATGAATATTTTATAACCACTTGCTTATTTTGCAAAATTTGCTCATTTCACCCATAACCAAAGCATTATATCAAATTAACACCTTATTAATTTAGAATAATGAATAGAGGAAAAATTCAATTTTATTTATAATAAGTTGGGGTCTTACATCAAGTCCATCTGGGATGGAGGCATCAAAGGGTTTCCCAGATAAGACAAAATCGATAGTTCAAAGGAGAGCGTTTGTCGTAACCTCCCAAAAAGCGAGGAATCCGAATGAGGTGATCACGGGTAAGCTAATTATAAACTCTAGCAAAGTTTATACTTTATTTGATACCGGTTCTACCCATTCTTTCATATCTCCTACTTGCGCTCAACGTTTAAATTTGACTCCGGAGAAATTAAACTTTGACTTATCTGTTGAAACTCCGTTGGGAGAAACCTTCATTACATCCACGATTTATAAGTCTTGTTTGATTCAAATTAGTAACTGTACGTTACCTGTCGATCTTATTTCTTTAAAAATACTTGCATTTGATGTGATTATAGGGATTGATTGGTTAACTACTCATCATGCTAAAATCGATTGTTTTCGTAAGGTTGTTAGCTTTCATATTCCTAACCAACCTATTATGCGAATTCAAGCAACCAAACCACTAAAATCAATCACTTTCATATCAAGTCATAAAGCTATTCGTTTATTGAAAAATGGATGTCAAGCTTTCTTAGCTCATGTCACAGATTTAAATAAAAATACGTCAGATTTGAATGATATTTCTATTATTAATAAATTTCCTGACGTATTCCCTGAAGAACTTCATGGCCTACCCCCAAAGCGTGAAATTGAATTTTGTATCGACCTTGAAACCGGTACAAAACCCATTTCCAAAGACCCATATCGAATGGCTCCTATTGAACTTCAAGAGTTAAAAACCTAACTACAAGAATTGTTAGACATCAGTTTCATTCATCCTAGTACGTCTCCTTGGGGTGCTCTTGTTCTATTCGTGAAGAAGAAAGATGGAAGTATGCGACTTTGTATTGATTATCGGGAGTTGAATCATGTCACCATCAAAAATAGGTACCCGTTGCCTCGCATTAATGACTTGTTTGACCAGTTGTAAGGAGCCAAATTCTTTTCAAAGATTGATCTTCGTTCCGGATATCATCATTTGAAGATTAAAACTGATGACATTCCAAAGTCTGCTTTCAGAACTCGGTACGGGCATTATGAATTCCTAGTCATGTCTTTTGGATTGACTAATGCTCCTGCTTCCTTCATGGACATGATGAACTAAGTATTCAAGGAATATTTGGATCACTTTGTGGTCGTCTTTATTGATGACATCCTCATATACTCCAAAACCCGTGAAGACCATGAGCAACACTTGAGGCTGATACTCAAAAAGCTTCGTGAAAATAAGCTATATGCCAAGTTGAAGAATGTTAGTTCTGGCTTGAGGAAGTTGCATCCCTTGGGCACATGATATCAAATCATGAAATATCTGTTAACCCGACAAAGATTGAAGCAATTCAAAGCTGGGAACAACCTAAGTCAGTGACCGAAGTACGTAGCTTTCTCTGCATAGCTGGTTATTATCGGAGATTTGTAGAAGGGTTTTCTCGAATTGCTACTCTATTAACTCAGCTGACTCGAAAAGATACAAAATTTGGTTGGAGTGAGGAATGTGAAAAGAGTTTTCAAAAACTCAAGAGGAGTCTCATTTCAGCACCTGCTCTAACAATACCATCCGGCTCTGAGGGATTTGTCATCTACAGTGATTGTGACGACCTCAAAATAGGTCCATTCCATCCAACCCATTCTGAGTCGCCAAATACATGGTACAGAAACAACTACAACTTTATTATTACAACAGTAAAACTGTGAGTTAAATACAAATATTATCTTCTAGACAATATTTATACTCAAATAAATCCTCATCACATTTATTGATACATTATTTTACAATATTGGTGAGGACAACTAAACAACTCTCTCTAGAACCTTCATTCCATACCCCGACTAGTACTCGCTACATTCTCGCCTCCTAAGAAGAAAAATGGAACAACAAGGAAAAGGGTGAGCTCAACTAGCCCAGTAAAGAATGTTATGACTAAGATAATATACAACAAATTATCGTTAGTCTCCAACAGGAAAAATCTAATAGAATCTGAATAGACAACAAGTTTCGATCAATATTCGCGGGGGAAATAATAATTCATAGAAGAGTTACGTAGAAATGAAATCTACTATAATATATGAATTTAATACCCATCATCAATATTTTATCCTCAGAACATCAATCAATATTCATCTCAAATCAAATATTCATCTTTGCACTACAGGCCAAAGATATTCATCAATCCATCATGTTCATCTCAACACTAGCTCATCTTTTGCACTAAAGGCCAAAGATATTCATCAGTCGGTCATGTTCATTTAAACACCTGCTCATCTTTGCACTAAAGGCCAAAGATATTCATCAGTCGGTCATGTTCATTTAAACACCTGTTCATCTTTGCACTACAGGCCAAAGATATTCTTCAGAAATCATTCATCTTTGCACTACAGGCCAAAGATATTCTTCAGAAATCATTCATCTTTGCACTACAGGCCAAAGATATTCAATACTATCATCATTTAAGACTGAGGATGATGAAAAATACTTTTAAAGAACGAATCCAGTGAAACAAAATGACAAATTTTATGGATTCGTACTTTAAACAATCCGAGTTCAAAAATACTTCATAAATAATCATAGTGAAGTAAAATTCAAGAATGATCAAAACATGGATACAATCAAAGCTAGTATCCAGAATAGATATTTTAGACGAAAAGAAAAATTTTCATTTTTCGGTGAATAGTGCCGTATTCGTGAATAGTGTCAGATATCGTGAATAGTCTTGTGATATCGTGAATAGTAACTCAGACACCAAAAGATAGAAATTCCACAAAAAACATTTTCACGCTTCATGAATAGTACTCGTGAATAGTAACTCGTGAATAGTAACTCATGAATAGTAACTCGTGAATAGTAACTCATGAATAGTAACCCCGACATGAAAAAGTTCCAAATTTGATAAAAAGTACCAACCAATATTTCAGCATAATGATATTGAAGAATTAATATCATTTGAGAAGAAAATAACATCCCTTACCTCAAAGAATCAAGATTTCTAAGGAAAGGTCTCAAGTGATGTTTGAATGAAACTTGTCTTTGAATAAAGAACTCTCAAAGTATCTAAATACTCACAAAATACGCTCAATAATATAGAGAGAGAGAGAAAACTTTGTTTCTGGTGTGATTTTCAATTCTAACTTAGCCCTCTATTTATAGGAAAATGTTAGCCCGCCGAAGCAGACTTGACCTGCTACCTGATGGCTTTACCTGCTACTATTGCCACCCACCACATTTGAAATAAAATTCAGCACATTTTTTCACCAACCACAAGTGGGGCCCACTCAATTCTAGAATTTTCCACCAAAATCAATTATAAACCTAATTTAGAATCCGACACCTCTTAAAATTCATAACAAATCATTCGTGCATTTTTAACGGTTCAAAATTTGTGGACATATACTCAACTTATGTATGTATAACATACCCAAAAATTACCACAATCCAACGGTCTGATTAAAAATTATAACCCCCGCAATATATCTCAAAACCCCTGATTTGATTTTTAATACCTCCAATCCGATAAAATACTGATAAAACACCTCAACATTAATTCCTTCATTAATAACCACATAAATAAATCCATCATTTATATTCATATAAAATAAATATTTCCTTATCATATGAATCAATAATTAATTATTCACAAATAATATTACAGAATCACATTTATGACAACCAGGCTGTTCCCAGGAAAGAGGGGGCTTTCCAATAAGGATCTCTCCTTACTGGCGCGCAATTAGGTGACCAAACCTCTCCTTAGATGTAACTTTCTAGACATTGCCAATAATGTTATCTAATAATATTATTCAAATAATATGAATTATTGATCCGATAATGGGAAATACATGCGTGGACAATTATTGAAACAAAGAATAATATAAAATATCAACGCAAAGAATTATTGAATCAATAAAATAAAATATTGAGCGAGAACTCACCGTGAAAATTATTGAGTAGTGCCATCTTACGTGCGAATCAATAATTCAACAATACAGGTAATACCGTCTGCTATCATCGCAACCACGCCAGACATCGTATTTTATTTTAACCACCGTATTCCAACATCTTAACTGGTAATAACTACGCCAATTATTTATAACCACCCAAACTTTGTCGCTTTCCTCATCCAATTGCTTTCTCATTATGGGGCCCACACATGGTCATTTGCTTGTAGTGTACGAATATTCCCAACGAAGATTTAAATATTCCATGACCAAACGAATATTCCCAGACAAAATGAATATTTTATAACCACTTGCTTATTTTGAAATATTTATGATTTAACCCTTAACTATCCACATTAATCAAATCCACCCTTACTATTTCAAAATAATAAATAAAGGAAATTCCTTTTTTTTTAAAAAATTTCGGTCTTACAACCTCCCTCCTTATGAAATTTCGTCCTCGAAATTGACGTCACGTACTGGTGTTTCAAATTGTGAGGATACCTCGCTTTCATTTCCGCTTCCAATTCCCGTGTCATTTCCTCTATAGCATGGTTTCTCCACAAAACTTTAACTTATGGTATAACCTCTCAAGTACATAGGTCATGTTCTTTCCTCTACAAAATCTTGACAGTACCTCCTCGTGACGTTAAGTCTTCTTGGCTATCTCGTCCTGTTCTATCTCAATGACGTGTTTTGGGTTGTCCACATATTTACGTAACATCGATCGTGAAAAAATATTATGAACACGCGTCATACTTGGTGGTAAAACGCAGTCTATAGGCCACGCTTCCTATTCGATCGAGAATTTCAAATGGATTAATAAATCGAAGGTTTGAGCTTTCCTCACCTCACCGATTCTCGCTTTTAAAATAACAACTTCTTGCACATCCTTCTTCAAATTCATCACTCCGGTGTGTAGCTTGAATGACTTTTAACTTTATCGATTAAAGTCGATTATACTCGTATATCATCACGTGCTCAGATATCATCACGTGGGTACCTAGAGTTTTCATCTCCATCTCTATTATTTGTATATTATACGAAATTAGTCTTTGACAATATCGTACTCGTGATTGTATACGATCTTCTACTCAACACGTCCACCTACCACGCTTAAACTTTTCGAGATGGCATGGTCGTAACATGTCTTTGAATGAGTCTCCTCTTGAGTTCTTCGAAGCTCTTCCCACATTCCTTGCTCCATTTGAATTTTGTATCTCTACGAGTCAGCTGCGATAATGGAATAGCGATTCGAGAATATCCTTCAACGAATCTCCGATAATAACCAACTAAGCCTAGAAAGCTACGTATTTCGATTACTGACTTAGGTTGCTCTCAACTGTGACTCATATCCCAATCTTGGATAGCACGTCACATTGACACCTATCAGTTTACTATCGCACGAATATGACGTCCCCTACAGAGAGTCTGGCTTAGGTGAATTCCACAAAGGAAGTCATAAGATAAAGGCTCAGGTACCAAATTCTATAGTTGAATTTTTAACTCCTGAAGTTCAATAGGAGCCATTCGATATAAGATTTTAGAAATGAGTTTTGTACCGGGTTCAAAGTCGATACAAAATTTAATATCAGGCTTTGGGAGTAAGCCAAGAAATTCTTCAGAAAATACGTCAGGAAAAATCAATAACAACAAGAATATTATTCAAATCTGACGTGTCTTTATTCAAATCCATAACATGGACTAAGAAAACTTGACATCCGTTAATAAACGAATGACTTCATGGCTTGATATGAAAATGTTTGATTACAATGGTTTGATTGCTTGAATTCAATAACGTGTTTCTTAGAATATGAAAACTAACAACCTTACGAAAACAATCAATTTTGGCGTGATGAGTAGTTAACCTTAAAATCACATCAAAACAAATATCTCTATAGAAATAAGGTTAACGGTAATGCGATAGTGCCAACTCGAATCAAGCAAGATTTTTTAAACAACGGATGTAATGAAAGTTTCTCCTAATGGAGTCTCCATAAATAAGTCAAAGTCTAATTTCTCCGTAGTCAAGTTCAAACGTTGAGCGCAAAACAGAGAGATAAAAGAATGGGTAGAACCCCAGATTCTAGTAAGGTATAAACTTCGCAAGAATTTATAATTAACTAACCCGTGCTAACTTCGTTTGGGTTCCTCGCATTTTGACCGGTCCACGACAAAACGCTCTTCCGTGAATCGCCGACTTTGACTTTTCTTGAACATCCTTTTGAGTCACCATTCTCATTGGATCGGGTTTCGATATCGTATAATCTCGGCGATATGTCCTTCCTTTCCACAATTATAGCATACCTTAAATCTGTTGTGGGACAGTTTGGATCGATATGTCCCTCTTTCCCGCATTTATAACATATGACCGGTGGTCGCTTCTCCTCCCTTAGAACCAATTCTTTGCTTAGGTCTTCGCTTCACATGGTCGTTGTTAAATCTCCTCTTTTAAAATCTCCTCCCGATTCGCTTCTTCTATTTTCATGGCCACGATTACCACCAGTAGTGGTTACCGCTTTGTCCGTATTCTTCTTTCTCCGCCGGTTATCGTTATTCGATGACCGCTATCTTCGATATGATCCTCGGTTATGGTCCCTCGGTTGAACGTATTTCGTTATCTCGCTCTAACAACCGAGCCCCGCTGACAACATCTCGAATAGAGAGAAAATTTATGAGAAATGAGATATCGACGTATGTCGGGTTTCAAACCTCTCGTAAACATCCGCGTCATACGCTCTCATTCTCCACCAAATGAGGTGCAACTCGATAACTCCGCGAACTTCGCCTCGTCTTTCGGGACACCGCCATGTTATTCTCGCTTCTAGTCTAATAAACTCCACTTCCTTCATATGACGAATACTTTCGTGGAAGTACTTGTCATTGAACTGCTTCAAACGCCTCCCATGACATGCCGAGTGTAATGAATGGGTACGCTTCACGATTCCCACCAAGAATCTTTTCGCCACGGAACATAAAAGTAGCGAATGGAACTTTCTGTTCTTCGCATCCCAAGACATCGAATATCTTGGTAATTTGCTTGACCCATGTTTTCGCCATGATCGGATCTCGCTTTCCCAGAATTCTCGTGGTCCCAACTCTTTGAACCGCTTGGTCAGTGACCACCCGTGAATTGCTATCATCTCCTCCTCAGATTTTGAACACGAGTCTCCTCGTCTCGATTTTGCATGAACTGCAAAAAAGCTTTTAAACATCCCTCGCTCATCATCTCTTTCAGGTGGTGTTATTCACGAGGTACATTGCCACTGTTGCACGTTCTCTCCTCGTTGTTAAGTACAGCATCTCCACGGTCTCATTTACACCACTATTAATATTCTCACCAACATTCTCAAATACCGTCATAAAACAAGGGTTAATTAAGGAAATCAATCACATAATATCCCTATATACTGACCAACTAACAAATAAGCTTAGGTAGGACACACTAGCAAAGGATTTACTCGCCTCTCCCTCCTAGTTCTATTCCCCGATCTCCGCCAGAGATCATATCCTAAGCTCGATATTAACCGTGACGACCCCAAAATAGGTCCATTCCATCCAACCCATTCTGAGTCGCCAAATACATGGTACGTAAACAACTACAACTTTATTATTACAACAGTAAAACTGTGAGTTAAATACAAATATTATCTTCTAGACAATATTTATACTCAAATAAATCCTCATCACATTTATTGATACATTATTTTACAATAATGGTGAGGACTACTAAACAACTCTCTCTAGAGAACCTTCATTCCATACCCCGACTAGTACTACTTCGCATTCTCGCCTCCCGAGAAGAAAAATGGAACAACAAGGAAAAGGGTGAGCTCAACTAGCCCAATAAAGAATGTTATGACTAAGATAATATACAACAAATTATCGTTAGTCTCCAACAGGGAAAAATCGATAGAATACAATGACAACAAGTTTCGGATCAATATTCGCAGTGAAATAATAATTCATAGAAGAGTTACGTAGAGAATGAAATCTACTATAATCTATGAATTTAACAGTCCATCATCAATATTTTATCCCCGTAACATCAATCAATATTCATCTCAAATCAAATATTCATCTTTTTGCACTACAGCCAAAGATATTCATCAATCGGTCATGTTCATCTCAACACTGCTCATCTTTTTGCACTAAAGGCCAAAGATATTCATCGATCGGTCATGTTCATTTAAACACTGCTCATCTTTGCACTAAAGGCCAAAGATATTCATCGATCGGTCATGTTCATTTAAACACTGCTCATCTTTTGCACTACAAAGCCAAAGATATTCTTCAGAAATCATTCATCTTTGCACTACTGTGCCAAAGATATTCTTCAAAATCATTCATCTTTGCACTACAGGCCAAAGATATTCAATACTATCATCATTTAAGACCGAGGATGATGAAAATACTTTTAAAGAACGAATCCAAAGAAACAAAATGACAAATTTTATGGATTCGTACTTTTTAAACAATCCGAGTTCAAAATACTTCATAAATAATCATAGTGAAGTAAAATTCAAGAATGATCAAAACATGGATACAATCAAAGCTAGTATCCGAATAGATATTTTAGACGAAAAGAAAAATTTTCATTTTTCTATTGAATAGTGCAGTATTCGTGAATAGTGTCGATATCGTGAATAGTCCGTATATCGTGAATAGTAACTCAGACACCAAAAGATAGAAATTCCACAAAAAAACATTTTCACGCTTACATGAATAGTACTCGTGAATAGTAACTCGTGAATAGTAACTCATGAATAGTAACTCGTGAATAGTAACTCATGAATAGTAACCCCTGACATGAAAAAAGTTCCAAATTTGATAAAAAGTATCAACCAATATTTCAAAGATAATGATATTGAAGATTAATATCATTTGAGAAGAAAATAACATCCCTTACCTCAAAGAATCAAGATTTCTTAGGAAGGAAAGGCTCAAGTGATCTTTGAATGAAACTTGTACTTGAATGAAGAATTCTCAAAGTATCTAAATACTCACAAAATACGCTCAATAATATAGAGAGAAAGAGAGAAAACTTTGTTTACGGTGTGATTTTCAATTCTAACTTAGCCCTCTATTTATAGGAAAATGTTAGCCCGTAAAGCGGCACTTGACCTGCTACCGATGGCTTTACTCGCTACTATTGCCACCCACCACATTTGAAATAAAATTCAGCACATTTTTTCACCAACCACAAGTGGGGCCCACTCAATTCTAGAATTTTCCACCAAAATCAATTATAAACCTAATTTCCTAATCCGACACCTCTTAAAATTCACAACAAATCATTCGTGCATTTTTAACGGTTCAAAATTTGTGGACATATACTCAACTTATGTATGTATAACATACCCAAAAATTACCACAATCCAACGGTCGGGATTAAAATTATAACCCCCATGAATATATCTCAAAACCCCGATTTGATTTTTAATACCTCCAATCCGATAAAATACCGATAAAACACCTCAACATTAATTCCTTCATTAATAACCACATAAATAAATCCATCATTTATATTCATATAAAATAAATATTTCCTTATCATATGAATCAATAATTAATTATTCACAAATAATATTACGTAATCACATTTATAATGACCAGTCGTTCCCAGAAAGAGGGGCTTTCAATAAGGATCTCTCCTTCTTCGGCGCGCAATTAGGTGACCAAACCTCTCCTTAGATGTAACTTTCTAAACATTGCCAATAATGTTATCTAATAATATTATTCAAATAATATGAATTATTGATCCGATAATGGGAAATACTGTGCGAAGACAATTATTGAAACAAAGAATAATATAAAATATCAACGCAAAGAATTATTGAATCAATAAAATAAAATATTGAACAAGAACTCACCGTGAAAATTATTGAGTAGTGCCATCTTACGTGCGAATCAATAATTCAACAATCTTCATCTGCAATACTGCAGTGCTACTTGTCTGACCACGCCAGACATCGTATTTTAACCACCGGGTATTCCAACGATCTTAATTGGTAACAACTACGCCAGTTATTTATAACCACCCAAACTTTGTCGTTTTCCTCATCCAATCGCTTTAGTTATGGGGCCCACACATGGTCAGCTACCATTATACGAATATTCCCGACAATGATCGAATATTCCACGACCAAACGAATATTCCCCGACAAAAATGAATATTTTATAACCACTTGCTTATTTTGAAATATTTGCGTATTTAACCCTTAACTATCCACATTAATCAAATCCACCCTTACTATTTCAAAATAATAAATAAAGGAAATTCCTTTTTATTTAAAAAAATTTCGGGGTCTTACAGTGATGCTTCATGCAAAGGGTTAGGATGTGTTCTCATGAAACATGGGAAAGTCATAGCCTATGCCTCATGACAACTCAAAGAATATGAGAGGAATTATCCTACTCATGATCTAGAGTTAGCAGCAGTCATTTTTGCGCTTAAGATTTGGAGGCATTACCTGTATGGAGAGAAGGTGGAGATTTATATGGATCATAAAATCCTCAAATATTTCTTCCCTCAAAAGGAAATCAACATGCGGTAAGCACGATGGATTGAGCTATTGAAAGATTATGATCATACCGTCCAATACCATCTTGGAAAAGCGAACGTAGTAGCGAACGCATTGAGTAGAAGATCATATGTGGGTATGAGTGCGATATTGTCAACGCAAAGGCCCATTTTATATGACTTACAAAGGATGGAGATAGAGTTAAAGACTCCAAGGACCCATATGATGATGGCGAATATATGAGTAGAACCGACTTTAATTGATAAAGTTAAAGCTGCTCAAGCTACAGACCTGAAGCTGATGCGTATGAGGAAGAAAGTACAAGAAGGCATTCTGGAAGCAAGAATCGATGAAGAAGGAATACTTCGAGTTAACTCCAGACTTTGTGTTCCTAATGATTCTGACTTGAAGTATAAAATCATGATGGAGGTGTACAACACACCGTTTGCAATCCATCCTGGGAGTACCAAAATGTATCGTGATCTTCGACATACATTTTGGTGGAGCAATATAAAGCGAGAGATAGCAGGGTTTATCTCAAGGTGTCTAACTTGTCAATGAGTTAAGGCGGAGCATCAAGTGCCAAAAGGTCCATTGCAACCACTTGAAATTCCAGAATGGAAGTGGGAGCACATTACCAATGATTTCATTACTGGTCTTTCCAAGGTTTCTCAAGGCATAGATGCGATTTGGGTCATTGTTGATAGATTAACCAAGTCTGCTCATTTCTTACCGATACAAGAAACTTATACACTTAAACGTCTTGCTAGTATGTATGTAAACGAGATTGTAAGATTGCATGGTATGCCAGTATCTATAGTTTCTTATCGAGACCCAAGAATCACTTCAAGATTTTGGGTTAGTTTGCAAAAAGCTATGGGCACGAATTTACGATTTAGTTCAGCATATCATCCTCAAATGGATGGGCAGTCAGAAAGGACTATTCAAACTCTTGAAGACTTATTAAAACTCTGTGTCCTTGACTTCAAGAGAAGTTGGGACAAGTTCTTACCATTGGTGGAGTTTTCCTACAATAATAGTTATCAAACAAGTATTGGCATGGCTCCATTTGAGGCGTTGTATGGAAGAAAGTGTCGTTCCCCAGTATGTTGGGGTGAGGTGAGTGAAACAACATTGTTGGGACCGGATTTGGTACGTATGACTATGGAAAAGATTGAAACGATCCGACAACGTATAAAAACTTCACAAGATCGACAAAAGAGTTATGCTGATCTTAATCGAAAGGACGTGGAATTCAATATTGGAGATCATGTGTTGTTACGTGTTGCTCCAGGGAAAGGAGTTACGAGATTTGGAAAGAGAGAAAAGCTCAATCCTCAATTCATTGGCCCATTTTTAATCCTCGATCGAGTAGGAACTGTGGCCTATAGACTCGCCTTACCGCCAAGTATGTCTCGTGTTCATAATATTTTTCACATATCTATGTTACGTAAATATGTGAAAGACCCAAACCACATTATTGAATTTGAACCAGACGAGATAAAGGAAGATTTAATGTATGAAGAGGTACCTATTAAAATCTTAGATAAGAAGGATCATATTTTACACTCCAAGGTTATACCTCAAGTCAATGTTTTGTGGAGAAACCACGATGTGGAAGAAATGACCTAGGAGTTTGAATCTTAGATGAAGTCAAGATATCCTCATCTCTTCGATATACCAGGTACGTACCCTAATTTCGAGGACGAAATTTCATAAGATGGGGACGTTGTAAGACCCCAACTTTTATGAATAAAGATTAATTTCTCTCAAAATATATTTTTGAATATTATGGTGTGGATATAATATAATGTTATAGTTGTGGGTAATATTTACAAATTTTGCAAAGTAAGCAAGTGGTTATATAATATTCGATTGGTCGGGGAATATTCGTTTTAACAGAAAATATTCGTACGACGGCACAATCATTGGTGGACCCCACAACAGAAGTATTGTCGTAGTTAGAAAATGACATAATTATCTTTTTTTAAAAATAATGGTTGAAGTTTTACCGTTGAACTGTTGAACTACCCGGTAGTAAAAGTACAGTAATACGCGTGATTGCATAGTAGCACACGGTATTGATTATTGATGCTTACGTGAGAAGTCACTTAGTTATACTCAATTATTTCTACAGTAATTGCTGTATCATATCTCTCATATTATTGATTCAATTATTATCACAGTATATGTGACGATTTGATTGTTTGAATTGCGATTCTGGGGACAGAATCCATGTAAGGAGGGAACGATATAACGATCCGAAATTTCAAAGTGTAATTTAAATATTTATTGAGTTATATAAATATTATTTGAGGTGTTTATTGTTAAATAAATATTTTATTGATGTGATGGTTGATGAATCTAAATGATTAGAGAATTTTCTAAATTAAATTAATTTATAATTTAGAGGTTTGTATTATAGCATGAGGTGTTATGTGGTTGTGTTGATTTAATAATTTAGATGGTGTTAAATTATTAAATAAAGTTATAATGAAAATTATAAATTGGTGATATTTGCTAAATGGCTATATTTAATTAAAATATAGCATGTGATTAATTTAACGGGTTAATGTTAGATATTAAAATAATATGTGATTATAGTTTATAAACTAAAGTGTTTATTAAAATAAATTAAAATGGGTTTAAATTAGTTTTTGTCAAACAAGGCTTAAGTATTTTAACTCTTTAATTTTAAATGGTTTGCCAAACAAGCCTTAGGGCTTTTGATATTTCTACTTTTTGAAATATAATATAAATAAAATAATTAAATAAAATAATAAATATAATATATTTATGTTTATATACGTTTCTTTTAACTGATGTTAGTAATTAGGATTATTAAGATTATCAGTTTTTCCTTTGCGCTTAAGTGCTACGTGACTTGGTATTTGGCAATGTTGAGAACTTGAGAGGTTAGCAGAGAAAATTGAGAGAGAGTTATGAATTTTTACAGCAAGTTCAAGTGATTAGCAATGTTTGCATTTGTAGTTGAAGGTATGTTTTACAACTTTAATATTATACGCATATATGTGAATATTACGACAATAATTTTCATACTCTATGAATTTCAAATTGTTGAATTGTTGCTATATTATGGGATTACTTGTGATTATATGAGTATATGATAACTGGAGATTGTGTCTTAAACGAGAAATTCATATTAATTTCGGATATCTATAGAAATTTTGTCAGTATATATATGTTTTCTAATGTAATCATGTAAGTATCAATTTTAGTAGCCAAATTGTATGTGAAATTATAAATTGAAGCTTGTATATGGTAGTTCATTGAGATACGAACGTAACGTAGTTTGAATGGAGTAATTTGGTCAAGTAATGAAATCACATTGATGATTTCTAGAATGAATATCAAAAATGGAGTTTTATATGAAAAACATGAATTTTGAGAAATTAAAATAGCTTTAGTTGGTGTTAAATTGTTTCAATTGGTTGTAAATGTGAGCAATCATGTTTATGATTGTGGTATATTTATTTTACGTGTTAATTTCACTATTTAGTGGGTGAAATTTGTGTTTGTTGGGCTAAAGTCGGCTACTGTTCATTAGCCTCTTTGCGTCTATCTGAACACTGGCGCCGCTGCGCCGGTGCCAAGGCAAAAAATGGCACACCTGCAGCGTTCCCAAGCATTTGTATGACCTGGTTTGAGATTCTGACTTCGGCTGATACTGCAGAATTGAGATAGCATCATAGCATGGTCTGAAATTATGTTAGCATGGGTAATGTTAAGGTTAACATAACATAGTGAAATGTGGTTAGTAATTCGAACGTTTTAAAAATTGGTAAACTATGAAAGGGACATGTTTTAATTTATTAAGCATGATAAAAAGTAAACAAGTGTTACGAAGTTAAACACTTAGAGTTTCTGAAATGTGAATGGTGATGAACATGTTTTGGTATGTTAGCATATCTAATAGATATTTTGGTTCTAAAATTATATGTAGGTGATCGTGAGTTTAATTTTATAGCTTACGCTCAAGGCAAGTTTTCTAACTCTATATTTACATTGAGCAAGTTTTCTAAACATCTCTTTTTACATTGAGCAAGCCTTTTATCCATACATTTATGTTGAACTAGATCTTACTTTAAAGTTTCGTTAAACGAACTATTGTTTTCTTAATCATGATTTGAATAATCTAGCTACGACATTATTTTATTCAAACAAGTTTGAAGTCCAATACTTATTGATGCATTCTAACTTGTTTATTGTTAGACAAGTTTCATTATTGTTATTAGGATATTATGAATGCAGCTTTCTTGAATTCTAATTTCAAATGTTGAATTATTATAGTTCATTTACTTGGCACAAGTCATTTTCATAATAACTAAGCTTTATTTTCAGCTTGCTATTACTTAATGTTTATTCAATAATTCATAGTCCTAGCTTAATTTTATTCAAGCAAGGTTTATTATAGTCATTCAATACTTATGCTTTGTAGTTGTTTCTAAGCATGAGATCAAGTATAGTCAGTTAGCTTACACTTATTCATTGTTTCATATTATGTTACTATTGATCAACTGTTGTATTACCAAACACTATTGATTCAACTAGTCCACTAGTTGATGTTCGTTGAACTTCAAGTTACCCTTGATAGTTTATCCAAACCAAACCTTCTTTGGTGCGGACTTGTATTCTAAATACTGAGATGAACAACCTTATTATTAGGGGATAACTTACGCGTAGCGTTAAATGTTTGCGCACAATACATGGTACGAAGTGATGATCCCCCTAAGTACGAGGAGTCCTTATAGTCTTATGACTGTTAAAGTTGGGGTTGAAAGATTACTCACAACTGTGGACATGGTTCATGGTCTTATGACCCTCAATTATGTTTATTCCATATTTTGGATTCCTGTTTCTGATTATCATTGTTAGAGTACTATTCAGTTTTGATGAGTCTTCGTTGACAGTTATTATTGTTATTCTCATGTTGATTCATTGTTATATCCAGTGAGCAATTATTTTGCTCACTCTTGCATATTTATAAACTCATTGCAGCTAAAGAGGAGAAGGTAGATGAACCTTCGACTAGCAAAGAAAAGGGAAAATTGTACAAGTGATGCTGATTTGTACTTTTATTTATTATGATGATCTTAGACTTTTTAATAATGACATAATGTAATAATTTAATTCCGCACTTGAATGATGTTTTAAGGTTAGATAACCTGGGATGATTTTAAAGTAATTGATGTATCCCTATTTGAAGGGAGGATTATGGTTTAAATAATATTTTATTTGGGTAGATAGTATGATTGTATGGATAGTGAGCACCAAATCTTGTGGGAATAAACCTTACGTGGGGGGAAAAGCCTTAGGAAGTAACCTTTGAAAAGATAGTGATGATAAACTCTTATCGAGTTTTAGGAAAAAGAAAGTAATAAAACGCTTATGTGCTTATGTGATAGTAATCTTATGTGATCGTGAGTGTCGAGTAGTAATAGCTAGTAATTAAAACTTAAACTTTTGTTGACAGGATGGCTATTGTAGGATGATCCAGTCAGGATAGAGAGGAGGAGCCTCGAGATATTCAGGTGATTTGGGAACAACTACTGCCACGGGAAACTGTTCCGTCGGTCACAGTAGTTGAGCAGGAGAGGGTACCTGATGAGGATGATGAGATAGAAACAAACGAGGAGGACCCCATGGAGCTGCCACAGTCGGAGGATGAGGAGGACGAGGAGGAAGAGCTTCCACTTAACTCGATAGTTGCCCGTATGTACGATGAGGTGTATGATCGCAATGTGGAACTTCAAGATACTGTCGAGGAGTTACAAGAGATAGTTGCTGAACAACATACCTCGATGGCATAGAAAGACGATGAGATCTAGGATCGAGAAGAACGACTGAACAACGTTGAAGAGAAGCTGGTCCACACTGAAGGAGAGAATGAGCGAATGATGGAGAAGATTGAAGAACTGGAGAATAAGCTGAAAGAAGAATCTACAAAAAGGGCAAGACCCGAAGACGCATACAGTGAAGCTTATCAACGAGCCGGAATAGCAGAGAGTGATGTACAAGCCAAGAGGAGGAAGATGGAAGAAATGAGCAACATATTCAACACCGTGGTCAATCGAGCTCAAGATCGAGTCATGAGTTATCCGATTCAGTTTGAGACGCTACCATCATACATATTGGATCATCGAACAATGTTCCGAATTATAGAGGAAGAGCATCGTAAGGCTACTCAGTATCTTAGTAGAACATTGTAGAAAATGTAGTTGATAGGTGGTTTGATAATAAACGAAATGTAAATCCCGGGTATGATAACCAATGGGATATATGATGATGATGTTATCCTGCAACTGTTATAGTTCAGGAAAGTAATGTAAATAGCAGTGATGCTATTGTTTTGATGTTTTTTTTGATGAATGAATAAAAGTAATTATTTTATTCAAAGTGTTAAGTGTTACGCGATAAACTGTTATGATGTGCGACTTAAGTATATAATACTTAAGAGATTGAATAGAAGCTAATGGGTGTATTTTAATAGAAAATGGCTTCAAGACGTCAACCACCACGACGAAGAATCGTTGAGGAAAATAACAACAACAATGTGGAAGAAAACCATGTTCAACAGCTAGTGACGTTGCTGACGGGTGCTTTACAAAATCAACCTCAGAATCAAGGTACTACGTTTAAGGACTTCAAGGCGGTTGGACCACCAAAATTTTGAGGGTCCATGAATCTAGTTGAAGCACAGACTTGGATTATGGAGATCGAGAAGGTTTTTGATGTTGCTAGGGTATAGAGGATAACCAGAAGACTGCTTTTGCAATGTTTATGTTAAAAGAGGAGGCTAGCTATTGGTGGCAGGCCAACAAAACTTGAGAAGGGTCAGGAGTGATGACATGGGATAGGTTTAAGGAGCTGTTTTTTGAGACTTATTTCCCAGAGAGTTCGAAGAGTCAGCTAGAGGTTCAGTTTTTTGAATTGAAGCAGGGATCAATGTCAGTGTCTGAGTATGCCGCAAAATTCAACGAGTTGGCGAGGTTTGCGCCATATCAGGTCAGCATAGACGAGCACAAGGCGAAGAGGTTTGAGCAGGGATTGAAACCCTGGTTGTACAATAAGGTCTCCCTGTTCCAATTGAAGACATTTGCAGTAGTGATGGAGAAGGCGATTCTCACTGAAAGTGGAGGCGAGGCAGTAACAAAACATAATCAAGAGCAGAGGAAGAAGAAAAATGAAGGTGAAACTAAGAATGGTAGTGGTGGTAATGGTGGAAATGATAACAATTTGAAGAGGAAGTGGAATGGGAATGGGGGAGCTGGATATCAGCAAAGAAACCAGCAAAATAAGAAGTTCAAGGCATGTGCTATGTGCTGAAAGTTTCATAAAAGAATGTGTGTTTACTGGGAAAATGAGTATGCTTCAATTATGGACAGGAGGGTCACATCGCCCCAAATTGCACTCAAGCTAAGAAGAATGTGTGCTTCACGTGCGGATCCAAGGATCACTTTGCTCGTGAATGCCCTAAGAAGAGATCTGTTGAGACAAATGGGAGCAAAGGAAATGCTGGTGGAGGAGCATTGGCTATTGCTGGGCCAACATCAACAAATAAGCCCATAGTCAGAACCTTCAACATGAGGGTGCAGGATGCGGTGCAATCAAAAGATGTCGTGTCAGGTATTATCCCAATCAATGATATAGATGCATATGTATTATTTGATTCGGGTGCTACTTGCTCGTTTATATCTGATGAATTTGCTAAGAAGTTAGAAATACCTTGTGAAGAGTTGAAATTTCCTTTAAACATAGAAATTGCGAATAGGGAAGTGATTCTTGTTAGGTTCATATACAAGAACTGTAGGGTGAACATTAAGGGGAATGTTATGAAAGTAGATTTAATTCCGATAAAACTATGAGAGTTCGATGTTATTTTGGGAATGGATTGGCTATTCAATTATGGAGCGATAATTGACTGCCAAAAGAAGTGTGTAAACCTTTTGACTCCGTCAAAGGTAGTTTTTTATGGTAGCAAATCGCCTAGACAAATGAAATGTGTGATGATGATGCAGCCGCCGAAGTTGTTATGTAAAGGCTGTGTAGGGTACTTAGCCTACATAGTTGATACTCAAAAAGAGAAGGGTATGAAATTAGAGGAAATACCAGTGGTTAGGGAGTTCGTGGACGTGTTTCCGAAAGATTTGCCAGGACTTCCACCTGACAGAGAAATTGAGTTTGTGATCGATTTAGCACCAGGAACCGCTCATATATCGAAGGCCCCATACAGAATGGCTCTGGTAGAGATGAAGGAATTAATGGTGCAGCTGCAAGAACTGTTAGACAAGAAGTATATTCAACCGAGTGTGTCATCGTGGGGAGCCCCGATGTTGTTTGTGAAGAAGAAGGATGGGTCAATGCGTCTTTGTATTGATTATAGGGAATTGAACAAAGTCACTATTAAAAATAAATATCCATTGCCAAGAATAAATGACTTGTTTGATCAATTGAAGGGTGCTAGATATTTCTCGAAAATAGATTTGAGAAGTGGGTATCATCAATTGAAAGTGAGGAAGGAGGATGTACCGAAGGCGGCATTCCGAACTAGGTATGGACATTACGAATTTTTAGTGATGTCATTTGGTTTGACAAACGCCCCTACAGCGTTCATGGATTTGATGAACAGGGTGTTTAAACCATTTTTGGACAAATTTGTGGTGGTGTTCGTCGATGATATTCTGGTGTACTCTAAAACTCAAGAGGAACACGTGGAACACTTACGTCGGACGTTAGAGATGTTAAGAAAAGAAAAAGTTGTACGCGAAATTCTCTAAATGTGAATTTTGTCTGGAACGAGTATAATTTCTTGGACACATAATTGATAAGGATGGGATTTCCGTAGATCCATCAAAAGTTGAAGTTGTGATAAATTGGGAACAACCAAGAACACCTTCGGAGGTAAGGAGTTTCTTGGGGTTGGAAGGATACTATAGAAGGTTTATTCAGGATTTTTCTAAGACTGCTACTCCGTTGACAAATTTGACAAGAAAATCTATAAAATTTGTTTGGACGGAAAAGTGTGAGGAAAGTTTTCAAGAACTGAAGAAAAAGTTAAGTGTGGCACCTGTGTTGTCGTTACCGGATAATATAGGAAGCTTTGTGGTGTATAGTGATGCTTTACACAAAGGATTGGGTTGTGTCCTTATGCAAAAATAGCAAGGTTATTAAGCATATGCATCAAGGCAAATCGAAAGATCTACGAAAAGAGGGTATCCGACTCATGATTTAGAGTTGGCGGCGGTTGTGTTTGCAATGAAGATATGGAGACACTATGTTTATGCAGAGAAATGTGAGATCTACACAGACCATAAAAGTCTGAAGTATATATTCACACAGAAAGACCTGAACATGCGTCAAAGGAGATGGATGGAACTAATAAAAGATTATGATTGTGAGATCTTTTATCATCCGGGTAAAGCTAATGTGGTTGGAGATGCCTTGAGTAGGAAAGGCAGAGAAAAGTTATTGATGTTAACTGATAAGGAGGAGCTCATTTCAGCAATGGCAAGACTGGAGTTGGAAATCAAATATCCAAAAGAATCCGATGAAAAATTGTTCTAGATAGAAGCTAGTCCAACTTTGGTGGACAAAGTGAAGAATGCTCAGCTACAGGATGAGGAATGCAAGAAAATAAAAGAAAATGTGGTCGAGGGTAAAGAAGTGAAGTACCAGGTCGATACTGCGGGAATACTAAGATTCGAGGGACGAATTTGGGTTCCAACAATTCAGGATATTAAAGAAGAAATCTTGACAGAAGCACATAACTCAAGATATTCAGTTCATCCGGGAAGTATAAAAATGTATCAAGATTTGAGGCGTCATTTTTGGTGGCCGAACATGAAAAGAGATGTTACAGAATGCGTTGCAAAGTGCTTGACATGTCAGAAAGTGAAGGTCAAGCATCAACGACCAAGCAGATTACTTCAACCGTTGGAAATACTGGAATGGAAGTGGGAGCATATCACAATGGATTTTGTGGTAGGTCTTCCAATGACTTAGAAAGGATACAATGTGATATGGGTGATAGTGGACAGATTAACAAAATTTGCACACTTTTTGCCAATAAAGATTAGATTTAATCTTGATCAGCTGGCATTATACATTAAGAAGATCGTTTCAAGACATGGAGTTCCAGTATCAATTATATCAAACAGAGATCCGAGGTTCACATCAAATTTTTGGAGGAGACTACAAGAATTCATGGGAACGCAATTGACGATGAGCACAGCGTATCATTCGCAAACCGATGGGCAAAGCAAAAGAACAATCCAGACACTTGAAGATATGCTCAGAGCGTGCATCATGGATTTCAAAGGAAGTTGGGATGATCATCTACTGTTGGTGGAATTTGCATACAACAATAGTTACCACGCAAGCATTGGTATGTCGCCATACGAGGCGTTATACAACAGAAAGTGCAGAACTCCACTATGCTGGGATGAAGTTGGAGAACATCAACTGTTAAGCCCAAAATTGGTTCAGCAATCGCTGAAGTAGTCAAACTCATCAGAGCAAGATTGGTAGCTACTCAAGATCGACAGAAAAAGTATGCTGATTAACACGGACGAAGTCATGAATTTGAAGCATGAAGTTTCTTGTTCATGAAAGTCTTTCCTTGGAAGGGGAAGATTCATTTCGGCAAGAAAGGCAAGCTCAGTCCGAGGTTTATTGGACCTTTCGAAATTCTATGCAGAGTGGGAGAAGTGGCTTATAAGGTAGCTTTACCTCCAGAATTAGAGCATGTTCACAATGTTTTTCATGTTTCGGTGTTGCGACCCTATAAACTCGATTACAAGCATGTGATAGAATATGAACCGTTGCAGTTCAGTAAAGATTTATCTTACGGAGATATTCCTATCCAGATAGTCGACAGGAAAGAATAAGTGCTCAGGAATGAAGTGATACCTTCTGTGAAGGTGATATTGAGGAACCACAACGTCGAAGAGGCTACGTGGGAACTCGAAGCTGATATGATGAAAAATTACCTTGAGTTATTTGTTTAGTCTGTGTCTTCGATTTTGGGGACAGAATCTTTGTAAGTAGGGGAGAATGTGACGGTTTGATTGTTTGAATTGCGATTCTAGGGACAGAATCCTTGTAAGGAGGGAAGGATGTAATGATCCGAAATTTCAAATTGTAATTTAAATATTTATTGAGTTATATAAATATTATTTGAGGTGTTTATTATTAAATAAATATTTTATTGATGTGATGGTTGATGAATCTAAATGATTAGAGAATTTTCTAAATTAAATTAATTTATAATTTAAAGGTTTGTATTATAGCATGAAGTGTTATGTGGTTGTGCTGATTTAATAATTTAGATGGTGTTAAATTATTAAATAAAGTTATAATAAAAATTATAAATTGGTGATATTTGTTAAATGGATATATTTAATTAAAATATAGTATGTGATTAATTTAATGGGTTAATGTTGGGTATGAAAATAATATGTGATTATAGTTTATAAACTAAAGTGTTTATTAAAATAAATTAAAAAGGGTTTAAATTAGTTTTTGTCAAACAAGGCTTAAGTATTTTAACTCTTTAATTTTAAATGGTTTGCCAAACAAGCCTTAGGGCTTTTGATATTGCTACTTTTTGAAAAATAATATAAATAAAATAAAATAAATAAATAAAATAATAAATATAATATATTTATGTTTATATACATTTCTTTTAACTGATGTTACTAATTAAGATTATTAAGGTTATCAGTTTTTCCTTTGCGCTTAAGTGCTACGTGACTTGGTATTTGGCAATATTGAGAACTTGAGAGGTTAGCAGAGAAAATTGAGAGAGAGTTACAAATTTTCAAAGCAAGTTCAAGTGATTAGCAGTGTTTGCATTTGTAGTTGAAGGTATGTTTTACAACTTTAATATTATAAGCATATATATGAATATTACGACAACAATTTTCATACTCTGTGAATTTCAAATTGTTGAATTATTGCTATATTATGGGATTACTTGTGATTATATGAGTATATGATAACTGGAGATTATGTCTTAAACGAGAAATTCATTCTAATTTCGGATATTTGTAGAAATTTTGTCAGTATATGTATGTTTTCTTATGTAATCATGTAAGTATCAATTTTAGTAGCCAAATTGTATGTGAAATTGTAAATTGATGCTTGTATATGGTAGTTCATTGAGATACGAACGTAACGTAGTTTGAATGGAGTAATTCGGTCAAGTAATGAAATCACAGTGATGATTTCTAGAATAAATATCAAAAATGGAGTTTTATATGAAAAAACATGAATTTTGAGAAATTAAAATAGCTTTAGTTGGTGTTAAATTATTTCAATTGGTTGTAAATGTGAGCAATCATGTTTATGATTGTGGTATATTTATTTTACGTGTTAATTTCATTGTTTAGTGGGTGAAATTTGTGTTTGTTGGGCTAAAGTCGGCTACTGTTCATTAGCCTCTCTGCGTCTGTCTGAACACCCAAGTAGCATTCTGTAAGTGCTGAGGCAAAAAACTGCAGCCTTGCTTGCCTTGGTCCCAAGTTTTCTTTATGGCGCAGCAATGCGCTTATACCCCGGTTTGAGATTCGACTTTACTTTTACTGAGAATTGAGATAGCATCATAGCATGGTCTGAAATTATGTTAGCATGGGTAATGTTAAGGTTAACATAACATAGTGAAATGTGGTTAGTAATTCGAACGTTGTAAAAATTGGTAAATTATGAAAGGGACATGTTTTGATTTATTAAGCATGATAAATAGTGAACAAGTGTTGCGAAGTTAAACACTTAGAGTTTCTGAAATGTGAATGGTGATGAACATGTTTTGGTATGTTAGCATATCTAATAGATATTGTGGTTCTAAAATTATATGTAGGTGATCTTGAGTTTAATTTTATAGCTTACGCTCAAGGCAAGTTTTCTAGCTCTATATTTACATTGAGCAAGTTTTCTAAAGTTCTCTTTTTACATTGAGTAATCCTTACATTTATGTTGAACTAGTTCTTACTTTAAAGTTTCGTTAAATGAACTATTGTATTCTTAATTATGATTTGAACAATCTAGCTATGAAATTATTTTATTCAATCAAGTTTGAAGTCCAATACTTATTGATGCATTCTAACTTGTTTATTGTTAAACAAGTTTCATTATTGTTATTTGGATATTATGAATGCAACTTTCTTGAATTCTAATTTCAAATGTTGAATTATTATAGTTCATTTACTTGACGCAAGTCATTTTCATAATAAGTAAGCTTTATTTTCAGCTTGCTATTACTTAATGTTTATTCAATAATTCATATTTCTAGCTTAATTTTATTCAAGCAGGGTTTATTATTGTCATTCAATACTTATGCTTTGTAGTTGTTTCTAAGCATGAGATCAAGTATAGTCAGTTCGCTTACACTTATTCATTCTTTCATATTATGTTACTATTGATCAACTGTTGTATTATCAAACACTATTGATTCAACTAGTCCACTAGTTGATGTTCGTTGAACTTCAAGTTACCCTTGATAGCTTATCCAAAACAAACCTTCTTTGGTGCGGACTTGTACTCTAAATACTGAGATGAACAACCCTATTATTATTAGGGGATAACTTACGCGTAACGTTAAATGTTTGTGCACAATACATGGTACGAAGGGTTGATCCCCCTAAGTACGAGGAGTCCTTATAGTCTTATGACTGTTAAAGTTGGGGTTGAAAGATTACTCACAACTGTGGACATTGTTCATGGTCTAATGACCCTCAGTTATGTTTATTCCATATTTTGGATTCCAGTTTCTGATTATCATTGTTAGAGTACTATTCAGTTTTGATGAGTCTTCGTTGACAGTTATTATTGTTATTCTCATGTTGATTCATTGTTATATTTAGTGAGCAATTGTTTTGCTCGCTCTTGCATATTTATAAACTCATTGCAGCTAAAGAGGAGAAGGTAGATGAACCTTCGACTAGCAAAGGAAAGGGAAAATTTTACAAGTGATGCTGATTTGTACTTTTATTTATTATGATGATCTCATACTTTTTAATAATCACGTAATGTAATAATTTAATTTCGCACTTGAATGATGTTTTAAGGTTAGATAACCTGGGATTATTTTAAAGTAATTGATGTATCCCTATTTGAAGGGAGGATTATGGTTTAAATAATATTTTATTTGGGTGGATAGTATGATTGTATGGATAGTGAGCACCAAATCTTGTGGGAATAAAGTACCTAGATTTGGGGGTGTCACAATATCATCTACATAATATGTTATATTATTAAATCAATAATTGAGACGACTAAGTTATTCATTTTATTAAATTGCAATATTTATAATGTCTAGAAGTTCTGTCAAGGAGAGGTTTGGTCATCTAATTGCACGCCAATAAAGAGAAATCCTTATCAAAAAGCCCTCTCTTTCTTGGGAATGACCTGGTTGTTAAATATTGTGAGTTATAATATTAATGATGAATAAGTTCGTGTTGATTAAAGATGAAATTGATGGTTCCATTGTGTTGGAATTATTAGTGTTAGTGGAAATCGACATTTATTTCAATATTAATTGGTGTCTGGAAGTTTTACTGACCAGTCAGGTAATTAATCTGATAAATGAGCAATTAATTGCTATTAATTCACATGATTATAACTATTTGTTCACATGTGTGTAGTATTAATTCACATTCTTGTACTATTAGGGGAGGTGGTGCAAGATTGATAATACTTGCATGACTAAGTTAAAAATTGAGGTATAGATGGAGGTACTGTATTGTAATTCATATTTTCACATGTCTAAAACTATTGATTCACATTATTTACTATTAGGGGAGGTGGTGCAAGTTTGATAATACTTGCAGGACTAAATTAAGAATAAAGGAAAAGTGGAAGGTATTATTCTGTAATATTCTGAGCCCCAAAATGTGCAATTATTGAAATTATATTTTCCTATAAATAGAAGCTCATTCTTCCTTCATTTCTCACCAATTCACTAAAGCTATAGAGCAATTATTATAGAAAGAAATTATAGAGAAAAAAAAAGAAGAGAAGTCTGCTACCTCACTATTCCAGTATCCAGTCTCTTCTAAGGTAAGGGATATTATTATTATAGTATGGGGTATTATTCTTTCGTATTCATGAAGAGAGTTATTTTCTTTCAATACTCGTAACAGTTTTTATTCCATTCTTTATTATTATGTTGGAATAACTTTGCCTGGGAAGTACCGTATATACATGGTGAAATTCTTACATTATTCCATTCTTTATTATTACATTGGAATAACTCGTTATGCGCATGGGTCTATCGCATGCATGGTGAATTCTGTTGTTATTCCATTTTTTATTATTCTTTTGGAATATCCTATCTGTGTGGATTACACATGACCTGGTTCCATTCTTTATTATTTTGTTGGGAATAACATGTCTGTGCGGTCTATCGCATGCCTTGTGAATTCTTCTGTTATTCCATTCTTTATTATTCTGTTGGAATAACCTGTTTATGTGGATTACCGCATGCATGGTGAATGATCCTTCGTATACATTCTTAATTAAATTGTTGAAATGATCTGTCTACGTGGATTACCGCATGGCAGACGAAAATCCATTTGCAGTTTCATATATTCTATTATACTCAGTCGGTTAAAGTTTTGGCTTCTATACTCCATGAAATTAGTAGAATATCCTGAATATTTATGTTTCATCGAGTATCTTTTCATGGAAATATTCTTCTGAGAAATCTTGAATTTTACTTCACAAAGCAGTATTATGTTGACAATTTGGACGTAATTGATTTCAGGATAAATTCACTTATAAATCTTTAAAATTTATTCTTGAACTTGTTTTATTGAATTATTATGTCATTGTCATCATCCTCATGCTTATATTGTGATGGAAGTCATCTTTGGATTACGTGCATATATGGACTTGGTATGATTATGACCAGGGATCATTCGGTATAATCATGACCTGTAATGTTATGAATGATGTGGTAAAAGTCCTCAGTGGCCTGTAGTGCATTGATGGACAGTTTTTGGTATGATTATGACCAGGGATTATTCGGTATATTCATGACCATTGATGATTTAATGAATATCCTTGGCCCGTAGTGCAGGGATGACTCGATGATGTGGTTTATTTATTAAGCCGAGTCTCACCGATAAAAATTGATGAAAATATTTTAAATCATAGAAGATAGTAGATATCATGCTTTACTTGACTCTTCTAATGGATTGCTTATTCCGCTGCAGTTAAACTTAATGTGTATTGTATTTTATCAGTGTAACATTGCTGAAGACTAATGATAATTTATTATACATTATCTAAGTCATAATATTTCTTACTAGGCTAGTTGAGCTCACCCTTTTGCTTTCATTGTTCTCTTAAGGAAATGAGAACGTAGTCGGGATTAGTCGGGAAATGGAGTGATGGTCCAAGATGGTGTATTAGTAGTCCTCACTATTCTATAAAATAGTGCGACAATAAATGTAATGAGGACTCTATTGGAGAGTGGATATTGTCTAGAAGGAAATATTCATGTTTAAACTCTCAGCTATGTTTTGTCGTATATTACATGACGATTGTATAATTAAGTTTGTATTTGTATTCTTTACCATGTATTTGGCGACTCAAGATGGGTGATGTATACCTATTTTGGGGGTGTCACAATATTGAACAGTAATTACTGGAACAATTATTGAGTAGTGCCTTCTTACGTAAGAATCAATAATTCAAAAATGTTGTGCAATACCGTGTGCTACTGTGCAACCACATGTATTACTGTATTTTAACCACCGGGTATTCCAACAGTGTTAACGGTAATAATTAAGTCGTTATTTATAAAAACACAAACTTGTCGTTTTCTTCATCCGACAGTTAATTTGTTATGGGGCCCACAAATGGTTGCGCCGTCGTACGAATATTCTCCGACAACAAGAATATTCCACGACCAAACGAATATTCCCTGACAACAATGAGTATTTTATAACCACTTGCGTATTTTGTAAACTTTACATATATCCCCCTATCAATTAAACCATTTACTGAATAATAATTATAAAAAAATTGAATATTTTTATTTCATAAAATTCGGGGTCTTACAATAACAATAGAAAGATCTAAAGGCTTAAAGTGGCTATCAGGCCCTTTTTGGATTTTCTAGGTTACCCAGAAACCTAGGCAGTGCTTGATAGCTACTTTGTGCCTTGATTAATCTCAGTCCTGGTCATTGTTTAGGTGTTTGAGTGGTTCGATCTTGTAGTCCTCATGTCAAAGAAAAAATAAACTACACTTGGGTAACTTAACAACATAACAGGAGCAAGATCTAGCTTGGTCAAACCTTGTCAGAAACTGTGTTCTTGAGTTTTCTAGAAATTCCAAAAAGCACAAATCGTGCTCGGTCAACCTACTTTGACTGCCCACTACTTTGATTATGTTTGTTATTTATGTGATTTAAGGTCGTGTTTCTTTAGTTCATGTAAAAGCCCCAAATCCGGGTCCCAAATCACTACGGATCTGGTATACTATTTCTATTACTATTGGGGAAGATATAAACATAAATTTTTTATACATTAAACATTACACACTATTCCCCAAGGTCGATTAACCTTAACTTATACACAATTCATAAACTATCTAACATATAATGTTATTATCATACATTTTTGTTACAAAACTAGCTGCATACTTGGTCCCAAGCTGAACTTGGCTTTGTTCTTTCCTATATCCGACGTATTCGCCTTAATCTGCAATGTTTATCATGATATAGCAAGGGTGAACATAAGTTTGCCCAGCAAGTTTAAGTATATTTGAGGATATATCATGATTGAAAGAATTGGAATAATAAGCTAGCTATAATTCAACAATATAGTTGTGAATTTAGCACGAACAAACTTTTAACTGAACAAACATTGGACATGAACATATATATATATATATATATATATATATATATATATATCTCTGAACCGAATGGTAATGAAGGTGATCATCCTTTCATACCTGATACATGCAGTACGCACAGAGTGCAATTTAATAATTCTTAGACATGGCAATCAGAAATGATTAACCACAAACATATTCGAATAAACAACTCGAGGTCGAGTCAATAAAACTTGCACAATAATTAAGAGTTCAAGTTTAGTAATTTGTGTAAGACCCCGAATTTTATGAAATAAAAGTATTCAATTTTTTTTATAATTATTATTCAGTAAATGGTTAAATTGATAAAAGTTTAAAGTTAAGGGGGATATATGTAAAATTTTCAAAATACACAAGTGGTTATAAATTACTCATTTCTATTGGGGAATATTCGTTTGGTCGTGGAATATTCTTTTTGTCGGAAATATCCGTACGACGTTGCAGTCATTTGTGGGCCCATAATGGAATAACTGTCAGATGAAGAAAATGACAAGTTTGAGTTTTTATAAATAGCGGCGTAGTTGTTACCATTAACATTGTTGGAATAGCTGGTGGTTAAAATACAGTAATACGCGTTGTTGCATAGTAGCACACGGTATTGCACAGTATTGTTGAATTATTGATTCTTACGTAAGAAAGCACTATTCAATAATTGTTACAGTAGTTACTGTTCAATATTTTATTTTATTGATTCAATAATTGCTGCGTTGATATTTTATATTATTGTTGTTTCAATAATTGTCATCGCGACGATATTTCCCATTATCGGATCAATAATTCATATTATTTGAATAATATTATTAGATAGCATTATTGGCAATGTCTAGAAAGTTACATCGAGGAGAGGTTGATGTCATCTAATTGCATGCTACCATAAGGAGAAATCCTTATCTGAAAGCCCCTCTTTCCGAACCGCCTTGTTGTCATAATTTTGATTCGTAATATTATTTGTGAATAATTAATTATTGATTTATATGATAAGGAAATATTTATTTTATGTGGATATAAATGATGGATTTATTTATATGGTTATAAATGACGGAATTAACGTTGAGGTGTTTTATCAATATTTTGTCGGATTGGAGGTATTAAAAGATCAAATCGGTGATGTTAAAGCTCTATTGCGTGAGTTATAATTTTGATCTGACCGTTGGATCATTGTGAACCGTTAAAAATTAACGCATGATTTGTTATGAATTTTAAAAGGTGTTGAAACGGTGTTAAAATCATCCGTTTGTGAATTTCGGATATTTTCGGTCTTGAATTTGGAAAAAATTTCTTCTGCAAAGTTGTATAGAATTTGATGTCATGTGGAATGGACATAAAATTCGTATTTTTCTGATAAACGGGCAATTTTCTATGAATTGCTGAAGTTTCAGAAAATAAAATAATTTTTATTAAAAAAAGGGTGGGACCCACTTTGGTTGGTGTAGAAAAAAAAATGTTCTGATATTTCTTTCAATGAAGGCTGCTCAAATATTCAAGAGAGGTGGCGTAGCATGAAAGAGAAAATAAATAATAATAATTTATTATTTTAGTCTCCTTTGGCGTTCTACCATTTTCCTATAAATAGGCGCTTATGTTAGAATTGAAAATCACACCAGAAACATAAGTTTTCTCTCTCAATATTGTCGAGCGTATTTTTGTGAATATTTAGATACTTTGAGAGTTTCTAATCGATGCAAGTTTCCTTCAAAGATTATATCCAGATATTCCAATGGAATCATCACTGCTTTTTTTGAGGTAAGGGATTTTAAGGGTTGTTATGTTTTTCATGTTTCGTAACTTTTCAGACCTTCAAAAATTATGGAAAAATATAAAATGATAATTTGATGAGTTTTATTGATTTTGTCCAAAAATGGCGATTTTTGGATGTATATATTAAGAGTTATGGATTTTATGAGAAAAAGACTATTTTATAAGTAAACCCTTATAACTCCTTGTGGTTAACTCTAAAGTTGATGAAATTTTTATTGGGAGTACATCTATATAATATTAGTATACCCTGTTAATTTCGGAATTTTTGAATAAAAGTATAATTTATGATAAATGTCTAAATATTCGGCAGATTTGGCCATATGAAAAATAGTAAATGAATTTTAAAAATTCTGAAAAAAATATATGTTCAATATGGGATTATATTATGCTAAATCTCAGAAAAGAAATATTTTTGGGACTGCTTTGGTATTTTTCATGAAAATTGACTAGTTATGAGTAAATGAATTAAATATGTTATGTGAAGTAACAAAATTGGAAAATAGGATTTTATGGCTTAGAAATCCTATATAAGGTATATGCAAATTTTTGATGAGGGTTTTGGTTATTGGTGATGAAATCTTATGAGTTTGGCATTTTAGGGTGATTAAATGCATTAATTAGTAAAGTGTAAACAATTAAAATAAATTGTTTATAAGTTTAAGAAATGATTAAAATATTGTTGTAATATTAATAATATTAGATTATGAGATTTTATGTGATTTATAACATTTGGATTAAGGTGTTATAAATATTAGTATGGATTTTATTGTGAAAGATTATCTTTTTGTGTCAGAGTTACTATTCACGAGTTAATATTCATGGGGTACTATTCACGATAAAATTGGTTTCTTTTTTTGACCAAATTATCTTTAATTTATGAATATTACTCTTGAAATTAAATCCATGTTTTGATCATATTGTTTTTATTATTTATATATAATAATTTTATAATCCTGGTGAAGAAATTTCTCTTTGACTTAAGTGTAAAGATGGGTAGATTATTGGTATGATTGTGACTATGAGTTCTCTTTGGCCAGTAGTGAAAAGTTGAATCGTTGACTGGTATGATCATGACCATTGAATTTATAATTGAATATCTTTAGCTTAAGTGCAAAGGTGAATTAATCAACATGATTATAATTATGGTTTATATAAATTCTGAAATGATTGCATATTTCTTTGAGATATGAATATCTTTGGTCTGTAGTGCAAAGATGATCTGTTGTTGAATATCTTTGGCCCGTAGTGCAAACATGACTTGTTGTTGAATATCTTTGGCCTGTAGTGCAAAGATGACTTATTATTAAATATCTTTGGCCTGTAGTGCAAAGATGAAATGATAATGAATATCTTTGGTCGTAGTGCAAAGATGAATTTATTTGTATGATTATAAACAGGAACTGTGATTTGGTATAACCATGATCTTTGATGTTTCAGGTAAAGACAGGTGATAAAAATTATCTTCGTCCTGGATGAGAAGAGAAATTTAGGATCACAATTATAATTATGAGTTATTGTGGAAAGGAACTGTTGATTGATGTTACAGGGATAAAACATTATTGGTGGACTTTTAATGTGGAGAAGATAATAGACTTTATAGTCTATTTGACTCTTCTAATGGATTGATCATTCCGCTGCAACTATGGTTGAAAAGTTTTATCATCTACCATATGTTCTAAATCTCTGATTTATTATTGATGAATGCTATTGATAATTTAATTATCTTTAGTCATGATATTCTTTACTGAGCTAGTTGTGCTCACCCTTTTGCTTCACGATTCCTTTCAGGTAATAAAAGTATAGCTGGGTCGAGCGGGGATAACAGGGGAATAGTGTGGTAGTCCGAGACTATCAAAGTTTCTCAATACATTATAAAACGACATGACATACAATATATAATTGTATTGAGGACCTAAGATCTGTGTGTCGTATATTATACGTCACTTAATAATTGATTTTGGTGAACAACAATACGGTGAGGTGAACCCAACTTTGGAAGGATGTTTTGCCACTATCATACAAGATGTCTAATAACATACAATCTCGTGTTATCATAAGAAAGGGTTGTGCATATCCACTTGCTGAGTATATCTACGAGCACTACCTATAGATCTTGGAGTTGGGTTGAAACATAATGTTCAATCGCAGACGATGGAGATAGTTATATGTCAAGAGAAGACTCACCATTGGAAGGAACATAATAGTAATCTTCTCATTTTTCTTTGGGGTCTATTGGATTAACCTAGGATAATTCTCTGGACATATGATATCTATTATATCTTAGATTCATGGCCTCATATGTACGAAGGTTTCCTTGAGCACTTCCCAAAAATTTTAATTTCTAAAACAATTATTAACTGTACTTTTATCTAAGGTGGCATTGTGACGTGCTATCTAGATGAGACATGAGTCACAGTTGGTATTAAAACTTACAGCATACATGTTGTTGTATTTTGCATGATAATTGTTGTAATAAAGTTGTAGTTTTTTTTTGTACCATGTATTTGGCGACTCGGAATATGTTGGATGGAATGGACCTATTTTGGGGGTGTCACAACTTGCATGTTCGGTCGATTACTGTTATGCAGTTTACAACGCTTTATCCGAAGACCTAATATTAGTAATATATATCTCCAATATTAGAATAATATCATCACAGTATATATATATAAAAAACATAATCCTAAACATATAACACATAACCCTATGAGTCCACAAACTACCTAAGACTCGGTATCAAGTCAAATTATTGCAGTCTGAGTTGAACCCAACTTAATTCTAACATTCTGACGGTCTAGTCGTACAATTCTCGAGTTTAAATTCAATTAAACTCTGCTTAAACACTTAACAATTAATTTAGATAATTATATTATCATTCAAACTATTTTTTATAAGCTTCTAATAATTTTCAGATAATTATTACCATTTATCATGATTTTTGAATCATTTATATCGTATTTATATAATATAAATACCAAAATATTCTTTTATCATTAATATTTATTTATTATTAATTATTAATAAAAATCATAACATAATATTATTATATATTTATAATATTTCAAAGTATTTTAATACTTTAATTTCTCATTTATATGATTTATAAACCTTTAAATCCATTATCCGATAATTGCTATTAATATTAAAATATTAATATTTTCATGACAAAATATCAAAAGTTATATTTTATAACTCAAAATATTTTTCTAACTCTTAAATCATTTTTATATGCTTTTTAAAGTATAAATTCTAATTTTCTACAATTTATTTAATATATTTATTAAATAAATCCATTACCATTAATATTAATTTTTAATGAATTTCATCACAAAATATCAAAAGTATTAAAAATAACGTAAAATATTTTCTAACACCATAATATAAATTTTCATGATTTTTTTAAACTAATAAAATCATTTTAACTAATTTATTTAATATTATAAATTAATAAATAAATACCTTTTATATTCCAAAAATATTAAATATTTTTGAAATATACTCAAAATAATTAAAAAATCATTTTTAAACTTTAAAATAATTTTTTGAAATTTATTTTGTATTTTTAATAATTAAAAACCATTTTTTCTATTTATTTATTAAATTAATTTATTTTCCGAAAATAACTGTCGCTAAAGGGCCCTATAGCGACAGAACCGTCGCTATAGGTGTTCTTGAGCATGTTCTTCATCAACCCATATTTTCTTGTTAGTGTTCGAGTTGGTAGGTTTGACCAACTATACTTCTCAACCTAATGTGTTTCTAGGCTGGCTAAAGCTTCAAGATTGTAGTATTCATGTAATAATACAACTGAAATCAGGTTTCATAGTCATTCTTCAACAGATCAGAGAGATCTAATGTGAGATCCCGAATTTTATGAAATAAAAGTATTCAATTTTTTCTATTTTGGTAAATAGTTAAATTGATAAATGTTTAAAGTTAAGTGTGATATTTGAAAATTTTACAAAGTAAGTAAGTTGTTATAAAATATTCGTTGTGTCGGGAAATATTCGATTAGTCGGGGAATATTCATTTTAACAGGGAATATTCATACGATGACATAATCATTGGTGGACCCCACAACGGAAGTATTGTCGTAGTTAGAAAACAACGGAATTATCTTTTTATAAAAATAACGGCGAAAGTATTACCGTTAAAACTGCTGAACTATCCGGTAGTAAAAGTACATTAATACGTGTGGTTGCATAGTAGAACACGATATTGATTATTGATGCTTACATAGGAAGTCCCTCAGTTATACTCAATTATTGCTATAGTAATTGCTGCATCATATCTCTCATATTATTGATTCAATTATTATCACAATATCATCTGCATAATATGTTATATTATTAAATCAATAATTGAGATGACAAAGTTATTCATATTATTATTTGTAATATTGACAATGTCTAGAAGTTCTGTCAAGGAGAGGTTTGGTCACCTAATTGCGCCCCAATAAGGACAAATCCTTATCGGAAAGCCCCCTCTTTCCTTTAAACGGCCTGATTGTTAAATATTGTGAGTTATAATATTAATGATGAATAAATTCGTGTTAAAGATGTATTTGATAGTTCCATTGTGTTGGGATCATTAATGTTAGTGGAAATCGACATTTATTTTGATAATAATTGATGGGTGGAAGTTATATTGACCAATCGAGTAATTAATCGGATAAATGAGCAATTAATTGCTATTAATTCACATTCTTATAACTATGTGTTCACATGTGTGTACTATTGATTCACATGTATGTACTATTAGGGGATGTGGTGCAAGATTGATAATACTTGCATGACTAAATTAAAAATGAAGGTATAGATGAAGGTACTATACTGTAATTATTTTTTTCACATGCTTATAACTATAGAATCACATGATTGTACTATTGATTCACATGATATACTATTAGGGGAGGTGGTGCAAGTTTGATAATACTTGCAGGACTAAATTTAAAATGAAGGAAAAGATTAAAGTATTATACTGCAATATTTCGAGCCCCAAAACGTGCAATTATTGAAACTATATTTTACTATAAATAGAAGCTCATTCTTCCTTCATTCTCACCAATTCACTAAGACTCACAAAAGCAATTATAGAGATAGAAGCTATAGAGAGAGAAGCTATAGAGAGAAAGAAGAAGAGAAGTCTGCTACTTCACTATTCCAGTATCCAGTCTTCTTTTGAGGTAAGGGGTATTATTTATTTCATATTTTGAAGAGATATTATTTTTCGTTTTCGTATGAATATTATTTTCGTTCAATATTCGTAAGGAATATCATCTTCGTTCAATATTTGTAGGAATATTATTTTCGCTTTAACGAATAATGTAAGGGGTATTATTTATTTCATATTCAAGAGATATTATTTTTCTTATTCGTATGAATATTATTTTCGTTCAATATTCGTAAGGAATATCATCTTCGTTTAAAATTCGTAGGAATATTATTTTCGTTCAACAGTCGTAAGGGGTATTATTTACTTCATATTCTGAAGAGAAATTATTTTTCGTATTCGTATGAATATTATTTTCGTTCAATATTCATAAGGAATATCATTTTCGTTCAATATTCATTGCCTTCGTTTAATATTCGTAAGAAATATTATTTTCGTTCAATATCCGTAAGGGATGTTATTTATTTCTTATTTGTAAGGGGTGTTATTTCTTACTATTCACTCGGATACTATTCACTCTGGGTATTATTTACGAGGTACTATTCACTCGGGTACTATTCACTTAGAGTATTATTTACGGGGTACTATTCACTCGGGGGTAATATTCACGAAGTATTATTCATGAATTACTATTCATGACGTAATATTCATGGGGTACTATTCACGAAGTACTATTAACGAGATACTATTCATGAATTACTATTCACAGAGTACTATTTAATACAAAAAAAAATTGATTATTTTATGTCCAAATTAATTTTTGATACATTAATAGTATTCTTCAATTTTACTCGACAATTGGTGATCATGTTGACAATTTAGATATTCTTGAACTCTGGATAAATTGTATTATAAATGTTTAATATTTATCCTTTATCTCATTTGATTGATTCTTTATATCATTGTCATGATCCTCATGCTTATATTGCGTTAAAAGTCATCTTTGGCCCGTAGTGCATAGATGGACTACTGGTTATCGGCTTTACAGTTGTATGTCTTTGGCCTGTAGTGCAAAGAAGAACTTTTGATTGATATCTTTAGTCGTAGTACAAAGATGAACTGTTGATTAATAACTTTGGCCCATAGTGCAAAGATGGACAGGTGTATGACATGATCATGACCACTGGTGATATGAACGAATATCCTTGGCTGTAGTGCAGGGATAATTCGATGATGTGATTGGTAGGATCATGACCATTAGTTAACAGTTGAATGTCTTTGGCCGTAGTGAACTGACATTCAATTGATTGGTATGATCATGACCATTGGTTTAATAGTTGAATATCTTTGGCTTGCGTAGTAGCAAAAGGTGACAATCGATTGGTATGATCATTGTTATTACAGTTGAATATCTTTAGCCTTTGGGGTAAAGATATTGAGTAAACTTTCTATTAAGCCTTTGTAGCAAGGAGAAAATATTGATTTACATGATTATAAATATTAATTTTTGATTTAACTATAATTTTTGGTGGTTCAGGTGTAGACAGGTGATGAGATTTCTTTTTGTCTTGGGTATAACAAAGAACTATTGATGAGTATTACAGGAATGAAATATTAAAGATGAACTTTTAATCTAGAGGAGATAGTAGACATTATGTTCTATATAACTCTTCTAATGGATTGCTTATTCTGCTGCAGTTGTTGATCTAAAACTTGTTGTCTATTGTATTCTATTAGTTGTTATACTTTTGAAGGTTAAGGATAATTTATTCTGCATTATCTTAGTCATAATATTTCTTATTGGGCTAGTTGAGCTCACCCTTTGCTTTCATTATTCTCTTCAGGAAATAAGAACGTAGCCGGGATGAGTCGGGGAACGGAGTGATGGTCCGAGATGGTTGTTTTAGTAGTCCTCACTACTTAGTGTGATAATAATTGTAATGAGGATTGAATTTGAGTGTGGATACTGTCTAGAAGACAATATTCGTGTTTAAATTCTCAGTTATGTTCTGTCATATTTTTTACACGACAGTTGTATAATTAAGTTTGTATTTGATTTATGTACCATGTATTTGGTGACTCAAGATGGGTGATGTATACCTGTTTTGGGGGCGTCACAGTTTGTATCAAAGCTTAGGGATATGATCCCTGGCTGAGATGTGAGACAAGAACTAGGAGGGGAGAGACGGTGAATTTCTTCGCTAGTATGACCTACATAAGCTTATATGTTATTTAATTGGTTGGTCAAAATATAGGGATAATATATGGCATGTCAATTAACATTTGTTTTGAAGATGTATTCTAGAATGATATCTGAAATATATGAGATGAGTAATGGGAAAATCATGATAGAGAGGAAATAACCGAGAAGGTACAATTCGAAAAGAAAGCAAGGTATTCTCATCTCTTCGACATACCAGGTACGTACGTAAATTTAGAGGGAAAAATTTCATAAGGATCAGATTGTGAGATCCCGAATTTTATGAAATAAAAGTATTCAATTTTTCTATTTTGGTAAATAGTTAAATTGATAAATGTTTAAAGTTAAGGGTGATATTTGAAAATTTTGCAAAGTAAGCAAGTTGTTATAAAATATTCGTTGTGTCGGGAAATATTCGATTAGTTGGGGAATATTCGTTTTAACAGAGAGAGAAGCTATAGAGAGAAAGAAGAAGAGAAGTCTGCTACTTCACTATTCTAGTATCCAGTCTTCTTCTGAGGTTAGAGGTATTATTTATTTCATATTCTGAAGAGATATTATTTTTCGTATTCGTATGAATATTATTTTCGTTCAATATTCGTAAGGAATATCATCTCCGTTCAATATTCGTAGGAATATTATTTTCGTTCAACAGTCGTAAGGGGTATTATTTATTTCATATTCTGAAGAGATATTATTTTTCCTATTCGTATGAATTTTATTTTCGTTCAATATTCGTAAGGAATATCATCTTCGTTCAATATTCGTAGGAATATTATTTTCGTTCAACAGTCTTAAGGGGTATTATTTATTTCATATTTTGAAGAGAAATTATTTTTCATATTCGTATGAATATTATTTTCGTTCAATATTCTTAAGGAATATCATTTTCGTTCAATATTCATTGCCTTCTTTTAATATTCGTAAGGAATATTATTTTAGTTCAATATCCGTAAGGGATGTTATTTATTACTTATTCGTAAGGGGTATTATTTCTTACTATTCACTCAGGTACTATTCACTCTGGGTATTATTTACGGGGTACTATTCACTCGAGTACTATTCACTCAAAGTATTATTTACGGGGTACTATTTACTCGAGTATTATTCACTCGGGGGTACTATTCACAAAGTACTATTCATGAAATACTATTCATGAAGTACTATTCACAGGGTATTATTCACGAAGTACTATTCACAGGATACTATTCATATATTACTATTCACATGGTACTATTCACGGGGTACTATTCATGACGAAAAATTGATTATTTTCTGTCCAAATTAATTTTTGATACATGAATAGTATTCTTGAATTTTACTCCACAATTGGTGATCATGTTGACAATTTAGATATTCTTGAACTCTGGATAAGTTCTATTATAAACGTTTAATATTTATCCTTTATCTCATTTGATTAATTTTTTATATCATTGTCATGATCCTCATGCTTGTATTGCGTTAAAAGTCATCTTTGGCCCGTAGTGCATAGATGGACTATTGGTTAGTGGTTTTACAGTTGTATGTCTTTGGTCTGTAGTGCAAAGAAGAACTGTTGATTGATATGTTTAGTCGTAGTGCAAAGATGAACTGTTAATTAATAACTTTGGCCCGTTGTGCAAAGATGGACAGCTGTATGACATGATCATGACCACTGGTGATACTAACGAATATCCTTGGTCGTAGTGCAGGGATAATTCGATGATGTGATTGGCAGGATCATGACCATTAGTTAACAGTTGAATGTCTTTGACCGTAGTGCACTGATAGGCAATTGATTGGTATGATCATGACCATTGGTTTAATAGTTGAATATCTTTGGCCCGTAGTGCAAAGGTAGACAACTGATTGGTATGATCATTGTTATTACATTTGAATATCTTTAGCCTTTGGGGTAAGGATATTGAGTAAACGTTCTATTAAGCCTTTGTGGCAATGAGATGATTATAAATATGAATTTTGGATTTAACTATACTCTTTGGTGGTTAAGGTGAAGACAGGTGATGAGAGTTCTTTTTATCTTCGGTATAACAAAGAACTATTGATGAGTATTACGGGAATAAAATATTAAAGACGGACTTTCAATCTAGAAGAGATAGTAGACATTATGTTCTACATGACTCTTCTAATGGATTGCTTATTCCGTTGCAGTTGTTGATCTAAAACTTGTTGTCTATTGTATTCTATCAGTTGTTATACTGTTGAAGGCTAAGGATAATTTATTCTACTTTATCTTAGTCATAATATTTCTTACTAGACTAGTTGAGCTCACCCTTTTCTTTCATTATTCTCTTCAGGAAATGAGAATATAGCTGGGACGAGTCGGGGAATGGAGTGATGGTCTGAGATGGGTCATAGTAGTCATCACTATTCTATGAAATAGTGTAATAATAATTGTAATGAGGACTCCATTTGAGAGTGGATATTATCTAGAAGGCAATATTCTTGTTTAAACTCTCAGCTATGTGTTGTCGTATATTTTTAACGACAGTTAAATTATTAAGTTTGTAGTTGAGTTCTGTACCATGTATCTGGCGACCCAAGATGGGTGATGTATACCTGTTTTTGGGGAGTCACATCTAAGCTCTCAAAATCTTGTCAGACAGTGTTCTTAAAATTTTGGGTTTTCTAGAATTAAAGGTACCCACTATGAGGCTTTGAATCTTAGCTTTCTGGACTCGGTTTGTGTGATCTAGTGGTTCATAAATGTAGTAGAGATATCAGGCTATAATTCCATGTCATCATATCATAACAACAACATCATATAAGACAAATAATGGCTGGTCAAATCTACAGTCAGACTAGTGTTCTTGAGAAATCTGGGTTTCCCAGATTTCTTCCCAGGCAGTTGGTTAATGCTACTTTGACCGTGATTATCTTTGATTCCAGGTAAGATATAAGTGTTCTAGAGGCATGATCATGTAGTATACATGTCAGTCTACTAATATATAACAACAACAAGACCAAATCACATAACATAAGCACGATCCATGGCCTGCAAAATGGTTGTCAGACCATTCTGGGAAAATCTGGGCTGCCCAGATTCAGTCTCCAATGGTTGGTTAACCATGTTTGACCACCTATATCTTGAGATATAGACATGGTATGGATGTGATTCCACTTCCAGTCTACTCTCCTCATGACAGAGAACAAATCTATAACTTAAAACACAACATATCATTAACAGGTTGAGATCTATGATCTCTGACATATGGCTATCAGGCCATATTTTTAGGGTTCTTGATCAGTTCTTAAAACTTAGATTTTGGCTTCTAGATGTTATGGATCTATGATGTAACATCATAGATAACTAAATAACATCTTTATACACACTTCTAAACATCTAACAACAACATATAACATAAGATCACATATATTTTATAAAATTAGGGTTTTATACCTTTAATGCTTTGATTCTTGATTTCTGATCTTTGAAGCTGATCAAGGCTTGCTAAAAGATGTTCTTGGCTAATCTTCTCTCTCTCTCTCACTCTAAATTTCGAAAAACTAGAGAGAGAGTGGGTTGGATAAGTTTGAGAAGTAAAGTAAGTTTATTACTTAACTTCTAACTTTTGATTTCTTTGATTCAATGTATCCAAATGTGCAAGGTGTCCATAAAGATCAGATTTGGAAAGATTTTTAAGCACATGGGGTAAACTAGAGCAATGACTCACCAAGATTCCATAATTCTTTTGCTTAAGTTTTATGAAAAAAGGTATTTCGGTCATTTCGCATTCACTAAGGTCAATTTTGTCTTTTTCCCCTACAATTTGAAGGGCAATTTGGACATTTCCCTTTTATCCCATAACATTTTACACTTAGCCAAATAAACTTGACTTTTGAATTACCAAATTAGGGTTTCGAATTCCCGGAACTTAAATTAAGGTTTTCGATCCAATCGTTAGGGTTTCTAACAGGTTGTTTGAGTTTTCTAACTTAATAAACATATGTTTAACGTAACTTTAGGGTTTGCTAAAGTTACAACTTATCTGCTCAAAATCTTAACCATAAACCACAACTATTCACATATAAAATTACTGATTAGGGTTTAATAACTTAACCCTTAACGTTCTCATTAAAATTTTAGGGTTTGTAACCTATGTAACTTATCTGATCAAGATATGATCCTTAACCACAAATTATACACATAAAAATTTACTGTTCACATATATAATCACATATACCGACTTGTATACACTTAGATACTTAACCTTGATAATTCTTCACAAGAATTTTAAATCCAGCAAAATCTTATTGCTCATTACCAAACTATCACTTATAGTCTACCAAATTATTCAAGTCTTGTCCAAAAATTTTGAAATCCTTAAAATTCCTTTACAGAACTGCCAATTCCATACACTTATTTTCTGTCTAGGTTCTAATATTGAACCTTAAATAAATCAATTATGATTTTAAAATTTTTCTAAATTCTTGGGTTGTCACATTCACTCCTTCTTCTAAGAATTTCGTCCCCAAAATTCACCTTACACCTTATACCATACTGCTTATACCATTCATAAACATTATCACATGCTACCCAATACACCACTCACAAGAGTAAAAAATTTCAAATTTTGCTGAGGAGTTATATAGACTAGTTGTCTGTCATTTTTGTAAAGGTTTTACGGAAATTCATCCGCAAACCGTCATAACTTTCAGACATACGGGGTAATTAATCCAGTATGCCTTGTACTTATCAAGTACTGCTGGTCGACCGTCATGTCTTACGGACACGGGGGGTGATTAGCCCGTTATGCCCTGTATTGATCAACATTACTTGTTTGAACGATAAATCGTTCAGCTGGTCTGCCTTTGGCGCATAAAAGTTTTTCCCTGTTCGGGATGTTCATAATTAATCTAACTTTCGAAATAAAACATTTCAATTTAATAATAATAACATTCTATCATGTTCTACAATATTCTTTCATTTTATGTCTAGCTGAGTTAAATAGCTTATACAATTTTTAAATAACATATACATACCTGAAATTAGTAGGTATGTGTCAACATGAGATTAAATACGATCATTATCCAAGTGAGGTCACTTGAATAATCTAACTTAACTATCTATCAACAAGGTATAAACTGGTCATACATTACTACAATACTGGTAAACGAATATAATTCTATAACTGGCACAAATACTAATATTTAAATACGTGACCAATAATAGTAGGGTATAATAACTTAAACAACAGGTGTATAATATTTGATAACTTACTTATATAGGAACATTGCATAAGTAGAAAAAAAGAGTAAGGATACTTGCCTGATCTGCTACGTACATAACTTAGATTTTATCTTTTATACTGAAACCTATCATTCATAAGATTATTCTTTTGATCAGAATAATATACCATAACACATAACACTGCTACCACACGTATTACTGTATTTTACCACCAGGTATTTCAACAGTTTAACGGTAAAACTTTAGCTGTTATTTTTATATAAAGATATTTCTGTCGTTTTCTAACTACGACAATACTTTTATTGTGGGGTTCACCAATGATTGTGCCGTCGTACGAATATTCCATGCTAAAACGAATATTCCTCGACCAATTGAATATTCCTCGACACAACGAATATTTTATATCAACTTGCTTACTTTGCAAAAAAATTCACATATCACCCTTAACTTTAACCTTTTATCAATTAAACCATTTATTAAAAAAAAAATTATAAGAAAATCTAATACTTTCATTTCATAAAATTTGGGGTCTTACAATAACCCTAATAAGACTCGGTTATGTAAATTCAATATTATTAAATAAAATCTCTCCGCTCTGAAAGTGTTTGGTGTTATTATATAATCTATTATAGAATTAGGTCAAATAAATTATTGTCCGAAAATTGACGTGCTGGACACGTAATGCTTAAAATTTTTCTTCCAAAATAAACTTTTCGGTATATTTATTTTGGAAAGTTGTCATTCTTACACTGATAAAAAGCTTTGTCGTACTTGTTAGGATTTGTGAAAAAATTTAGTTAGGAACCCTAATATCGAAATCAAGAAACCTTAACCCTATATTTACAAACCTTAACTCTAATTAGTTAGACTAAACCCTAGTTAGGTTATTCTAAATCCTAATCGTGTTTATTAAACTTTAATTAGTTGCTAATAAACATCATTAAGCAACCCTAATCATAAAAACCAAAACCATAATCAAGATTAAAGAGGATTGGGGCATAATTAAGCTACTAATTATGATGAACTAGCTCATAAGTAGGTTACTAATCATCAAACTAAGTTCCAAGATAGAACATGACATGCTTGTAACTCCCAAGCAGCACAAGTATCAAACATCAATTCTTTGTAGAGGCAAGAAGGTGAAATAATGACCAAAAACCCTAGCTTAGAAATTCTATAAATAGCAGCCTTAGAACAGTTCAAACCCATGAAATTTCTAAGCCTAAACACTTATATAACATACCTAAACATGCCTTGGTGATAGCAAGAATAGAAACAGAAGTCAGAAGTCAAAATCTAGTAAGAAAAGATCTAAACCCTAATTTTAACCTAGATCTTTAATGCTATGTTTAAATTATAGTCTAGATGTTAGGATATGTGTAATAACATGTTAGTCTGTATGCTAAGTTGATAGAACATGCTTCCATAACATCTAAATGCATCAAATTGATGTTTTAAGCAAACTGGAAATTCTGGAAAAACGGGTTTAACAGTCGAATGTTAGAGCCTATAGATCCATGCATGTTAATAGTTAGGTCTGTTAATTGTATGCTAGTTGTAGTATTACATGAGGTCTTTAATCTAGAGAAGAAAACATGTCTATTAGAATCATATATTGCAAGATATAAGTGGTCAAAAGTGGTTGACCGATCACGAAGTTTTGATTTCTTGGTTACCCAAAAATCCCACGAATAGGTTGAGCCTGTAACTTTGACCAACCATTTAATTGCTTTCTGTTTTTTGTTAGGATGTCTAAGTGTTATGATTTGATACCTTGGTATACATACTACATATCTATGACACTCAAACGCTTAATCAATTCATAGGATTACCAGAATTAATGGTCAAAAGTCGTTGGCTGAGCATGACTGTGTTTTCTGGGTTACCCAGAAAACTAAAGAACACAAAGAACAGCCTTTGGCTACACTTTGACTAACATAAATCTAGACCTAGGGAATTACTCTGTCCTAACTAGTGTAACATATATGTAGCTTGGTATATAGACTACATATTACAACAATTTAAATACAAATCTATCACACGGATTAAAAGTTATTAAGACCACAAAATCGTTGACCGACCATGACCACTGTTCTGGGTTACCTAGAAACCCAAGAACAACTCTGACGATAGTGACTTTGAGCCTCTATAACTTCTTGTTATATGTAGGTTAAAGCCTGAAATTGCTATGTTGTTGTACTACTACATGAGTACTATAACACATATACACTACAAACCCAGAATCATTAACAATAAAAAATTAGGCTAAGGTCAAAGTGACACCTATAGCAACACTTTTTGTCGCTATAGGACTTTAGCGACAGACAATAATTATAAATAAATAAATAAATTAATAAAATTAGAAATAATTAATAAATAATTATAGAAACAGGTTTAAAAATTATTTTAAGTTATAATAATTAACTTTTAATATTTTTACATAAATTCATTAAATATTTTATTTATTTTGATATTATTAATAATTAATTTATTAATAAATTAATTAGAATAATCATTTATAAATAATAAATAATTATTTAAAAATGATATTGATGGTTTACAATCATATTAAATGCTTATAAATTATTTAAAACTAATTAACAAGATTATGATAATATTCTAAGTAAATATTGATAATTTAGAAATATAAATAATTGATTTAAAATTATTTAATGAATAAATAAATATCTAAAAATTATTATATGCTTTCGAAAATTATTATAAAGGATAAACAAATTGTCTAAAAAAAATAAAGCTTATAAAATAAAGTTTAACCAGAATATTAACTTATTAATTATCCGATAAAGTCTTAGGACACCGAAATCATATCAAATTTAACCCGAACTTGAATAATTTATGTATTTAAGTATTGTTATCAATACTAATGTGCTAGACTTATATGAATGAACATCTTAGGTGTTTATAGACGAATCGAGTAACTTCACATAATCGATCTTTGCTCAAGCAAGTTTACTAAACCCTAATTTATTACCTTACGCAAGTTTCTTAAACCCTATTTATTCAGTAAACAAAATTCATATCCTGATTTGCTTTTGATATGTTATACCAAACCTAAACTTGATTGCCAATTCTTACAAAGTTATCACTATAATTTGAGCATAACTAAGAAATAAAATTATTTTGGTAAGACATCCTATACTGAGTTGTTTATCCCAGAAGGGATTACTGTATGTTAATAAAATTTGACACTTATGCAAGTTGGGCATGTGACGCCCCCAAATCTGGGTACTTGAAACCCGTACTTGGTGCTCCACGATAACATTCATTCAAATACTTGATGTATTAATTAAACAAAATTATTATATCAAAGTTATCTACCTTCCCAGTCTCGAGAACCTTTAAGTCTTACATTACATAATAAATATTATATTATCCTACTACAAACCACATAATAACATAAAGTAATATATTCCTTCATCTTCCCCGTCCCTTTGTCCTTGCTGGAAACTTTAGGACGTTCTAGCTTAGCTGAAAACATTTAAATTTAAAGTAAGAATGAGCATTTGAGTGCCCAACAAGTAATAGCAATGAATAACGATTATCTGAAAGATTTGAATGTTTTATTTGGACGACACTTCAACAACGAAATAAATGTTGTGAAGTAAGCTGAGACAATACTGAATGACATATTAATTCTATTTCATTTTTTTAAAAACTACGTACTGACTATAAATTTAGTAACAGTTTAATAAACTATAAATTTTATCTTAATTTTCGAAAAGGTTCAACAGAAATTCATTTGCAAACCGTCATGTCTTACGGACATGGGGGGTGATCAGCCCGTTATGCCCTGTATTGATCAACACTACTTGTTTGAACGATAAATCGTTCAGCTGGTCTGCCTTTAGCGCATAAAAGTTTTTCTCTATTCGGGATGTTCATAATTAATCTGACATTCGAAATAAAACATTTCAATTTAATAATAATAACATTCTATCATGTTCTACAATATTCTTTCATTTTATGTCTAGCTGAGTTGAATAGCTTAGACAATTTTTAAATAACATATACATACCTGAAATTAGTAGGTATGTGTCAACATGAGATTAAATACGATCATTATCCAAGTGAGGTCACTTGAATAATCTAACTTAACTATCTATCAACAAGGTATAAAATGATCATACATTACTACAATACTGGTAAACGAATATAATTCTATAACTGACATAAATACTAATATTTAAATACGTGACCAATAATAGTAGGGTATAATAACTTATACAACAGGAGTATAATATTTGATAACTTACTTATATAGGAACATTGCATATGTAGAAAAAAAGAGTAAGGATACTTGCCTAATCTACTACGTACACAACTTATATTTTATCTTTTATACTGAAATCTATCATTCATAAGATTATTATTTTGATCAGAATAATATACCATAACACATAACACTGCTATTTGCAGTCATCATATAGCTTAAACACATTGTCACATGGTTATAGTAGTCATTCTAACACAAATAATTACTTATCAGGTCAATCTATCTAAGTCTGGGTCGACTTCGGTAACATTTTGGTGTACCGACGGTTCTATCGGATAATTATCGAGTTTATATTTACTTAAACTCTAATTTGTAACTTCAATACTATAGATGATAATTTAAATATTAATCATATTATTTTTCAAGGTGTTATAATAATTTTTAAATAATTATTATAATTTATCATGATTTTTTAAACACTAAAATCATTTTTAAATAATTTAAATACATAATAATTCCATTATTATTAATATAAAATATTAATGAAATACTTGAAAAAATATCTAAGTCATTATCAATAACTTAAAATATTTTTAAAACATTTAATTTACCTTTAAATGTTTTTAAAACATTTAAAAACATTTTTAAATAATCTCCATTACTATATAAATATTAATGTATTATTCATGAAAATATTAAAAGTCATTTATTATCACTTAAAATATTTTTAAATCCTTTATATCCTTTTTAAATCATTAAAACCATTTTTAAACTATTTATTTAATATAAATATTAAATAAACCTATTATCATTAATATTAAATTATTAATGAAATTTACCTTAAAATATTAAAATCATGATTTAAAACATAAAATATTTTTAAACACCTTATTATCATTAAAAATAATTTTATAATATAAAATTATTTTTAACCCATTTACTTAATATATATATTAAATAAATTTAATATCATTAATATTCAAATAAATAGTAATATTAATGAAAAATATGTCAATTTATCAAAAGTTAATTTTTATAACATAAAATAATTTTTAAAACTGATTTTGTAATTTTTAGGAATTTATTTCTATTTTTAATGTATTTTTGGGAATTTATTTAATAAAAATCAATAAAATTGTCGCTAAAGCTTTTAGCGACAAAATCTGTCGCCTTAAGTGTTCTTGATATTCAAGAACATTCATTGGCAGTTTGCTTGGTGCTTACTTTGACTAACTCTAATTCTCAGTCTACACATGACTTGGACAATCTTAAGCACTTATCATGTAGTATTTATGTAATACTACATGAATCAAGCATTAAATTAGTCATACAAACACATAGCACAAAGATCTAGCCTTGCAAAGTTGTTGTCAGAACTTTCTGGGTTTTTCCAGAAACCCAGTCAGCTTCAAGGGTTCATTTTGAGACTTACATTTATATAGGTTCTGGTAATGGTTAATGTGTTCTAATGGTTTAGAGTTGTAGTCCACGTGTCAAGGTATAATTATCAATCATCATACCATTTAAACAACATCAAAATCATCAGCTGGCATATGGTCAAACATTGTCAGAAATAACATGTTCTTGAGTTTTCTAGGTTTTCCAGAAAACTGCCATCGTGTTCGTCCAACCTCGTTTGACCATAAATTACTTTTAGTCTGTTTATCATTTAGGTGATCTAAAGGCGTCATTCTACATTCCATCTACAATACTATAACCTTGTTGTCAGACGCTGTTTGGTAAGTTCTGGTTGCCCAGAAAACAGCCAATCATGGTCGGTCAATGTAGTTTGACCTTCCATAACTTGAAATCTACACAGGTTCTGATAGTGATTCCAGTTCCAAATTAAAGTTCACATATCATACTATAGATTTAAAACATAAAACACCACAAACCATTAACAAGGAAAGATCTGTGGCCTCTGACTTTAGCTTGTCAGACAACAAATTAGGGTTCAATGTAGTTTTGAAAAACTTAATTTTTAAGGCACTTTGAGGTAATAGATCTATGATGTAACATCATAGATCATCATATAACATCTTCTAGCATGCATCTAAACAATTAAACATAAAATTTATATTAACATGTAAGATTAAATAGTGCTAGGATTTTATACCTCTTTCTTGAAAATGCTTTGATATTGCTTCCTTAACTGTTTATGATGGACTAGACGTTTGTTTGGGGACTGAAAAACTTAGAGAATTTCGTGGCTTAGAGAGAGAAAAGAGTTGGTTGAGTGATAGCTAGCAAATGAGCTTAAGTTTTGATTTTATCTCTCTTTAAAAATCTATTATTTGATTCAATGAATCCTAATCTTGCAAGTGTCAATTGTGATAAGATTTGGCTGAGATTTACACACTCGGGAGATCTTAGCAAGTGATGAGTCATGCTCCTTTTAGAAAATCTTTTTGCTTACAAGTTAAGTAAAAGGGTAATTTGGTCATTTTGCACACTAGAGGGTATTTGGGTTTTTTTTTCACTTGAATTGTAAGGGTAGTTTGGTAATTTCTTATATTTCCCATAACTTTTAATCTTAAGATTTACTAATTACCATTAGGGCTTGCTAATCACCAATTAGGGTTTTTAAATCAGGTTTAGGGTTTCCCGGTAATAGAATTAGGGTTTGTAAATTACCATTTAGGATTTCTTGACAATCGTTAGGGTTTCCCCTAATTAGATTCATAATCAATAACATATCTCCTTGATCACATAAACTTGATTAATAATCAGTCTTAAGTTTCTATTTAGGGTTTAAATTAGGGTTTAATGGTTTAAACTTAGGGTTTTCTACTCTTCTGCTATCTTTGATCAACACTGAACAATACACACATAGAGTACATACGTATTATATTAAAATAAAATTATAATATCATAACATTCCGATTCCTTGTTCATAATCCATGTATTAGGGTTATGGACCATATCCGACTTATCTTTTATTATCAGTCAACTTAAAAATTTAAATTGACTATTCTGCTAAATCATTATCGCATATATTCAAATTATTATTTGTATATATATAAAAAAAATTATTCTTAAAAATACGAATATATTTATTCGAAAATTTCTAGGTCGTCAAATTCTCCCCTCCTTATAAAGATTCCGTCCCCAGAATCTCCCTTACCTTACCTTAATATTTATGTTTTATCCTTAAATTTTTAATTATAAAAAATTGAATTACTATTCTCCCCTCCTTATAAGATTCATATTACGAATCTGGAACTCAAATTCCTCCTTCAAAAATCTTTTTATTAGTGATTTATTATATTAAACTTATGATACTAGAATAGGTTAAATCCGAATTAGGTTTATATATTAATATCGATGATCGGGTTTATACCTGAAACTCCATCTCCTGCTGCGACCGTATCTTGAATTGTTATATTGAAGGTCCTTGCGGTCGATTTGGTTGGCTGGCTTGGTGGAGTTGGACCAGTTATTGCTAGCGTCCCACTACTATTCCCCGTATTGATATTTCCCCCATCAGCTCTCCTTTTCGGACATTCCCTCACCCTATGTTATGTTGACCCACAAATAAAACAACCACTATTTATCCTAGGATTAGGACAATTGGGAGAGATATGTCCTGTAAGACCCCGAAATTTTTAAATAAAAAGGAATTTCCTTTATTTATTATTTTGAAATAGTAAGGGTTGATTTGATTAATGTGGATAGTTAAGGGTTAAATACGCAAATATTTCAAAATAAGCAAGTGGTTATAAAATATTCATTGTTGTTTGAATATTCGTTTGGTCGTGGAATATTCGTGCGATGGCGAATATTCGTCGACGATGCAAAATGACCATGTGGGCCCCATAATGTAAATCGATTGGATGAAGAAAACGACAAATATAAGTTGTTTTTAAATAACAGCAGTAGTTGTTACCATTAATACTTGTTGGAATACCCGTTGGTTAAAACACACTAATACGCGTTGTTGAATGTGTGTTTAAATGAACATGACCAATCGATGAATATCTTTGGCCTGTAGTGCAAAGATGAATATTTGATTCCGATGTATATTGATTGATGTTACAGGATAAAAGATGACGATGAACTTTTAAATTCATACATAGAAGATAGTAGTTTGCATTCTCTACTTAACTCTTCTAATGAATTATTATTTCACCTATGAATATTGATTTAAAATTTGTTGTCTATTGTATTCTATTATATTTTTTCCTGTTGAAGACTAACGATAATTTGTTGTATATTATCTTAGTCATAATATTCTTTACTGAGCTAGTTGAGCTCACCCTTTTCCTTTTTGTTCCATTTTTCTCAGGAGGCGAGAATATAGCGAGTACGAGTTGGGGTATGGAATGAAGGTTTTAGAAAGGATTGTTTAGTAGTCCTCACCATTTTTGTAAAATAATGTATCAATAAATGTGATGAGGATTTATTTGAGTATAGATATTGTCTAGAAGATAATATTTGTATTCAAACTCACGCTTTTACTTTGTTGTAATAATAAAGTTGTAGTTGTTTTACTTCGTACTACGTATTGACAACTCGTAATAGGTGATGTATACCTATTTTGGGGGCGCCACAGTTGGTATCGAAACTTAGGATATGGTCTCCAAGAGATCGGGAATAGAACTAGGAGGGGAGAGACGAGTAAATCCTTCGCTAGTGTGTCCTACCTAAGCTTATTTGTTAGTTGGTCAATATATAGGGATATTATGTGATATATTGATTTCCTTAATTAACCCTTGTTTTATGACAATATTTGAGAATGTCGACTGAGAATATTAACAATGGAAATGAGACCGTGGAGATGCCTGTACTCACCAACGAGGAGAACGTGCAACAGTCGGCAAATGTTCCTCCCGTGAACAACAACACCATTGAAAGCGCGATGATGAACGAGGGATGTTTAGAAGTTTTTGCGGTTACATGCAAAATCGACGAGGGAGACTCGTGTTCAAAATACAGGAGGAAATGATAGCAATTCACGGGTTGTCACACCAAGCAGATTCAAAGAGTTGGGACCACCGAAATTTAAGGGAAAGCCAGATCCGATCATGGCGGAAACATGGGTCAAACAAATTACCAAGATATTCGATGTCTTGGGATGCACGGAGGAATGAAGGTTCCATTCGCCACCTTTATGTTCCGTGGGCGGCGAGACTATCATCGGTGGGAGTCTGTGAAGCGTACCCATCCACCGCTTTTCAAGATGTCTTGGGAGACGTTTCAAAAGCTATTTAATGACAAATACTTTCCGAAAGTGTTCTTCATATGAAGGAAGTGGAGTTCATAAGATTAGAACAAAACAACACGACGGTGTCTCAATGACGAGGCAAAGTTTGCGAGTTATCCGTGTTTGCACCTCATTTGGTGGAGAATGAGGAACGTGTGACGCGGATGTTTCTTAGAGGTTTGAAACCCGCGTACGCCAAGATCTCATTTCTCATAAATTTTCTCTTTATTCGGATGTTGTTGTAAATGGGCTTAATTATTAGAGCGAGATAACGAGTACGGTCAACTGAGGGACCACAACCAGGATCGTGTCGAGAGATAGCGAAATCAACAAAATAATGATAACTCATGGAGAAAGAAACAGACGGACAAAAATGGTTACCACTCTGGTGGTAATCATGGCCATGAAAATAGAAGAAGCGAGTCGGAGGAGATTTTAAAAGAGGAGATTTAACAACGACCATGTGAAGACGACAAAGTCTTAAAAGAATCGGTTCTAAGGAGGAGAACGACCACCGGTCATATGCTACAAATGCGGAAAAGAGGGACATATAAGTCCAAACCGCCCACAAATAGTTCAAGGTATGCTATAATTGTGGAAAGGAAGGACATATCGCCGAGATTGTACAATGAGCGAAACCTAGTTCAATGGGGACGGTGACTCAAAAGATCGTCCCAAAAAAGTCAAAGTCAACGATTCCGGAAGAGCGTTTGTTGTGGATCAATCATAATGCGAGGAACCCAAACGAGGTGATCACGGGTAAGCTATTTATAAATTCTTGCGAAGTTTATACCTTACTTGATACCGGGTGCTACCCATTCATTTATCTCTCCCGCATGTGCTCAACGTTTAAACTTGACTGGAGAAATTAGACTTTGACCTATCTGTGGAAACTTCGTTAGAGAAACTTTCATCACATCCACTGCTTATAAATCTTGTTTGATTCAAGTTGGCACCATTACCTTACCGTTGACCTTATCTCTTTAAAGATACTTGCTTTTGATGTGATTTTAGGGATTGATTGGTTAACTACTCATCATGCCAAAATTGATTGTTTTCGTAAGGTTGTTAGTTTTCATATTCCTAACCAACCCGTTGTATGCAATTCAAGCAACTAAACCATTAAAATCGATCACCGTCATATCTAATCATAAAGCTATTCGCTTATTAAAAAACGGATGTCGAGCTTTCTTAGCCCATGTTATGGATTTGAATAAAGACACGTCAAATTTGAATAATATTCTGTTGTTATTGACTTTCCTGACGATTTCCAAGAACTTCCCGATCTACCCCGTAACGTGAAGTTGAATTCTTTATTGATCTTGAACCCGGTACAAAGCCTATTTCTAAAACCCCATATCGAATGGCTCCTATTGAACTTCAGAGTTAAAGGTCCAACTACGAGGAATTGTTGGACATCGGTTTCATCTCGTCCTAGTACATCTCCTTGGGGTGCTCCTGTTTTATTTGTAAAGAAGAAAGACGGGAGTATGCGACTTTGTATTGACTATCGGGAATTGAACCATGTCACCATCAAGAATAGGTATCCTCTACCTCGTATTGATGACTTTTTTGACCAATTCTGCAGGGGCACAATTCTTTTCAAAAATCAATTTTCGCTTACGATATCATCACCAAGATTAGAATCGAGGATATTTCAAAGACGCCTTGAACTCGGTATGGGCATTATGAATTCTTAGTCATGTCTTTCGGACTAACTAATGCTCCTGCGGCTTTCATGGATATGATGAACCGAGTATTCAAGGAATATTTGGATCAATTCGTTGTTGTCTTTATTGATGACATCCTCATATATTCCAAAAGCCGTGAAGATCATGAGCACCATTTGAAGTTTGGTACTCCAAAGGCTTCGTGAAAACCAACTATATGCCAAATTGAAGAAATGCGAGTTCGGCTTGAGGAAGTAGCATTCCTTGGGCACGTGGTGTCGAAACATGGAGTATCTGCTGATCCGGCCAAGATTGAAGCAATACAAAGTTGGGAGAACAACCGAAGTCGGTGGTCAAGTACGTAGCTTTTTGGGCCTAAATGGTTATTATCGGAGATTCGTGGAAGGGTTTTCTCGAATCGCTACTCCATTAACTCAAATTAACTCGGAAGGATACAAAATTCGTTTGGAGTGAAGAATGCGAGAAGAGTTTCCAAGAGCTTAAGAGGAGACTTATTTCGGCACCTGTTCTAACAATACCATCTGGTTCGGATGGATTTGTTATCTCTGATGCTTCGAGCAAAGGGTTAGGATGTGTTCTCATGCAACGTGGGAAAGTCATAGCCTATGCTTCATGACAACTTAAAGAGTATGAGAGGAATTATCCTACTCATGATCTAGAGTTAGCGGCGTGATCGTTTTCGCTAAAAATATGGAGGCACTATCTATATGGGAGAAAGTGGAGATATATTCGCACCATAAAAGCCTTAAATATTTCTTCACTCAAAAAGAACTCAACATGTGGCGTGACGTTGGCTCGAGCTATTGAAAGACTACGACCACACTATTCAATACCATCTTTGGTAAAAGTTTAACGTGGTAGTGATGGCCGACGCATTGAGTAGAAGATCATATCACGAGAACGAGTGCGATGATGTCAAGTATACGCACAGAGCCAACTTTAATAGAAAAAGTTAAGGTTGCTCAAGCCACCGAATCTTGAGGATGCGTGCGTATGAAGAAGAAAGTACAAGAAGGAGCTATTCCTAAGCGAGAATTGATGAAGAAGGAATACTTCGAGTCCACTCTAGACTTTGTGTTCCTAACGACTTTGATTTGAAGTACAAGATTATGATGGAGGCACACAATACACCATTTGCAATCCATCCTGGAAGTACTAAAATGTATCGTGATCTTCGACATACATTTTGGTGGAACTATATGAAGAGAGAGATTGCAAAGTTTATCTCGATGTGTTTAACTTGCCAACGTGTAAAGGCGAGCATCTTGTACCAAAGGGTCCGTTGCAACCACTTGAGATTCCTAATGGAAGTGGGAACACATTACTATGGATTTCATTCGGGTCTTCCTACGGTTTCTCAAGGCATCAATGCTATTTGGGTTATTGTTGATAGATTAACCAGTTCCGCTTCATTTCTTGCCGACACGGAGACTTATTCCTTGAACGTCTTGCTAGTATATACGTGAATGAGATTGTGAGGTTGCATGGCATGCCCAGATCCATAGTTTCGGATCGTGACCCAAGATTCACTTCAAGATTTTGGGTTAGCTTACAAAAAGCTATGGGCACGGATTTGCGATTTAGTTCAAAGATACCATCCCCAAACGGACGGACAATCGAGAGAGACTATTCAAACTCTTGAAGATCTATTAAGACTCGTGTCCTAGACTTCAAGGGTAGTTGGGATAAGTATTTACCATTGGTGGAATTCTCCTACAACAACAGTTATCAGGCAAATATAGGTGTGGCTCCATTTGAAGCATTATATGGACGAAAATGTCATTCTCCAATATGTTGGGATGAGGTGGGTGAAGCAACATTGTTGGGACCCGAGTTAGTACGTATGACAACCGAAAAGATCCAAATGATTCGACAACGATACAAAGCGGCACAAGATCGACAAAAGAGTTATGCGGATCTTCATCGAAAGGACGTGGAATTTAGTGTAGGGGATCATGTATTGTTGCAAGTTGCTCCATGGAAGGGAGTTACAAGATTTGGGAAGAGAGGAAAGCTCAATCCACGATTTATTGGTCCATTTCAAATTCTTGACCGAGTAGGAAATGTAGCCTATAGACTTGCGTTACCTCCGTATGTCTCGTGTTCATAATGTGTTTCACATATCCGTATTTCGTAAATATGTGAAAGACCAAACCACGTTATTGAGTTAGAATCGGACGAGATAGCAAGACTTAACGTATGAGGAGGTACCTGTCAAGATCTTGGATAGGAAGGAGCATGTCCTATGCGCAAAGGTCATACCACAAGTTAAAGTTTTGTGGAGGAATCATGCTATAGAGGAAATTACCTGGGAATTGGAAATAGAAATGAAAGCGAGGTATCCTCACCTTTTCGAAACACCAGGTATGTACACCAATTTCGAGGATGAAATTTCATAAGGAGGGGAGGTTGTAAGACCCCGAAATTTTTAAATAAAAAGGAATTTCCTTTATTTATTATTTTGAAATAGTAAGGGTTGATTTGATTAATGTGGATAGTTAAGGGTTAAATATGCAAATATTTTAAAATAAGCAAGTGGTTATAAAATATTCATTGTTGTCGGGGAATATTCGTTTGGTCGTGGAATATTAAATGCGGTTTGGAATATTCGTGCGACGGCAGCAATTCATGTGTGGGCCCCATAATGAAGCGATTGGATGAAGAAAACGACAAATATAAGTTGTTTTTAAATAACAAAGTAGTAGTTATTCTTGAATTATCTTTGTTGGAATACCCGTTGGTTAAAACACACTAATACGCGTTGTTGAGCAGTGTTTAAATGAACATGACCAATCGATGAATATCTTTGGCATGTAGTGCAAAGATGAATATTTGATTCCGTATGTATATTGATTGATGTTACGAGGATAAAAGATGACGATGAACTTTTAAATTCATACATAGAAGATAGTAGTTTGCATTCTCTACTTAACTCTTCTAATGAATTATTATTTCATTGCGAATATTGATTTAAAATTTGTTGTCTATCAGTATTCTATTATATTTTTCCTGTTGAAGACTAACGATAATTTATTGTATATTATCTTAGTCATAATATTCTTTATTGAGCTAGTTGAGCTCACCCTTTTCCTTTTTGTTCCATTTTTCTCGGAGGCGAGAATATAGCGAAGCAGTGGGCCTATATGGAATGAAGGTTTTAGAAAGGATTGTTTAGTAGTCCTCACCATTTTGGTATCAATAAATGTGATGAGGATTTATTTGAGTATAGATATTGTCTAGAAGATAATATTTGTATTCAAACTCACAGTTTTACTGTTGTAATAATAAAGTTGTAGTTGTTTCTGTACCATGTATTGACAACTCAGAATAGGTGATGTATACCTATTTTGGGGGCATCACATGTCCCTCCTTTCCACACTTAAAACACACAGACTTTCCCTTGAAGCACTCTCTAGAATGGTTCTTCCCATAGTTTCCACATTGCACTACTTGCTTCTTCACACCCTCCTGCTTAATTTGGATATTTCCTAGACTGTCCCCTTTTCTCTTTCCCATCTTACTGCCACTACTCCCTTCCACTTTCATAGCTCCCTCAATCTTAGCCTATTCTTCTTTCCTTCTTGTAATGAGTCATGGCTTCACTTCCCTTTTCGGCTATGATAGCCTTGTCCAACAGTGCTGCAAAAGTACCTATCTATAATATTGCCACCTTGTTGTAGAGCCATGGTTTAAGCCCAGTTCAAACCTTCGTGTATTCCTTACTTCTGTGTCCACTTGATGTGGAGCGAACCTAGCTAATTCATTAAATTTTGCGGCATACTCCGCAACCGACATGTCTCCTTGCTTCAACTCTAAAAATTTCACCTCCATCCTAGCCTGCATACTAGTTGAAAAGTAATTCTCAAAAAATAAAGTTTTAAATATATCTCAAGTTATCACACCTTCTCCTGCCCTTGTTTGATTCGCTTCCTACCAAAATTTTGCCTCCCCCTTCATCATGTAAGTGGCGAAAGCTGTCTTTTACCCTTCAGATACCCTAGCGATCACAAAAGCCTTTTTAATTTCCTTTATCCAAGTCTGAGCTTCTACCGGGTCAGTTGTTCCTCTAAACTCTGGCGGACCTACTGCTTTGAAGTCTTTAAAATTTGCCAACCTATTATCGGGCTGGTTTTCTCCGTCTGGTATCGCATTTCGCATAGCTTGAGCTATCATGTTCGCAAAATTCTATATTGGGTCTGGTTGTTGTTGTTCTCCCGCATTTTTAACTGATTCTTCAACCCTTTGGTTTCGGTTTTGTCTTCTTGGTGGCATTATTTGATAAAATCATAATTTATTCTTTTATTGACTTATATTCTATGTTTTATCGCATATGTTTAACATATGATGCGTGATTCAAACTCAAACAATCATATACTCAAAATATCAAATTTTGAAACTCGGTTTACCGTATTATCAAATTATCAGATAGACATGAAAACATATTTCATTAAACAAACATATATTCACAATCATTCATAGTACTTTACATCGGATAACACATATTGTTATAATCATCCACTATCCCTTTATGACCACAAAAGTCAGGATTTACTATTACAACTTATACCAAAAGTTAGGAATATTACCTTACACACATATTATATCATTAAACATACATATTCAAATATTAATCCTACATATTCTCCTGATCTTGGAAAAAATTTCGCCTGATGACCTTCCAACCCACACATAACACATGCACCTTACTTATAGTCAGGACAATAAAGTGAGGTATGTCCCTTATAGTTGCAAATGTAACATTTCTTTTTCCCTTTCTTGCACATGCCTCTATGTTTCCGTTTATGGTTTCTATTCTTTTCTATTTTCTTCAAGTATTCAGAATTTTCTAACTCCCGGTCGTTCATCTTTCTTTTCCTCTTCTCGCTCGAAGTTGCACCTGATATTCTTTTTTAGCTCCTATCTGATCTATTTGGATCTTAAGCTTATCTTGTTCTTCCATTATTTCGATCAATGCCTTCTGCAATTGACTATTAAATACCTTTTCCATTTCCAATAACTTTTTTAAAGAAGAAACCTAGTCCCGCAAATTTTGCACTTCAGTTGATGCTTGATCAGCTCCAACTTCGGTGTACGAATCACTATCAGTTAGTTCCACCATTTCTGGGTCTGGTTCTATATTCTCCAAAATGATCACTTCATCAAGGTTACTTTCAACGTGATCTTTTATTTCAACTATTGGCTTCGATATTAGCTCGGGGGTATTGTCTCGATCCTTCTTCACATTATAAGCATACAATAATCCTTTTCTGCCTGACATCTACACACAAACTATCTTGATTAGTACATATAGTGTATACACATAGCAAGTAATAGTTTTATATAAGTTATCTTTTATTTTGTTTTACGATGAATTTATTTAATTCATCTCCTTTAAACTCTATTTGAGTTATTTATATTTTCAAAGTTTCCCTCTGTCCTAAGGTTATAGCCTAAGGTCTACTCCCACCTAAGGTTTCTAACCTAAAGCTTTGATACCACCTTGTGACGCCCCCAAATTCAGGTACTTGAAACCCGTACTTGTTGCTCCACGATAACATTCATTCAACTACTTAATGTATTAATTAAACAAAATTATTATATCAAAGTTATCAACCTTCCCAGTCTCGAGAACCTTTAAGTCTTACATTACATGATAAATATTATATTATCGTACTACAAACATCATAACAACATAAAGTAATCAATTCCTTCAGCTTCCCCTTCCCTTTGTCCTTGCTGGAACCTCCAGGACGTGCTAGCTTAGCTGAAAACATTTAAATTTAAAGCATGAATGAGCATTTGAGTGCCCAACAAGTAATATCAATGAATAACGATTATCTGAAAGATTTGAATATTTTCTTTGGAAGACACTTCAACAACGAAGTAAATGTTGTGAAGTAATCTAAGACAATACTGAATGACATATTAATTATATTTCATTTTTTTTAAACTACGTACTGACTATAAATTTAGTAACAGTTTAATAAACTATAAATTTTATCTTAATTTTTGAAAAGGTTCAACAGAAATTCATCTGCAAACCGTCATGTCTTACGGACACGGGGGGTGATCAGCCCGTTATGCCCTGTATTGATCAACACTACTTGTTTGAATGATAAATCGTTCTGCTGGTCTGCCTATGGTGCATAAAAGTTTTTCCCTGTTCGGGATGTTCATAATTAATCTGACATTCGAAATAAAACATTTCAATTTAATAATAATAACATTCTATCATGTTCTACAATATTCTTTCATTTTATGTCTAGCTGAGTAAAATAGCTTAGACAATTTTTAAATAACATATACATACCTAAAATTAGTAGGTATGTGTCAACATGAGATTAAATACGATCATTATCCAAGTGAGGTCACTTGAATAATCTAACTTAACTATCTATCAACAAGGTATAAACTGATCATACATTACTACAATACTGGTAAACGAATATAATTCTATAACTAGCATAAATACTAATATTTAAATACGTGACCAATAATAGTAGGGTGTAATAACTTATACAACATGAGTATAATATTTGATAACTTACTTATACAGGAACATTGCATATGTAGAAACAAAGAGTAAGGATACTTGCCTGATCTGTTGCTTACACAACTTAGATTTTTTCTTTTATACTGAAACCTATCATTCATAAAATTATTCTTTTGATCAGAATAATATACCATAACACATAACACTGCTATTTGCAGTCATCATATAGCTTAAACATATTGTCACATGGTTATAGTAGTCAATCTAACACAAATAATTAATTATCAGGTCAATCTATCTAAGTCTGGGTCGACTTCGGTAACATTTCGGTGTACCGACGGTTCTATCGGATAATAATCGAGTTTATATTTACTTAAACTCTAATCTGTAACTTCAACACTATAGATGATAATTTAAATATTAATCATATCTAAGTCATTATCAATAACTTAAAATATTTTTAAAACATTTAATTCACCCTTAAATGATTTTTAAAACATTTAAAATCATTTTAAATAATCTCCATTACTATATAAATATTAATGTATTATTCATGAAAATATTAAAAGTCATTTATTATCACTTAAAATATTTTTAAATCCTTTATATCCTTTTTAAATGATTTTTAAATCGTTAAAAACATTTTTAAACTATTTATTTAATATAAATAATAAATAAACTCATTATCTTTAATATTAAATTATTAATGAAAATTACCTTAAAATATTAAAGTCATTATTTATAACTTAAAATATTTTTAAACACCTTGTTATCATTTAAAATAATTTTTATAATATAAAATCATTCTTAACCCATTTATTTAATATATTTATTAAATAAATTTATTATCATTAATATTCAAATAAATAGTAATATTAATGAAAAATATGTCAATTTATCAAAAGTTAAATTTTATAACTTAAAATAATTTTTAAAACTAATTTTGTAATTTTTAGGAATTTATTTCTATTTTTAATGTATTTTTGGGAATTTATTTAATAAAAATCCATAAAATTGTCGCTAAAGCTCTTAGCGACAAAATCTGTCGCCTTAGGTGTTCTTGATATTCAAGAACATTAAATGGCAGTTTGCTTGGTGCTTACTTTGACTAACTCTAATTCTCAGTCTACACATGATTTGGACAATCTTAAGCACTGATCGTATAGTATTTATGTAATACTACGTGAATCAAGCATTAAATCAGTCATACAAACACGTAGCACAAAGATCTAGCCTTGCAAAGTTGTTGTCAGAACTTTCTGGGTTTTTCCAGAAACCCAGTCAGCTTCAAGGGTTCATTTTGAGACTTACATTTATATAAGTTCTGGTAATGGTTAATGTGTTCTAATGGTTTAAAGTTGTAGTCCATGTGTCAAGGTATAATTACCAATCATCATATCATTTAAACAAAATCAAAAACATCATCTAGCATATGGTCAAACATTGTCAGAAATAACATGTTCCTGAGTTTTCTGGGTTTTCCAGAAAACTGCCATCGTGTTCGTCCAGCCTCGTTTGACCATAAATTACTTTCAGTCTGTTTATCATTTAGGTGATCTAAAGGTATCATTCTACAGTCCATCTACAATACTATAACCTTGTTACAACAACACAAACGAATTAACAAACACAAATAAGATCTGGGTTATTAAACTTGTTGTCAGACGCTGTTTGGTAAGTTCTGGGTTGCCCAGAAAATAGCCAGTTATGGTCGGTCAACGTAGTTTGACCTTCCATAACTTGAAATCTACACATGTTCTGACAGTGATTCTAGTTCCAAATTAAATTTCACATATCATACTACAAATTTAAAACATAAAACACCACAAACCATTAACAAGGAAAGATCTGTGGCCTCTAACTTTAGCTTGTCAGACAACAAATTAGGGCTCATGGCAGTTTTGAAAAAGTTATTTTTGAGGCACTATGAGGTTATAGATCTATGATGTAACATCATAGATCATCATATAACATCTTTTAGCATGCATCTAAACACTTAAACACAAAATTTATATTAACATGTAAGATTAAATAGGGCTAGGGTTTTATACCTCTTTCTTGAAAATGCTTTGATCTTGCTTCCTTATCTGTTTATGATGGACTAGAGGTTTGTTTGGGGATTGAAAAGCTTAGAGAATTTCGTGGCTTAGAGAGAGAAAAGAGTTGTTTGAGTGATAGCTAGCAAATGAGCTTATGTTTTGATTTTATCTCTCTTTAAAAATCTATTATTTGATTCAATGAATCCTAATCTTACAAGCTGTCAATTGTGATAAGATTTGGCTGAGATTTACACAGATGGGAAATCTTAGCAAGTGATGAGTCATGCTCCTTCTAGAAAATCTTTTTGCTTACAAGTTAAGTAAAAGGGTCATTTGGTCATTTTGCACACTAAAGGGTATATTGGTCTTTCACTTGAATTGTAAGGGTAGTTTGGTAATTTCATATATTTCCCATAACTTTTAATCTTAAGATTTGCTAATTACCATTAGGGCTTGCTAATCACCAATTAGGGTTTTAAAATCAGGTTTAGGGTTTCCCGGTAATAGAATTAGGGTTTCAAAATTACCGTTTAGGATTTCTTGACAATCGTTAGGGTTTCCCCTAATTAGATTCATAATCACTAACATATCTCCTTGATCACATAAACTTGATTAATAATCAGTCTGAAGTTTCTATTTAGGGTTTGAATTAGGGTTTAATGGTTTAAACTTAGGGTTTTCTACTATTCTGCTATCTCTGATCAACACTGAACAATACACACATAGAGTACATACGTATTATATTAAAATAAAATTATTATATCATAACATTCCCATTCCTTGTTCATAATCCATGAATTAGGGTTATGGACCATATCCGACTTATCTTTCATTATCAGTCAACTTAAAAATTTAAATTGACTATTCTGCTAAATCCTTATCACATATATTCAAAATATTATTTATGTATATATATATATATATAAAATTTATTCATAAAAATACGGATATATTTATTCGAAAATTTCCAGGTCGTCACACGGCACGATTAGAATGAGATACATACTCCTACGATGTTGAATAAGTTGATCCCCTGTCTCACATCTAAATAAGATTTCTAAGTCTTTGTGAATGACATAAATAATAAAAAGTCCAGAAATAGTTGAAATATAAAAATTCCTGACATGGTAAACAACACTTAATTGAGAAAAGTTTTGAACTGTTATACTTCTTCAAATCCTATATTGTTATTGTTAGGTTTTGCGAAAATCAAAGTAGTAGAACAAAATTAAAAATTTAGCGGAAGAAAATTAAAAATCATAATTTAAATTTTTCACAAACCATATACCCGGATCATTCTTTATGCACAATTATTAATTAAACGAAAAGATAAAGAACAAGAACTATACCGTTGAAGATTCGAGCTTTCTCAGGTACATATTCACCTCCAAATCCTTTTCACGTTTAACTTGAATCCACCAGGTTTGATTCCTTTCTTTGATTAACGTTATTCACCTAAGTGTTTTTCCTCTAAAGGTGATCCACCAAGGAAGAAGAAATATTAAAGAAGAAGAATGTTGGTTGGCTAAACCCTAGTTTTTCTATTTCTATAGAAAAAGGGTGTACTCTCCAACAATTAGAATCACGTCACATGATATCTTATATAAGACTCCTCTTATAAAGATCTCAGTTAACCCTTTTAGTATTATTAAAATAGGATGTTATTTAATTAATGAAACTCCTTTAATTAATTAGGCTCCCTAATCTTATTAGGGATAATTAATTAAGCTCTTTTAATTAATTTGTCTCCTAATCTTATTATGAATGAATGAGAGTACTTATAGTAAATTAATTCCCAAACTCCTTTAGAAATTAAAATAATTTTAATTTTAATATTATTAATAAGACTCCTCTAATTAATTTATATTTAATGTTTCAAGATATTAAATAATAAACATTAAGCTATTTAATTTACTCTATCACCATAGATTAAATTAAATACACTTAACATATTATTACGATTATGTCATTAACTTCTTAAATAATTATTCTTCCTTTTATGGCATGACCCTTTAGGTTCTACATATTAAATTGGTTGTGAATAAATCAATTAAAACAATTATAATCTTATTTAAATAAATAAATTGAACTATTAATTTATTTAAATAAATAATATTTATTCTACAATAGGAATAAGCCTTCCTAGAGATTAACGACTTTCCAAATAATATAGATTTCAGCATTAATCATAAAAGAACCTTTGAGAAAATATTTATCGTACAATTCAATCCTTCCACTATACAATGTCCCAATTAGATATAAGACATGGAATTGACAGTCTTATTTTATTTAATTATATGTATTTCGATCCTTAAATGCACAACTCCAAATAATGCAAATTAGAAACTCCTTTCTAATTTCGTTCTACCTTAGCCAAGGACTAGTGGGTTGTCAATTAGCGAACCACAACGGACATTTCTCTTCTTTTACTAAAAGCGGTAGATTCTTTATTTATCATACATTATCTCAATATACAACTTATTATACTCAAGCTTACCATTTGATATACCCTAAGGGTCTTAAAAAATAAGTCAAAGCATAACTCATCATACACAAGATACTATGATGATCTCAATGTTAGGTTTGTAATATTCAAGAACGCAATCAAATTGCAAAAATAAGTGGAAACGTGTAAAAATCAGAGTTTAAAAATTTTACAAACCATATACCCGGATCACCCTTTATGCACAATTATTAATTAAACGAAAAGGATAACGAATAAGAATCATACCCTTGAAGATCGAGCTTCCTCAGGTACAAGTTCACCTCCAATCCTTTTCGCGTTCAACTTGAATCCACCGGGTTTGGTTCCTTCCTTTGATCAACGTTAGCCACCCAAGTGTTTGCCCTCTAGTGGTGATCCACCAAGGAAGAAGAAAGATTCAAGAAGATGGGTGGTTGGCTAAACCATAGTTTTTCTATCTCTATAGAAAAAGAGCGTACTCTCCCAACTATTGAAATTACGTATGTTGTAAAAATCAACAACCACATCACCCATAATAAGACTCCTCTTATTTATAGATGTGGGCAACCCACCTTAACAATTAAGGAATTGGGATTTAATTAATTAAATTCTTTTAATTAATTAAGCTCCCTAATCTTATTAGGGATAATTAATTAAACTCCTTTAACTAATTTTCCTTCCTAATCCAATTAGGAATAAATGAGAGTACTTATATTAAATTAATTCCTAAACACTTTTAGAAATTAAAATAATAATAATTGTAATAATATTAATAAGACTCCTCTTATTAATTTATATTTAATATTTCTAAAATATTAAATAATAAATATTAAGCTATTTAATTTATTCTATCACCATAGATTAAATTAAATATACATAACATATTATTACGATTATGCCATTAACTTCTTAAATAATTATTCTTCCTTTTATGGTGTGACCTTTAGGTTCTCCATATTAAACCTACAGTGAATAAATCAATTAGAACAATTCTAATCTTATTTAAATAAATAAATTAAACAATTAATTTATTTAAATAATATTTATTCTACAATAGGGATAAGCCTCCTTAGCGATCAACAATCGACTTTCCGGATAATATAGATTTCAACATTAATCATTAAAGAACCTTTGAGTAAATAGTTACCGTGACAATTCAATCCTTCCACCATACAATGTCCCAATTAAATATAAGACATGGAATTCTTCACAAGTCTTATTTGATTTAATTATATGTATTTCGACTCTTAAATGCACAACTCCAAATAATGCAAATTAGAAACTCCTTTCTAATTTCATTCTGCCTTGGCCAAGGACTAGTGGGTTGTCATTTATCGAATCACATAGGACATTTCTCTTCTTTTAATAGAAGTGGTAGATTCTTTATTGATCATACATTATCTCCATGTACAACTTATTATACCCAAGCATACCCTTTGATATACCTTAAGGGTCTTAAGGAATAAGTCAAACTATAACTCATCATACATAAGATACTATGATGATCTCAAGTCCAAAGATCACTTGTACTACTATCACTACAGGAATTCCTATTGACAGGCAAGTAAAACTCCATTAGGTATTCCTTAGCGAGCCACGTTCAGTGAACTTATTCTCTAATAAGCACCTACATACTTGCTTTAGTGTCTCCACACAAATGATCATGAGATCAATCATCCTCATCCAATGAGCAAGCAACGTATGTACCAATCTATCTGGATTCACTAATCCCCAATTTAGTAATCCAATGATTGGGAACTATTTTAGTTTTAAGCTTTCTAAGAATTTAGATCTCATTAGAATGATCATCATCATTATTCTAAAAGCATTGCTTAAAACTATGGGTTTATCACATATTATAAAACAGTATCATGTAGATAATTAAAAGCCTTTAATAAATTAATACTTATTATTAATAAATGAATAAGATTGTTACAAAGTATATGCTTTATCATCAAACATGATTGGCTTGTGTGCATACTACTTTCAATCTCCCACTTGCACTAAAGCCAATTGTCATGGTATCTCATACTCTTCTTCTCTAAGTGACGATTATCCTGCTGTTGGATAAGCTTTAGTTAATGGATATGTAATGTTGTTCATGAGAGTCCACTATCTCTATAGTGATTTCCCATCTTTCAATGATTCCTATAATCAAGTGAAAGTGCCACAACACATGTTTAGATCCAAGATGAGACTTAGGAACTATTCCTAGTTCTGTAATGAACTTTTCATCCAAACAATCAACTTGTAGCTTCATTTATAGCTATATACTTTGTCTTTATCACTAAACCAGCAACTCTTTGCTGTTTGGAACCTTTCCAATTCACTGCACCACTATTCAAGATAACGCTTTACCTTAAAATGGATTTTCAGTCATCTTGGTCCGTCTGCGAAAAACTTGAGTCTCATAAGCCCTCTAGTTTTAATTAAGACCCACCATGAATATGATCACATCCTTAGTGCCGGTTAAGCACTTTAAGATGTTTTTCACTGACTCATAGTGAACTTCTCCATAATATGACGATCAACATCAGGTCTCGTACATTTCATTGCATACATGATTGTCACTCATGCGACCTCTCTTTTCAGGAGTCTGTGGGGACTATTAAGAAGAGAGATACACTCCATAGCTCATCGACATGAGACATCTCTTGGAGTTTGCCATGCTAAACGACTTTAGCATCAAATGAATATACGTTCCTTGGGTTAAGTGGAACATCCTCTTAAATCTATCTATATAGATTTATATCCCCAATTAAGATACTCTTCCAAATCATTCATGGAGGAATGTTTAGACAACTTTATCTTTACTGATTGTAGCATTGGTATGTCATTCCTTATCCGTAGTATATCAACATATAGTACTAGGAATGTCATGATGCTCCCAATCGACCCTTTTGTACACACTAGGTTCATTCTTATTTTGATAAAATCAAACTCTTTTGATTGCCTTCATCAAAACGAATGTTCCATATTTGAGAAACTTGCTTCAATCCATTTCTCCGAAAGTGTACAACACTTACCTCATCGTATGTAATCGGATCATCATCTTCTATGATGTGTACCTCATCATCATCATCTATGATGAATCCATTTCTCCTGTGTATCTTCTGCTTATTCCGTTTTACGATTCATTTGTGGTATAATAGGTCTATCTACGTGTTCCTATTATTTGACTTATAGTATTTTGTGGTTCTTAAACTCTTCAAGATCTATTATCCTCCCACTAGCCCCTTCAATAATAAACACATTTATCTTAGAAGGCGTGTTTCGCAAACAAACACCTTTTGTTAAGCGGATTATAGAACATATACCCTAAACTTACTTTAGGATGTCCCACAAATTGTACTTGTCAAATCTTGTCCCAAGCTTATCCTTTGAAACCTTTTCACATAAGTTGGACAACCCCTTATCTTAACATACTTAAGATTAGGAATCCTCCCCATCCATAACTTTTATGGAGTCTTGGGGCTGGATTTTGAGGTTACCATTTTTGTAGATGTGCAAATATTTTAGGGCAAGATCCCGTAAGGATACTTTGGAATGTCTCATAAAATCATTTTGGACCGCACTATGTCCAACAAGGTACAATTTTCATTCGGATACATCAATCAATTATTGCGTGATCGATGTGTCCATTATGAGAAAACCATTTGACATGATCCGAGAAACTTATTGCACAAGTATTTATTTCTTGATCTAATCAAAGAATCTTAATACATTGCCAATTTGTTTCACTTCAATTCTTTGAACCTTTCAAATAATTCACACTTGTATTTTAGCAAATACACACATTCAACTCTTTGAATGATCATCTCCTTTTCTTATACTAATTTGTTCAATATGCAAAATTATTTTCATGTAAGTCAAGTATACAAAATTTATTAAGTAATATTCCAGTTCTATACAAAACATTATTATTATAAATAGAACAACAATTGTTCTTAATTATAATACCAAAGATTTCATTTTCCAACAATAAAATGGAAATAATATTTTTAACAAGAACTGGAATACAATAACAAAGCCCGTAGGCATTGCTAAACTATAAGTTTCTATGGCTAATATGGCAACCTTTGCTACATTTCCCTCACATAGGATTACTTATATTTGTTTAGCTTTCTACTTTTGCTTGGTCCCTTCATAAATCTATATTTATGATAACCAAAGTCGGTATCCAATACCCAAGTAGAACCTTGACTTAAAGAAAAATTTATTTTAAATCATGAACAAATTTATATTTGTAACCGAAACTTCACTAAGCTTCTTTGGTTAGCCTCTGCAAGATGCTTCTTGCTTTTCTTTCAAAGGTCCAGCTTATTGTAGTGGAAGCAAACTCCTTTGCTATCCGTGATCGCTTTTGTTCTTATTATCCTTTGTTTTTGCCTTTCTATATACCTTCTTTGAATCGTTCTTCTTTTCAGAAGATCCTTTGGCCCCTACCAATAAGACATGGTCTTTCTTGGTTGGAAAGTGACTCATCATTTTTCAACATGTTAAGCAAATCAACGAAGTCGATATCTAGCTTGTTTATATGAAAATTCACAACATATGTGAAAGGAGTCCGGAGTGAGTGCAAGATCAAATCTTGGCTCAACTCTCCATCCATGACAAAACCAGTTGTCCTAATTGATCAATCAAATTGATTATGTTAAGAACTTTTATGCATCTTTATAGTGCCATTGGCCATTCTAGATCGGAAGAGCTCCTTAGATATCTCGATATCTATCAGGTCCTACTTTCCTCACCATCAACTACTTGATGTGCGGGAATATAGTAGGAGCATCCATTGTTTCATCTTGTGTGCCAAGCTCAAGCACTCATGGATGCGAGCATGATGCATTGAGCCAATCGTGCATCATCTTACCACTTTCTAAAAGTAGCAATCTCTTCCTCAGAGGCATTGTCTGCAACCATTGCAGGGATAGGCGTATTAAGGACATAAGATAGCTTTTCAACTATGAGAACTATTCTCAAATTCCTTAACCAATCCATTTAATTCTGTCTGGTTAATTTAGCATCTAATATGCTTCGCAATGATAGTAATTTTAGACATTGTAAAATTCTGTAAATGAATTTGTAATTAACAACATTTTAACATACATTCTTTTATTAATTACCAAAATAAATTAGGTCTTGTTTTAAATTAGTATATCCCACTATTTTCTTCAAACTATATTACCCTCAATTATATAGTTCGGCAAAATCTAATTAAAGATTTGCGAGTGAGAATAAGAATCCCATTTCAAATGTATATAGCCTTGTGGTGACACAATAAACTATATATAAATAAATAGGTAGACAAGTTTTGTCAATTACATCAACTATGCAACTCCTTTTCTTTTGCCTCTTAGATTATTTTGATCAAGTGGTGGCACATCCGAATCAAAATTATCCAAGTTAAGTCCGACCTAGCACTCCATATATTCAAAAAAGAAAAATATCATCCTTGTGGTGACACAACAAAATAATATTGTTCAATTTTCTTTATAAGCATCAAATGTGATAAATTAACATCTTAAATACTTAATACTTGCCTTGTGGTGACACAACAAACTCATATTAAATATTTAATACTCTATTAATTTTATCATTCTAGAAGGCGACGTTCGATATTCCAAATATCTTTGAACGCTTAGGACTTAATATAAAAATTTGAGGGGTTTGTTATTAATTTGTCTCATCTTGTTTAAATGCATTTATATATATATATAAAATACGTGTCATATTAATTAACATGCGAAACATGTTTGCATAATATATAATATATATAGTATAAGCATGCACATATAGAATACTATATTCTACCCGGATTGATTATGGACTTTTATTCTAGTTTGGTTCACTAGAGCCACCAAGTGAACCAAAAGGTCAAACCCTAGGGGTGCAAGAAATAATATTTAAATATAACTATTACATTTAAACCCTGCTCCATTACAAACGGGTCTTCAAGCGCTCCCTTGTTCCTTGATCTCCAATTCTTCAAAATTAATTCTAACTATTCCTATTACAAAACTATTTAAAATAAATAGAAACCTTGATCGCCAAATCGAGGGAAGTACATAGGAGGAGATAGAATTTATATTAAGAAAAAAATTAGAGAAGACGAGTACGCAGACCCCATTTAATAAAACCCATACATTCATGCATCCAACTAAAATAAAATCCAATCACATTGGTCAATAGTCCATAATCAATCCCATTTATTATCATACACATCATCATATGCATCAATAAATAACATTCATCTTATGAATAATAAACATTTAATATATATATTGATATCATTTAATGGGCAAATTTAGTTAGTATAAAATCTAATTTTGAATCAAAATAAACTCCTTTTATTTTAATACAAATTTAAATCAAAATAAAACTATTTTATTTTAATTTATCCAATTTTGAATAAAATAAACTATTTTATTTTAATCAAAATCTTTAATCAAAATAAACTCCTTTATTTTAATTAATTATGGAATCCAATTCCATGTAAAAAAAAAAAAACTTCTTTATTAAAGGAACCACGGATTTTCTTTTTCATATTCACAAATAAACTCCTTTATTTTGAATAATATGAAATCTTATTTCATATCTAAATAAACTCCTTTATTTAAGGAAATTAGGATTCTCTTTCCTATTCACAAATAAACTCTTTTATTTTAAATAATATGAAATCTTATTTCATATCTAAATAAACTCCTTTATTTAAGGAAACATATAATCCAATTTCAACTCCAATTAGTTATCATAGAATCCAATTCTAACTCTAATTAGTTAGCATGAAATTCTAATTTTAAAATTAAAATAAACTTTTATTTTAATATAAAAATAAACTTTTATTTTAATATTAAAATAAACTTTTATTTTAATATTAAAATAAAATTTTATTTTAATAATAAAATTATTAAGAATATTATATATATATAATAATAAAACAAAACCGTATTATATATATATATATATATAATAAAACCGTTAATAATATTATATATATATATATATAATATTATTAAAATCATGTCCCACGTATAACCTGGTATCACATGATTAATGAGAATCTACTCGGATTTATTCTTGTCATGCAAACCGTGAATCACATTTAACAAACTAACGTTTTATATAAATATATATAAAATATACCAAGCTGCATAACCATGTTATGAACTAAATTGGAACTTAATGTGCTACTGCGCTACATACTTCATACTTGAGTTCTGCTAGGGTAGTACACATACTGAACACATGCGCACATGATGTTTTCTTTTGCCATCGCACAATAGCCACATGATTCATCCAAATAAATAAAATGTTTTTCAAAAAACGGTTTCACAATTTTTTTTTTATTATAAATTTTATACAATAAAATTATGCCCAATTAAATTATTCTAAACACATGTCAATATACATATCAAATTAAAATAATTAATAATTCGCATAAAGGTTTGGCTCTGATGCCACTGTTAGGTTTGTAATATTCAAGAACGCAATCAAAATGCAAAAATAAGCGGAAACGTGTAAAAATCAGAGTTTAAAATTTTACAAACCATATACCCGGATCACCCTTTATGCACAATTATTAATTAAACGAAAAGGATAACGAATAAGAATCATACCCTTGGAGATCGAGCTTGCTTAGGTACAAGTTCACCTCCAATCCTTTTCGCGTTCAACATGAATCCACCGGGTTTGGTTCCTTCCTTTGATCAACGTTAGCCACCCAAGTGTTTGGCCTCTAGAGGTGATCCACCAAGGAAGAAGAAAGATTCAAGAAGATGGGTGGTTGGCTAAACCCTAGTTTTTCTATCTCTATAGAAAAAGAGCGTACTCTCCCAACTATTGGAATTACGTATGTTGTAAAAGTCAACAACCACATCACCCATAATAAGACTCCTCTTATTTATAGATGTGGGCAACCCACCTTAATAATTAAGAAATTGGGATTTAATTAATTAAATTCTTTTAATTAATTAAGCTCCCTAATCTTATTAGGGATAATTAATTAAACTCCTTTAACTAATTTTCCTTCCTAATCCAATTAGGAATAAATGAGAGTACTTATATTAAATTAATTCCTAAACTTTTTAGAAATTAAAATAATAATAATTGTAATAATATTAATAAGACTCTCTTATTAATTTATATTTAATATTTCTAAAATATTAAATAATAAATATTAAGCTATTTAATTTATTCTATCACCATAGATTAAATTAAATATACATAACATATTATTACGATTATGCCATTAACTTCTTATATAATTATTCTTCCTTTTATGGTGTGACCTTTTTAGGTTCTCCATATTAAACCATTGTAGAATAAATCAATTAGAACAATTCTAATCTTATTTAAATAAATATATTAAACAATTAATTTATTTAAATAATATTTATTCTACAATAGGGATAAAGCTCCCCTAATGATCAACGACTTTCCGATAATATAGATTTCAACATTAATCATTAAAGAACCTTTGAGTAATAGTTACCGTACAATTCAATCCTTCCACCATACAATGTCCCAATTAAATATAAGACGTGGAATTACTGTCAAGTCTTATTTTATTTAATTATATGTATTTCAACTCTTAAATGCACAACTCCAAATAATGCAAATTAGAAACTCCTTTCTAATTTCATTCTGCCTTGGCCAAGGACTACTGGGTTGTCATTTATCGAATCACATAGGACATTTCTCTTCTTTTTTTAGAAGTGGTAGATTCTTTATTGATCATACATTATCTCCATGTACAACTTATTATACCCAAGCATACCCTTTGATATACCCTAAGGGTCTTAAGGAATAAGTCAAAGTATAACTCATCATACACAAGATACTATGATGATCTCAAGTCCAAGGATCACTTGTACTACTATCACTACAGAATTCCTCCTATCGACAGCAAGTAAGTAAACTCCATTAGGTATTCCTTAGCGAGCCAATGCTCGATGAACTTATTCTCTAATAAGCACCTACATACTTGCTTTAGTGTCTCCACACAAATGATCATGAGATCAATCATCCTCATCCAATGAGCAAGCAACTTATGTACCAATCTATCCCATTCACTAATCCCCAATTTAGTAATCCAACGATTGGGAACTATTTTAGTTTTAAGCTTTCTAAGAATTTAGATCTCATTAGAATGATCATCATCATTATTCTAAAAGCATTGCTTAAAACTATGGGTTTATCACATATTATAAAACAGCATTATGTAGATAATTAAAAGCCTTTAATAAATTAATACTTTTTATTAATAAATGAATAAGATTGTTACAAAGTATATGCTTTATCATCAAATATGATTGGCTTGTGTGCATACTACTTTCACTCAAGTCCAAGGATCACTTATACGACTATCACTACAGGGATTCCTATTGATAGACAAATAAGTCTCCATTAAGTATTCCTTAGCAAGTCACATTCAGTGTACTTATTCTCCAATAAGTAGCTATATAATTACTTTATTGTCTCCATACAAATGATCATGAGAACAATCATCCTCATCCAATGAGGAATCAACGTATGTACCAATCTATACGAATTCACTAATCCTCAATTTAGTAATCCAACTATTGAGAACTATTTTAGTTTTAATCTTTCTAGAAATTTAGATCTCATTAGAATGATCAATATCTTTATTCTAAAAGCATTGCTTAAAATTATGGGTTTATCACATATTAATAAGCAACATCATCTATAATTAAAAGCCTTTAAAAAATTATTACTTTTTATTAATAAATGAATAAGGTTGTCACAAAGTATATGCTTTATCATCAAACATGATTGGCTTGTGTGCATACTACTTTCAATCTCCCACTTGCACTAAAACCAATCTTCATGGTATCACATACCTTTTTTCTCTAAGTGACGATCATCCTGCTGCTGGATAAGCTTCAGTATATGGATATATAATGTTGTTCTTGAGAATCCACTATCTCTTTAGTGATTTCACATCTTTCAATGATTCCTTTAATCAAATGAAAGTGCCGCAACATATGTTTAGATCCAAGATGAGACTTAGGAACTATTCCTAGTTCTGTAACGAACTTTTTATCCAAACAATTAACTTGCAGCTTCATTTACAACTATATACTTTGTTTTTATCACTAAACCAACAACTCTTTGTTGTTTGGAACCTTTCTAATTCACTGCACCAGCATTCAAGGTAAAACTTTACCCTAAAGTGGATTTTTGGTTGTCTTGGTTAGTCCAAAAAACTTGATTCAATTAAGCCCTCTAGTTTTAATTTATATCCACCATAAATATGATAACATCCTTAGTGCCGGTTAAGTACTTTAAAATGTTTTTCACTGTCTTACAGTGATCTTCTCTAGAATATGACCGATCAACATCAAGTCTCGTATATTTCATTGCATACATGATTATTACTCATGAGATTTCTTTTTTCAGGAGTCTATGGGCAATATTAAGAGAGATACACTCGATGACTTATCCGCATGAGACATCTCTTGGAGTTTGTCATGCTAAACGACTTTAGCATCAAATGAATATATATTTCATGGGTTAGGGCCGAGCATCCCTTTTTGAAATCTATCTATATAGATTGTATCCCCAATTTAGATACTCTTTCCAAATCATTCATGGAGGAATATTTAGACAACTTTATATTTACTGATTGTAGCATTAGAATGTCATTCCTTATCCATAATATATCAACATATAATACTACGAATGTCATGACGCTCCCACTGACCTTTTTGTACACATTTAATTAATTCTTGTTTTTGATAAAAATAAAACCTTTTTGATTATCTTATCAAAACGAATGTTCCATTTTTGAGAAGCTTGCTTTAATCCATTTCTCTAAGTGTCTACAACTCTTAACTTATCGTGTGTAACTGGATCATCATCTTCTATGATGCGTACCTCATCATCATCATCATCATCTATGATGAATCCATACCTCCTAGGTATCTTCATTACTATTCTAGATTTATAATTCGGTTGTGGTACAATACTTTTATCTACAGGTTCCTCTTATTTGATTTATAGTGCTTTATGGTTCTTGACCTCTTCAAGATCTATTACCCTCCCACTAGCCCTTTAAATGATAAACACTTTTATCTTATAAGGTAGCGTGTTTCACAACAGATACCTTTTGCTAACTAGGATTATAGAACATATACCCTAAACTTACTTTAGGATGTCCCACAAATCTACACTTGTCAAATCTTGTCCCAAACTTATTCCTTTGAAACCTTTTCATATAAGTTGGAGAACCCCTTATCTTAACATACTTAAGATTAAGAATCCTCCATGTCCATAACTCTTATAGAGTCTTGGGGTCGAATTTTGAGGTTACCTTTTTCGTAGATATGCAGCCATTTCTAGGGCATGACCCCAGAAGGATACTAGAATGTCGGTAACATCATTATGGACCGCATCATGTCCAATAAGGTATGATTTTTTTTTTCAGATACATCAATCAATTATTGTGTATCAAGAGGCGTCCATTATGAGAAAACCATTTGAGATGATCTAGAAACTTATTGCACAAGTATCTATTCCTTGATCTAATCAAAGAATCTTAATACTTTTCAAATTAGTTTCACTTCTGAATTCTTTGAACCTTTCAAATAATTCATAATTGTATTTCACCAAATACACACATTCAACTCTTTTAATGATCATCTCCTTTTCTTATACTAGTTTGTTCAATTTGAAAAATAATTTTTCACGTAAGTCAAGTATACAAAATTCATTAAGTAATATTTCAGTTCTATACAAAACATTATTATTATACATAGAAGAACAATTGTTCTTAAATATAATACCAAAGATTTTATTGTCCAACAATAAAGTGGAAATAATATTTCCAACGAGAACTGGAATACAATAATAACTTATTGACTTAATAGATTTGCTCGTAGGCAGTGCTAAACTATAAGTTCCTATAGCTATTGCAGCAACCTTTGCTTCATTTACCAGACATAGGATTACTTATCCTATGTTTACCTTTCTATTTCTACTTGGTCCTTTCATAAATCTATATTTATGAGAATTAAAGCCGGTATCCAATACCCAAGTAAAATCTTAACTTATAAAAAAATTAATTTCAATCATGAACAAAATTATTTTGTAATCAAAACTTCACCAAGCTTATTTGGTTAACTTCTACAAGATGCTTCTCACAGTTTCCTTTCTAGTGTCCAGGCTTATTGTACTGGAAGCAAATGCCTTTACTATCCGTATCAGTTTTTATTCTTATTATCCTTTATTTTTGCCTTTCTATTTACCTTCTTAGAATCGTTCTTCTATTCAGAAGATCCTATGGCCCCTACCAGTAAGACTTAGTATTTCTTGGTTGGAAAGTGACTCTCAACATTTTTCAACATGTTAAGCAAATTAGAGAAGCTAATATCTAGCTTGTTCATATGAAAAATTCACAACAATCGTGAGGAGGAGTCCGGGAGTGAGTGCAAGATTAAATCTTGACTCAACTCTCAATTTATAACAAAATGTGTTGTCCTAATTATTCAATCAAATTGATTATGTTAAGGATTTTTGTCTGTACTGTAGTGTCATCGGTCATTCTAGATCGGAAGAGCTCCTTAGATATCTGAAATCTATCAGTCCTAATTTCCTTAGCATCAAATACTTTATGTGCGGGAATATAGTAAGAGCATCCATAGTTTCATGTTGACACTGAAGTTCGTTAGTTATGGATGTGAGCATAATGAATTGAGCCAACTGTGTATCATCTTGCCACTTTCTAAAAGTAGCAATCTCTTCCTCAGATGTATTATCTACAACCATTGCAGGGATAGGCATATTAAGGAAATAAGATAGCTTTTCAGTCATGAGAAATATTCTCAAATTCCTTAACCAATCCGTTTAATTCGTTCCGATTAAATAACATCTAATATGCTTCGAAGTGATAGTAATTTAGACATTATAAAATTCTTTAAATGAATTTGTAACAACATTTTAGCATACATTCTTTTATTAATTACCAAAATAAATTAGGTCTTGTTTTAAATTGGTATCTCCCACTATTTTCTTTAAACTATATTACCCTAAATTTATATAGTTCGTCGATATATAATTAAAGATATGGTAGTGAGAATAAAGATCTCATTTCAAATGTATATAGCCTTGTGTGTGCACAACAAACTATATATAAATAAATAGGTAGACAACTCTTGTCAATTACATCAACCATGCAACTCCTTGTATTTTGCCTCTTAGATCATAATGGTCAAGTGTGTGCACATCCGAACTAAAATGATCTAAGTTAAGTCATACCTAGCACTCCATTTATTTAAAAGAAAACATCAGACTTATGTGTACAACAAAACAAACATTGTTCGACCTATTTAAAAGCATTAAATGTGATAAAACAACATCTTAAATATTTAATACTTTCCTTGTGTGTGTACAACAAACTCAAATTAAATATTTAAAACTCTATTGTTTTACCATGCTAGAAGGCGACGTTCGATATTCCAAATATCTTTGAATGTTACAACTTAATATAATTTATTTGAGGGGTTTGTTATTAATTTGTTTCATCTTTTTTAGCGTGCATTCACACATATATATAAAATACACGTCATATTAATTAACATGCGAAGCATGTTTGCATAATATATATATATATATATATATATATATATATATATATATAGTATAAGCATGCACATAGTATTCTATCCGGATTGATTATGAACTTTATTCTAGTTTGATTCACTAGAGCCACCAAGTAAACCAAAAGGTCAAACCTAGGGTGCAAGAATTAAATTTAAATATAACTATTACATTTAAATTCGGGCTCCATTACATACGGGTCTTCAAGCGCTCCTTGTTCCTTGATCTCCAATTCTTCAAAATTAATTCTAACTATTCCTATTACAAAATTATTTAAAATAAATAGAAACATTGATCAACAGTCAAGGGAAAGTACACAGGAGGAAGACAGAATTTACATTAAGAAAAAATTAGAGAAGACGAGGTACGCAGATCCCATTTAATAAAACTCATATATTCATGCATCCAACTAAAATAAAATTCAATTACATTGGTCAATAGTCCATAATAAATCTCATTTATTATCATACACATCAACATATGTATCAATAAATAAATTCATCTCATGAAAAATAAACATTCAATATATATATTGATATCGATTTAATGGGAAATTCTAGTTAGCATGAAATATAATTTTGAATCAAAATAAACTACTTTAATTTAATCCAAATTTAAATCAAAATAAACATCTTTTATTTTAATTTATCTAATTTTGAATAAAATAAAATATTTTATTTTAATCAAATTCTTTATAATCAAAATAAACTTATTTATTTTAATTAATTATGGAATCCAATTCCTAGTCAAAATAAACTTTTAATTTTGGATAATATGAAATCTAATTACATATCTAAATAAACTCTTTTATTTAAGAAAACACGGATTTTCTTTCCTATTCACAAATAAACTCCTTTATTTTGAATAATATGAAATCTTATTCCATATCTAAATAAACTCATTTATTTAAGGAAACATGAATTCACTTTTCTATTCACAAATAATCTCCTTTATTTTAGGAAACATGGAATTCAATTTTAACTCCAATTAGTTATCATGGAATCAAATTCCAACTCCAATCAGTTAGCATGAAATCCAATTTTAAGATTAAAATAAATTCATTATTTTAATTATAAAATTATTAAGAATATATATATGTACTCTAAGTAACTTTTGAATCATTTATTATATATATATATATATATATATATATATATATATATATATATATAGAGAGAGAGATTATAAGTATATTATATATATAATAGTGTTGAAATCCTTCAGTTTTCCTTTTGATGAAAATCGTGACTCATGATTAAAGCCACAGATTCAGCAGCGAGAAAAAAAAATGGTTTTACGATTTTTTTTTCTTACTCCAAAAAGAAAATTGTATTCTAATAATTATGCCCAATTAATTTTTTTTTAAATACATATCAACAAACATATCAAATCAAAATAATTAATAACTCACATAAAGGTTTTGCTTCGATACCACTATTAGGTTTTGTGAATATCAAAGTAGCAATCAAATTACAAATTTAGCGGAAGCAAAGCAAAAATCAAAATTTAAAATTTTTATAAACCATATACCCAGATAATCTCTTATGCACAATTATTAATTAAACGAAAAGATAAAGAACAAGAATTATACCATTGAAGATTTGAGCTTCCTCAAGAACATATTCACCTCCAAATCCTTTTCACGTTTAACTTAAATCCATTGTGTTTGATTTCTTAATTTAATCAACATGAGCCACCCAAGTGTTTGGCCTCTATAGGTGATCCACCAAGGAAGAAGAAATATTCAAGAAGAAGAAGAGTGGTCGGCTAAACCCTAGTTTTTCTATATCTATAGAAAAAGGACGTACTCTCCAACAATTAGAATCACGTCACATGATATCTGATATAAGACTCCTCTTATAAAGATCTCAGTTAACCCTTTTAATATTATTAAAATAGGGTATTATTTAATTAATTAAACTCCTTTAATTAATTAGGCTCCCTAATTTTATTAGGGATAATTAATTAAACTCTTTTAATTAATTTGCCTCCTAATCTTATTAGGAATAAATGAGAGTACTTATATTAAAATATTTCGAAACTCCTTGAAATTAAAATAATAATAATTGTAATAATATTAATAAGACTCCTCTTATTAATTTATATTATTTCAAAATATTAAATAATAAATATTAAGCTATTTAATTTACTCTATCACCATAGATTAAATTAAATACATTTAACATATTATTACAACTATGTCATTATTTTCTTAAATAATTATTCTTCCTTTTATGATGTGACCCATTAGGTTCTCTATATTAAACCAGTTGTGAATAAATCAATTAGAACAATTCTAATCTTATTTAAATAAATAAATTAAACTATTAATTTATTTATATAAATAATATTTATTCTACAATAGGGATAGGTCTTCCTAGTGATTAATGACTTTCCAAATAATATAGATTTCAACATTAATCATAAAAGAACCTGTGTGTAAATAGTTACCGTACAATTCAATCCTTCCACCATACAATGTCCCAATTAAATATACGACATGGAATTACTATCAAATTTTATTTTATTTAATTATATATATTTTGATCTTTAAATGCACAACTCCAAATAATGCAAATTAGAAACTCCTTTCTAATTTCAAGCTGCCTTGGCCAAGGACTAGTGGGTTGTCATTTATCGAATCACATAAGACATTTCTCTTCTTTTACTATAAGTGGTAGATTCTTTATTGATCATACATTATCTCCATGTATAACTTATTATACCCAAGCCTACCATTTGATATACCCTAGGGGTCTTAAGGAATAAGTCAAAACATAACTCATTATACACAAGATACTATGATGATCTCAAATCCAAGGATCACTTGTACTACTATCACTACAAGAATTCCTATTGACAGGCAAGTAAAACTCCATTAGGTATTCCTTAACAAGCCTCATTCAGTGTACTTATTCTCCAATAAGCACCTACATACTTGCTTTAGTGTCTTCACACAAATGATCATGAGATCAATCATTCTCATCCAATGATCAAGCAACGTATGTACCAATCTATCCGGATTCACTAATCCCCAATTTAGTAATCCAACGATTGGGAACTATTTTAGTTTTAAGCTTTCTAAGAATTTAGATCTCATTAGAATGATCATCATCATTATTCTAAAAGCATTGCTTAAGACTATGAGTTTATCACATATTATAAAGCAACATCATGTAGATAATTAAAAGCCTTAAATAAATTAATACTTTTAATTAATAAATGAATAAGATTGTTACAAAGTATATTCTTTATCATCAAATATGATTGACTTATGTGCATACTACTTTCAGTTATAAATTATAAAACCTGCTAAGCATGTCATAGCTCACCCTTGCCAATCATTCCCTTTGCAGTATTAGATTGTAACCTTGGCACATCTGTAGTAAAAAATGGGAAGCGTCCTCACTTTGATTAGTTTAAATTATTGTCTAGTTGAATGTACTACTTTTGTAATAAGAAATTCTTTATGAAGAATCATGTAACCGAACTATAATACATGATATATATATATATATATATATATATATCATCCTTTATTTCCCCAACCATGTTTCCTTTACATATATAGATGTAATTAGAACTTTTGATTTATTTTGAGATCCTTGGGAACTATACATCTGAGTGAGGGTATTGAAAACATGGATTGTTCATGTTGTTGTTGATACTCTTGATTTTAGATAGATAAGTACTATCGATACGATATAGCCTATACATCTAAGTGAGGGTATTGATAATATGGATTGTTCATGTTATTACTAGTACTCTGAATTTCTGATAGATAGATATTATTCATAGATACAATCTATACATCCAAGTGAGGGTATCCAAATACAGCAATAGTTCTTCAGGGAATTTTTATCTGTTATGGGATACTGTGAACCTTGGATCTTTGGGAATTGTATCTTGTAATATTTGTATAGTAGTTCAATTAGATATAAACATAGAATTAGATACCGTGGGTGTATAGATTTAAATGCATTATATTAATTGATTAGTTGTGAACACCAGATCATATACCGTGGGAGTATAGAACTAGGGGCGTCACAATATCTCCATCAGTGATATTATCTCCACATAATTTCAATTTAGAACTAATTTTAAACATTGTAGAATTATATTCACTTGATGATTCTAAATCTTGCAATCGTAAATGTATCCAATCATAACGAGCTTTTAGAAGAATAACTGTCTTTTGATGGTCATATCTTTCTTTTAAATTTTTACAAAAAATAAAAGGATCTTTTATTGTAAGATACTCTAACTTCAACTCCTCATGGAGATGATAGTGTAAGAATATCATGGCCTTAGCCTTCTTTTGGCTTGATGTTTCATTACCATCTTTAATGGTGTCTCCAAGACCCATGGAATCGAGATGAATTTCGTCATCAAGAATCCATGACAAATAATTCTTACATATAATATTAAGTCCCACGAACTCAAGTTTGGCAAGATTTTTCATTGTAACTTCATACAAAAATATATCAAAAAGATCATTAGAAATATATCAAATATGCTACCATGCCAAAAAGAAATATATCAAAAGATCATTAGAAATATATCGAATATGCTACCATGCCAAAAGAAATATATCCCAAAAGTTGAATAACTGTCCAATTGATATGATATTGGAAAAGTTACAGACCAGCAACATTAGATTGTAATCATTACCTAAACTAAAATAATAGTTTTATTGGATATTTATTTATTATGTGCATATATTACCAGTAAGAACAACAAATTCTAATCATATATTATGAATGAAATAGCATGCAGTATGTTATTCTAAAAAAAATTGTGTATCCATATTATGGGCAAGGAAATCGTGCCTTGCTAGTTAGGGTTTCGTGTTGGCTGAGAAGGAGAGCAATCCATGAAGAGTACGAAATTGATTGATTGATCGAAGAGGGGAGAAGAAAAGGTGGGCGATTACTCCAGTGAAACATGGCAGAACTCCTAAAATCTAGAAACCGTGTTAGGGTAGCAGGGATTCCAAGAGCCTTCTTAAGTGTTTTGAGTTGAGTGAATGTCCAAGTCCTTAGTGCTTTTAAGAGAGAATGTCCAAGTCTTAAGTCACCAAAGAGTCCCCCCTTCATAGAATGGAAGAGATATTTATAGAGTTTCCTAGAATTAAGTAGTCACATGTCATGCACATGTCTTCAGGAAAATTCTAGAAATACCCTTTAGTCATTAGAATAATGCCTATATTGCCCTTTCCTTCTAGAAACCGATCCAATCCCTCAATCAATTCCAAAAACGAGCCACCTCCACGAACCTTTTTCCTCGGGACACGTGGAGGCTTCTAGAGAATAAAACCCTTAGGGTTAAACCCTAGGGAGGAAAAACCTAGCCGGGCTCTTCCTTGGACATATTAGGAAATCTTCCAAAAAAATTCCATAACTTGCCCAATATTTGTTTCATTATTTTTTTTTCTGGAAATTGAAACAAGAAAAAATCATCAAATATCACCAAATAAAATTTATTCTAATAAAATCTTTCTTTTGGTAAACCAAATCTTTCCTTTTTATCATCTCAAATCTTAATTTTATCTTTCTTTATTTGATCTTGAAAGCAAATTTTTATATATATATATATATTAAATTGGTGGGATAACCAATTTGACTTGCTTTTAAAATTTTCTTCATCAACAAAAGTTCCTTCTTTTGCTTCTTCTGCAGCTTAGACACTAACAATATTACTCCGAGGCCTAGACAGTGACAATATAACCCTGAAGTTTTGGAGAAGCTTTGATCGTCTCAAAAGGGTTCAAGGTAAATTGTGTTCTCTTTAATTACCGATTGTATTCTCATAGTAAATGATTAGGCCAAACTCTTAGGAGCAATAGGGTAATCTCGCAACAGGTCTTGTTTTATATCACGATGAAGGCACGTGGGAGAACCACCATCCCTTCTTTACATTACTATAAAAAATTATCACAGCCTTCATTGGAGTCTTCATTGGCCAATTCCTCATGATTGTTTCATCTATATATATATATTCAGGTAATTATAGCCTTTCTTCTGTTTTCCAAGCCCCATTACCTTGATCATATTATGGGTTTTTTCCTCAGATATTATCAAAGAAAGGGTTTTACCCCTAGGCCAAACCCTAGGTGGAATCATTGTTTAGATGAAAAAAATGAAGTTCTGGAGGAGCGGTTACTATTTTAATCATAACTTTTGACTCGTTTGGAGTTTCGGGGCAAATAATATATCAAAACGAAGCAAGCGACGAGCCCTAAAAAAGGTATAGCCTTTGGCCATGATAGATACGGTTATAAGTCCAAAAAAGGCTCCGAAGGATGCTTTTGGGCTATCCGAAGTTTTTTTGAAAAACTTCAAGAAATTTTTTCTTGCATAATTGTGATTCCTAACTCCTTCTGACATTGTTTCTTCTTCTTTTTAGGTGTCTTTAAGGTTAAATATCAGACTTTCCTCTTATCTATGGTAAGCACTTCGAGCTCAAACACTTTCTTTAACATCCTTACTTTGCTTTTTTTTAGAATTCTTATGATGAACTTTCCTTGCTTATAGGCCCTTTCACCTGAATGCTCTACAGAACCAAAAACCACCCAGGAGTCCCCATTCATCACTGATTGGGGAAGGGCTCCCTTCTTTGGTCCTTCTGACACCTTCTGGGATAGATTTAAAGACTATGACCGTACAACTTTTCCTCCAACAGAGAAAGAATGTTTATTTCTGTATGCCCCAACTTGTGGAGGTTGGGATGAATTCCCCCACGCTGATTGTATTCCTCGAATATGCATAGAGAAGTAAGAGTAACCTTTTAGTCCCCTTCGCTTCCTATCTGATTCATCTGGTCGCATTCAAGGATGGCAGGATTGGGCCGACGAGATCCTTGGAAATGCTGATTACGTGGATATACTCAAGAGTGTGGGCATCTTTCATTGTGTTCAACTGTGTAAAGACCTACATATCCAATAGGGCCATAACGCCCTTACTGTATTGATCTCACGATGGTGCTTCTCTACTTGCACATTCGTCACCGTTTGGGGGAATTCACCCCTACTCTAGAGCATGTCTACGCCCTCTATTAGTAAGTTCTCTTCTTTTTCTATTAGTTTCATTCATTCTCATCTTTCTAAAATATATATTTATTTTGAGTTACATCTTGTAGCTTCCTGTTGTTGCTTCGAACTCCTGCGACCCTTCTATCATGTCCACTAGAGATAACAACTGTGTTGCATACTTGATGGAAGCGTGCAAGCAATTTTCCCACTACATCTCCCGCTTTAAAGGCGATACACTCCTTCCGCACTTCGAGACCTCCAGTCGGCAGAAAAATTCTTGGTTATCTTAGGTACGCTACTTCTTCCATGACTACAAGACTAACCAGTGGGATAGTTCTATTCACAACAAATCCATTCTTGCCCTCCATGAAAAGGCTTGTCCCTTTCCTCTGGTAGCTTATCAGGCTATGTGGCTGTCCCACTTCCTCTTCCCCGAATCTTCTGTAGACAATCCTTCTGCCCGTATGTTTAGTTTGTTAGCTTTATTATCTCAGGGCTTGAAGATTCCTCTTGCTTCTCTCTTCCTATGGACTTTATATTGCCGCTTAAATGAAACAACCCTTGCCTTGAAAGAATCTTTTGGGAGGTAATCATTTTCATACATATTTTTTTATTAACTATCTTTCAAACTGCACTTCTTCTCTTTTAACATTTTTTTCTCATTTACCCAGGTATGACATCACTTGCTTCATTCCATGCTCCTTCTTTTAGATTTTTTTTGAATGTTTTTTGGGCTATTCCACTCTTGAGCATCTTTCTAAGAAGAAGAAGAAGTCTCCTCTTTTTCCATCACCCAACATCATTCCCTGCACAGCACATTGGATTGATCACCAATTTAGTTTCGACAGTACAGATTTGCGACCTTTCCTTGATGATTATTCATGCTTCACTGCTCGTTCCTATACCATTGTTTTTAGGGGGTTGTGGTCATCTACCTCATTTTTACAAGTGCAAAGTTAAGGGTGATATATGTAAAATTTTCAAAATAAGCAAGTGGTTATAAAATATTCATTGTTATCGGGGAATGTTTGTTTGGTCATGGAATATTCTTGATGTCTGGGAATATTCGTACGACAGTGCATCCATTTGTGGTCCCCATAACGGAAAACTATCATATGAAGAAAACGACATGAATGAGTTTTTTTTAATACTAACGGCATAACGGTTACCGTTAAAACTATTGGAATACCCGCTGGGTAAAGTAAAGTAATACGTGTTGTTGCACAGTAGCACAGAGTATTGCAGAATATTTTTATATTATTGTTAATTCAATAATTATCACTACACGATATTTCCCATTATTAGATCAATAATTCATATTATTTGAATAATAATATTAGATATCATTATTGGCAATGTCTAAGGAAGTTTTGTCTAGGAAAGGGGTTTGGTTACCTAATTGCGCGCCAGTAAGGAGAAATCCTTATCGAAAAGCCCCCTCTTTCCTGGGAACAAACTAGTTGTCAATATTATGGTTCTGTAATATTATTTATGAATAATTAATTATTAATAAAAATGATAAGGAAATATTTATTTTATGTGGATATAAATGAAGGAATTAATGCTGAGGTGTTTTATCAGTATTTTGTCAGAATGAAGGTGTTAAAAATCATTCGTATGTGGATTTCGGTTATTTTCTGTCTAGAATTTAGAAAAAAATTCTTCTACAAAATTGTAGAGAATTAAATTTCCTTTGAAATGGACATAAGATTTGAGATTTTCTAATAAAAGGGCTATTTATTATGAATTATTGAAGTTTCAGAATAATTGATTTTTGGGTTATAAATATTTTTTTAACAAAAAATGTTTTTAATATGGGTGGGACCCAATTGTGTGTGCTGATGAGAGTGATGTGTTGTGCGTAGGAATTTTTTTTTCAAATATTAATATTTTATTAAATTTTCTGTTTTGGTGTTCTAAGCATTTTCCTATAAATAGGGTGCTTAGGTTAGAATTGAAAATCACACCAAAATCAAAAGTTTTCTCTCTATATAATATCGAGCATATTTTTGTGAGTATTTAGATACTTTGAGAGTTGATAAGCAGTGCAAGTTTTCTTCAGTTATATATCTGATATTTCAGTCAGGAGTACTTGTCGTTTGAGGTAAGGGATGTTATATTTTTTAAGTAAATGATGTTATTTCTTTTAATATCATTATACCAAAATATTAATATGAATTTTATTATGAAACTTTATTTTTTTCATGTCGGGGTTACTATTCATGTATACAGTATTATTCTTGTTTACGACACTATTCACGTATACAATACTATTCATGTATATGACACTATTTACGTATATGGCACTATTCACGTATACGATATTATTTACGAATACTGGGTACTATGCACGGGTTACTATTTACGGGATACTATTCATGACAAAATTGGTTTCTTTTTCTGACCAAATTATCGTTGATTTATGAATCTTACTCTTGAAATTAAATCCATGTTTTTATCATATTGTTTTTATTATCATATATAACATTTTTATAATCCCGGTGATGAAATTTCTCTTTGACTTGAGTGTATGACTGGTATGGTTATGACCGTTGAATTTATAATTGATTATCTTTAGCTTAAGTACAAAGGTGAATTGATCTACATGGTTATAATTATTGTTTATATAAATTCTGAAATGATTATATATTTCTTTGAGATATTAATATCTTTGGCATGTAGTGAAAATATGACCTGCTGTTGAATATCTTTGGCCTGTAGTGCAAAGATGACCTGTTGTTGAATATCTTTAGCCTGTAGTGCAAAGATGACCTTTTGTTGAATATCTTTGGCCTGTAGTGCAAAGATGGCCCTTTGTTGAATATCTTTGGCCTTTAGTGCAAAGAAGAACTGTTGATGAATATTTTTGGCCCATAGTACAAAGATGAATTTATTAGTATGACTATGAACAGGAACTGTTATTTGGTATAGCCATGATCTTTGATGTTTCAGGTAAAAACAGGTTATGAAAATTATCTTCATTCTAGGTACGAAGAGGAATTTAGAACTACAATTATGATTATGAGTTATTCATATGATTGTGGACATGAACTGTTGATTGATGTTACAGGGATAAAATATTGTTGGTGGACTTTTAACATGGAGAAGATAATAGACTTTATGGTCTATTTGACTCTTCTAATGGATTGCTCGTTCCGCTGCAACTATGGTTAAAAAGTTTTATCATCTCTGATTTATTACTGATGAAGGCTATTGATAATTTAATTATCTTTAGTTATGATATTATTTACTAGGCTAGTTGTGCTCACCCTTTTGCTTCACAATTCCTTTCAGGTAATAAGAGTGTAGCTGGGTCGAGCGGGGGTAACAGGGGAATAGAACGGTGGTCTATATCTGTTTAGGTTTTCCCTAAAATAATATGAAAATAATTTTATCGAGAATTTTAAATAAGTGTATCGTATTTTATACGTCATTTAACCGTTTATTTTGGTGAACCGAATAGGGTGAGGTGAACCCAACTTTTGAAGGGTGTTTTGCCATTATCATACAAGATGTCTAATGACATACGACTTCGTGTTATCATAAGACAGGGTTGTGCACATCCACTTGCTGATTATATCTATGAGCACTACCTATATAATCTTGGAGTTCGGTTGAAATATAATTCTCAATTGGAGACAATAAAGATAATTATATGGCAAGAGAAGACTCACGATTAGAAAAAACATGATAGTAATCTTCTCATTTTTTTTGGGGTTTATTGGGTCAACCAAGGATGATTCTCAAGTCATATGATATCTATTATAACTTAGATGCATAGCCTCCCATGTATGAAGGTTCCCTTGAGCATTTTCCAAAGATTTTAATTTCTAAAACAGTTATTGACTGTACCTTTATGTAAGGTACCATTGTAAGGTGATGTGGCTAAGGTACCATGAGAGTTACATATATATTTGTATTAAAACTCACAGCTCATGTGTTGTCATATTTTGCATGACAATTATATTAATGAAGTTTGTATTTGGTTTCTGTACAATGTATTGGGTGACTCAGAATGGGTTGTGTGGACCTATTTTGGGGGCTTCACAACTTCCCTATTTCATTGAGAATAAAGGATTTGGCACTGTACTTTATTCTCCTCACAGGGTCATGAGGCCATTCAGATTTGACCAGGAATGCCCTTTTGGTCACACCTGTCGGGGGAATTATAAGGCTACTCTTCTCAACTTCGTCTCTACCTCTCCCTCTTTTACATGGCATTTCCAAGGGTACCAAGTGATCGTCATAGATCTCTTCCTTTTGTCATACCAGATGATTCTCGGAGCGCAACTACTGGTTGCTCAATCTTAAGAGATGGTAGGATGATACCTTGATTTTTTCATTGCCAGTTTCTATTCTGAAATGTCTTTAATGGGGACGACTGCTATGTTCTCCTAAGACCAATGTTCGCTCAACACTTTGGCCAACCAGTGCTTTGATGCCTAAGTTTTCTCTTCCTCAGTTAGCAGACATTCCTCCTCGAGATGATCCGAATAATTTTTCTACACAGGCTCTCATAACTTCCAGGAGTCTTCCACCACGGGCTCCGTTTTGGGTGTCTCCTCCAGCTCCTCCCCAGGGATCCTCTAATGTCGAGGAATGAGAGTTACTCGTTCTAAAATGAGAGTAGCTACTACTACTGATTCTTAGGTAGCTCCTCATATTTCTTCTATTGTGGTTCCAGTCAGTCATCCTTCTATTAGATTTATTATAAAGCCATTGGCAAAATGCCCTCTTGATAATGTTGATTCTAGTATGTTGGCAGCCGAGGATCCGATCAAGAAGCGCTGTAGAAAATTGGTAATTTTGTCATGATATTCTCATTTTTCTTTCATCCCTTGTATAACTGCTTTCATATCTCATTAACTAATTATTTCCTTGATTTTTAGATTATAGAGGTCGATGAAGATGATGATGATGACGTTCCTCTTGGATTTATGTATGGTACTACAAATGAGGCATCCACAGCAACTTCCACTAGTCGTGAACCTCCGCAACCTATCCTTGTTGATACTGAGTCATTTACTCCTTACGATGATTGTGTTAGACTTGATGCTAAGGATACTTTATCTAATGTGAGCTCGAGTCTTGCTGTGGGTGATACAACAATTTCTCGAAACCTTCATATAACTTCTCCACATGATGGGCCTGAAGATGTTGATGAGACTCTTACTTCCTCGAGGGGGGATCATTCTAAAACTATTGGGGATGTTCATCGTCCCCGGAAGGATTCTACTGAGTTGGTGATTACTCGGGAGGGCATTGTTGATAATACCTTGGGTGGGTTGAATGACATTCCCCTTTCTGCAGCATTTCCGGACTCTTTTTACATTGATTATATTGTCAGTATCGTTCTTTAGTCAACATATAATTTTTCTTGAATTTCATTTCTTTCTTTTATAATATATTATGCTTTGACATTTTGTTTTCAGAGCGAGAAGATGAAAGATTTGCCTTTGCCTGTTAAGGCACTCTCTTTATTTGATGCTCTCCATCTGGATGTTGCCCACCCGCAATATAGTGACCTTGGTTATCCTCCAAGTGGCCAAGGCTTCGAGGAATCATTAGCCATACAACATCTTTCTGCTCCTCCATATTTTGTCTCAAAAAATTCCATTATTGCGTCTCAAGTAGCTCCTGCCAGAGCTTCCTTCAATCCAAGAGGGGATCTTATTTCTTGGAGGGGTTTTCTGATATCATCTTCTAGTCAGGCAAGTCTAGAGCGTCTCCTAGCTTGGTTCCTGCAGATACTTGATTGGCTGATTATTAAGGCACCTTCCATCCAAACCATCTTCCTAGATCAGCTCGCAAACCTTATTCTTGGGTTGCACACTCTTTCTTTATATTCCTTGCGAGTCGAGGACTTGAAGAAATTTAGTGATGATGTGGACGACTTTGCAGATGTAGGTGTTGACATATCTTCTTTTCGTGCTAGGCTAGATCTTCTCAAGTCAAGTTTTAATTTTGTTGCACTACATTCGAAGGTTGAGGTACGTAAGTGTGAAGATGAATCCTTTTTAGTATAGATTTCTGAGCTTGACGAAGCCACTAACAAATTGAAGATCCATTCTCGAGATTTAGAGGACAAGCTTCGGGATCTAGAGGATAAGTTTCAGGATGTAGAGTGCCAGCGACGGGACTTAGAGTCAACTACCCGATAGGTTAGGGAGCTGAAAGCTGCAAATCTTAAGATTCGAGATACTGCCATTGCTGACTTGGAAGCTTTAGCTATGCCTAAACTTTAGTTTGATATATCTTGGCCTTTAAATCATAACTTGTTGTAGTAGTTTTTTTTCGATTTCCTATTTCAGAAACTCATTTACACAGATTTTATTTATCAAAATGTAGTTTCTTTAACCTTGTTGATTGCTTTTAATTTTAATGATTCCTTAAAATTCAATATTTATCATTGAATCTTATGTTATTCAAATTAATACTCCAAGACAACAATTGGTATTATAAACAAGCAAACATGAATTTTGTCAAAAATATGTATATATATTTTTCACAAACCAACACTTGAATTTATACTTTTTTTAAGAAATCAAAAAAAAAACATTCAAGTATAAGTGAAAGTTTGTCAATTCATTGATAATCAAATTTCTTTTAACGAAAAGCATAACGTTTCATATAATAAATCTTGCTTTTGTCGAAGAAAGCATAACGTTCGCCACTTTTAGAGATAAAGTGCAACTTTCTTGATTTTGTCTAATAAAGCATAACGTTCACCACTTTTGAAGAGAAAGTGTAACTTTCAGGGTTGAAGGATTATACTCAGGTGCCTCAGTCACTTTTGAAGTTGAAAGTGTAACTTCTGAGGGCTGTTAGTTAGGTGCCACGATTACTTTTAAAGTTGAAAGTTTAATTTTCTATTCGAGGGCTTCTAGTCAGGTTCCTTGATTAGTTTTGAAGTTAAAAGTATAACTTTGTTATCCGAGGGCTAATAATCAGGTGCCTCGATTACTTTTGAAGTTGAAAGTATAACCCTGTGATCTGAGGGTTGATAATCAGGTTCCTCGATTACTTTTAAAGTTAAAAGTATAACTTTTTGTGATGTTCTTCTCAGGTATAATATTTCTTTACCCACTTCAAGTTTAATGGGCCTGAGACAACATCTGATCCCACACGAGATATCTTGCAATACCCGCCTTCGGATATCTCTCGTACCCTATATGAGCCTTCCCATTTGGGGTAAAATTTGGTGGTTGGTGTTCCTCTCAAGACTTGAGTTGTCTTTTTGAGCACCATGTCTCCCACCAGAATCTTTCGTGGTACCACCACAGTATTATATTGTCGTCACAGTCTTTTGTGGTACCGTTAAAGATTTTCTTTAGCTTTATCTCGGAAGCCAACTAAGGCCTCCAGGGCGGCTGGTCGGTTCTCTTCCTCGACAAAGCTTCGAAATATCATTCGAGCCGAAGGGATTTCTATTTCGACAGACAAGATATCTTCTTCACCATAAATCAAAGTGTATGGGGTTTCTCCTATAGGCTTTCTTTTTAAATTTCGATATGCCCATAACGCTATTGGTAGTTTTTTTGCCCATGTATTCGGATGATCGTCTAGGGTTTTTGATAAGATTTTTATCAAGGTTTTGTTTGTAGCCTCTACTTGTCCATTGCCTTTCGGGTAGTAGGGTGATGATTTGTAGTGTTTCATCCTGTTTCTTTCCATCAGATTTTTGATGTCCCTATTGATGAAGGGTGTTCCATTATTCAACAAAATGATCTTCGGGATCCCGAAATGGCAAATGATATGATCCTTGATAAAATTTGCCACTGTTGGCGCCGTAGCTTTCTTCAAAGGTATTGCTTCCACCCACTTTGTGTACATCTCAGTGGCAATTAAAATCCAGATGTTACCGTTAGAATTAGGGTGAACAGGACCTATAAGATCCATTCCCTATGTATGAAAGGGTCATGGTGTTGCTAAGGTTCGTAAATCCACGGCGGGAGCATGAATCATGTTTCCATGTATTTCACAGATGTGGCACTTTTTAACAAATTATAGACAATCTCCTTCCATCTTTGGCCAGTAGTAACCATGAATGATGAGCTATTTGTACAACTTGGCTCCCCCTTGGTGTCCATCCTTGTGCATTTGGTAAACCAAATCTTTGGTTTTGCTTAGTTCCAGCACCGTAAGGGCTTGCCATTGAACCCACTCCTAAACAATTCTCCATTTTATAAGAAGAATCGTTGTGACTTCCTCCTTATTATATTTATGTCCTTCTTTTCGGTCAAAAGATTCCCACTTTATAAGAACTCCACATAAGGGATTCGCCAATCCGATATGTCATCAATGAAGGCACATTCCTCCTCCCCAGGGTATTCTTGGCATGAAACACATTGGCATTGCAGAGCATCTACTTCCTTCTTCATTTTGGGCCAATAATACCCATGGCATGCACCTGATGAAAGACTCTATTTGCTTACTGCCTCCCCAAGCATCGTGTTAATACACCATCTATTTCTTTATGATATAGATACCTTTGATGATGTTGTAATTCTGTAGCTCCACGATTGGTATTGTTCTTTCCTTTGTTTGCAATTGATGGGAGATGTCATGTCTCCAATCATCTATCATGTCTTTGGGTAATAAGTCTAGCACCGTGGTTGGGAGGGTTCTCTTCATTACCTTAACATCCAAGTCTTCTCCTTGGACAAAGACTCGAGACGCTACTGTTGCTAGTGCATCAGGTTATTTATTTTGTCCTCTTGGCACATATTCAATCACCGCCTTCTTGAAAGCCTCCATCACCTTTTGTGCTACAGTTTGATATGGTGCCAAGATAGGTTCCTTCACTCCGAATTGGTCTCTTATTTTCTGCAGTATAAGGTTTGAATCTCCCTTTACTTTAAGATGTTTGGCTCCCAATTCTTGAGCTACCAACAATCCTAGTATAAACGCCTCATATTATGCTTCATTGTTTGTGCGAGGGAAATCAAATTTGTATGACAAGGCGACTTCTTTTCCTTCTTTGGTGGTTAACACCACTCCTACTCCGCCTTTACCTTCTACAGATGATCCATCGAACGCCAAACTCCACTATTTTGGGTCCTCATCCATCAAGTCGATTGATTCTACTTCTCTACTCGATAGATCCTTAAAAGGGGGTTCATATTCTCCATTTGGAAATTGAGCTAGCAGGTCTTCCAAGGCTTGACATCGGATCGCCTCTTATAAACACTTGATGTCGTATTCTGAAAGAATTATCATCCATCTTGAAGGTCTTCCTACTAATGCTGGCCTAGTCAATAGATATATGATCAGATCCGTTCTTGTTGCAAGCTTTACTTTGTGCGCTAAAAAGTAATACCGCATTTTCTACGCAATGAACACCAACGCTAGGCAATGCCTCTCCACCTGTTAATACCTAGTTTTCGGTCCTCTGATTATCCGGCTAATGTAATACACAGGTTTCTCTTCTCAATCCACCTCATGCGTTATCAATCCACCTATAGACTTCTTGGTAGATATCATGTACAATAGCAATGGCATTCTTCTTTGTGGCACTACCGTTGTTTGAGCTGAAGCCAAAAAAAATTTCACCTTCTCGAAGGCATGTTGTTGGTCTTGCCTCCAACCCCATTGTGCCTTTCCATTTAACAATTTGCTAAAAGGTTCTGTGACTTCGGCTAATGCTGGCATGAATCTTCTCATGTACGAAACTTCCCCTAGAAAGCTCTTCAACTATATTTGCGTCTTTGGTAGGGGCATCTCTATAATTGCTTTTGCCTTGCTTAGGTCCACCTCTAAACCTCTGTTATGAACCAAGAAGCCCAAAAATTTTCCAGCTGTTATTCCAAAGGCACACTTCTTCTGATTCATCCTCAACTTGTATATTCGGTATCGCCCAAACACTTTCCTCAGGTCCTCCACATTAGTTGTCGCCTTCTTGGATTTCACTACAATGTCGTCCACATAGTCCTTCACTATATCATGAATCATGTCATGAAATATAGTGTGCATTGCCCTTTGATAAGTTGCCCCAGCATTCTTCAATCTGAATGGCATTACTACATAGTAGAAATTCCCAAACGGGGTACGAAAGGTCGTCAACTCTGCATCTTCTATAGAGATCTTTATCTGATTGTAACCCACAAACCCATAAACGAATGACATCATCTCGTGATTAGCCATTGCATCTACCAAAGTGTCTATGTTGAGTAATGGGTACATGTCCTTCGGGCATGCCTTATTCAAGTCTTTGAAATCCACACATATTCGTAGTTGTCCATTTGATTTCTTTACCGGTACAATGCTAGATAGCCATATTGGATGTTGGATTGGCTTCATGAACCTTACTTCCAGCAACTTCTTGATCTCTGTTGGGTAAAATCTAGTTACGCACAACACGCAAGTATACGTGATCAACAAGTAATAAAGTGATAAGTTAAGTATCGTTCCCCCAGAGAATTATTTAATAAAAATCAACAAATACTAACCCGTAACCAACTCAATCTTATTTAAACGAATGAATTTCAAATTATATAAATTAAACTACTATTAACTTCCACTAGTTAAATTAAGATAACGGAGATTTAAGATCACAACTTCACTTATTGCTTCATTTAAGTTAACACACTTCTCATCAATTATTCTCTATCCCGAATTGTTAATCAAGAACACTAAAGTAGTATTAACCACCTCTCGATGCACTAATACCATATTAACGTCAATCCACAATTAAGAAAGAAATCCGTTAAACACCTTAATCAACTAACCCACTATATCTCTATGTGAATTACAATTGAAGAAGGTTTAAGAGCAAGTTCTCTATAAGATTACATATGGCGTCAAGCATATCTCTACCTTAATACTCATCAAGTTTAAGCTACTAACAAAATCCTGAACACATGTTATCATGATTAGATCTAAATCAATACTTCATCTCTCGAGTTTATATAGATTATCACGGTAATTGATGGCCAATCAATTAAACAATTAAGTCCAAATCACAATAGACAATCCTCACAATAGAACATAATAATTGATAACGAATCATATTAAAATAAACTACACAATAAGATCCATTGTAATCTCAAACAAAGAATTAGTTCATTGAATTAAAACTAAGTATCCACACATGAAAACACATTAAAAGATAAGAATAAGAGTAGAGTAAAGAATAAATCTGTTGTCAACAAATCTCCATCTTCCTCAAGCTCCTGCTCTTGATCTTCATTGGTCTCCAAGTTGCTTCAATCTTCAATTCTAATCTAATCTAGGGTTCCTAATCTAAGAAAGAAAGTAAAGAATAAGTTAATAGAAATCTATCCCAAGAGGAATTTTATAAAGTCTTAGAATTAGCCTCCCAATCCAAGTTAAACTCAAGTATTTAGAGTTCTAATAGATATCCTAGCAAGTTAGGCAACTAAGAATCCTATTCTAGCTCAATTTGGACATCAAATAACCCAATTTGACTCAATTCCCGCTGCCTAGCGTGCTCAGCGCTGCTGCTAAGCCAATTTGGGCGCGCTCCGCGCTACAGGGTCAGAAAATCTGGTTGCCTAGCGCGCCCCTAGCGCGGTCCGCGCTACGCATAGTTTCTGCTACAACGTCCTTTTGTAAAATAGGCATAACTTTTGATCCGCTTAGAGTTACAGGGTCTGCCACCTATCAAATCGAAGATATCGACGAGATCTATAACTTTAATTCTTTGAGCTTTGACAAATTCGAATTCAATAAAGGCGGAAATCGGGCTTGAAGTAGATGCTATATAATTGGCAAGTATGACAACTCTTAGCTTTGATCTTCGTTGATAAAAAAGCCATAACTCTCGCATTCGAACTCCGATTGGGATGATTCAAGATGTTCTGAAAATATAAGAAGTAGAGCTACCATAAAATCCAAGTTCCAAGCCAAGAACATGCATCTAACTTGGTGTTAAAAGTCCTTCAATATTCCCTTCTTGCATTTGCTTGCGTATTTTAGTCCAAAAGATGTCCGAATTGCTTATCCTTACTTCTTCATGCCAATGTCATGTCACAGCCTACAAAATAACATAGAATGTATGAAAAGTAACTAAGAACATGAATATAAGCAACTAATTCAAGTAACAGATACCGGATAAGTAGGTATAAAACTTACTTATCAAATACCCCCAAACTTAAACCTTTGCTTGTCCTCAAGCAAAAGCACAAATTAGACAGATTCATCCTCTAGCAATGATCCACCCAAACAATGAATCAATATGAATTCGATCAATGGCCTCAAAGGTTACAACAGATAATAACCCGTAGAAAATTTCAAAACAATGTCATGTCTAAAATTTCAACAACTGTCATTAGACTCACATCTACTCTTGATCCTTTAAGTGCGTGTATGCATCCACATGTTCAATCCAGTCATGATTTAGATTAAATCAACCAATACTCATAAAAGATTTTCAAAAACGACTTTCAAAACTTCTTATCACATCAATCACCGCTAATATAGACATAACACAAATTTTTCTTGAGGATCAACTGGATATTTAAACTTTTAAGCATGTAAGAACCCTTCCCAAGTATTTCAAACATACATATTTTCTTTTTTCTATTTAGTGAGTGCGTTTTACGCTCCATCTCACTTTCCACTTTTCATTGAACGAGTGCGTTTTACGCTCCATCTCGCTTTCCACTTTTTTAACGAGGCGCTTTTACGCCCATCTCAAGCTCCGTGTTTATGGGGAGTGCGTTTACGCTCATCTCGACCCACCACAAGATTCAATTATTCAACTCGGAAGGTTCCAATAATTTTTTTTTCATAAATACCCCAAGATTTCCCCCAACTTATGTGAGTGCCTAATTTTCACTTGAATGATGCTCAAATAAGATATCTCAAGTTGCAATGGTATCTTTTATAAGAAATTAGCCAAAAAAAATGATTCAATCCCAACTGGCTAAACAAATGGATATGTGCAAAAATTTTCAAAAATTTCGCAAGTAATGTGAAACCCAACTAACTAGTTAAAATATAGACTAAGCATGGTCATCAATTCTCCAAGAGTTAACATTATCAACCACCCACTTATCATTGGCCAAAATTAAATTCCATCAAAACATTGCCCAAGTAAATACTAAACATGATAAATACCCCCAAACTTAAAACAGACATTGTCCTCAATGGCTAAGATAGGAAAAATTAAAAGAGAGGACTTCCCTGACATATAGCAATTTATCTCTTTGTCTGCGAAGTTTGAAGAATAGGTTAAGCACATTGGAATGAATCGGGCATCACACTTGAGTTTGACTTGCATAACCTTTCCATAATCTTTTGGTTTGAACCTCCAATACCGCAATGAAAAGAGACAACATGGATTAGAATAACACTATGGATTGGTAAGAGAACTTAATAAGCAAATTAATTCCTATCTACTAAATAAACTAGTAAAGCAAATAAATAGAAAAATTCTTGGGTTGCCTCCCGCTTAGCGCTTGAATTATAGTCTTTCACCGACTTTTGTCCGGTCAATGCTTATCCAATTCCTCTTCGATAATTGAGGAACCCTCCATCCATCGAAATATAATGTAGCTTTTAGTAGGTTCCCAATTGTGATAGCCATTGCTTTAAAGTCACCTAGCATGCTCGATTTGGTATGATCTCAATCAAGAACGTCCCACAACTAGGTGTTTTCTCCATTGTATGTGATCACTTTGGGGGCATGGAAGCTTGTCACACACAATGGGCTCTCCATCTATCCTCTCTTTCTCGTCCCACCATGGATTCAAAATTGTACTCGCTCTTTTGTCATCAAGAGCTTCGCCGACGACATGACTACCAAGTGGGCATGATTTTGCAAATTTGACCGACTCTTTGATCTTTGGTGGAGACCCATTTAGATCTTCGTGGACCTCTATTTCATTATCCCCAATTGTCTCCACACTTCCTATATATTGTGGCTCATCCAGTCATAGATTCGGTTCAGGTTCTCCATCAATTTCGTTATCCACATCATAAAGCCACGTGTTTGGAGGAAGGTTGCTTACAGCTTTGGTCATTTGATCTATCTTATTTTGAAGATTTTGAATTACTATCTCTTGATTCTGAATTGACCGCTCTTGATTAATCCTTCTCTCCTCATTTGATGCTATGAACTTGGACAACAATTCCTCCAATCTCGAATTATCTGTCTCAGTTTTGGAATACATGTATTGAGGACCATGAGTTGAAGTGGTGATGAGGTGTTCCATCTGGTGCTAAAAATTATGGCTCGATATTTCTTGACTCATCATCCTCTCCTCTTGGTTTGCTATGACCTTTGACAGTAATTCCTCCAACTTTAACTTTTCTTCGTTTAATGGAGGTTGATATGAGAATTCCGGCATGTATGTTGGATTTGGAGCGTAGTATTGGTTTTCATAAGTATAGCTCCATGACGAATCCGGGTGATACCCCCAAACTTGGTGATAGTTAGGATCAACATAGTTATTGAGGTAATCACCACTATATTGTACTAGTTCAAAATTGATGGTGCATTGATGACTTTGATGGTTGCCAAAGACAATAGTCACATCGTAATCGCCATCCTTCGCCTCCGTTGAAATTTGCGATAACCTCCAAGGTCTTCGAATTTGCCTCAATTTGATACTCATGGAAAATGCATTAAGTTCATCAATCCATGTTTCCCTTAGTTGAGTCATGTTCGTATATATGCCATTGATACGTAAAAGTCATCCATGGTACCGAAAAAGAGAGAAATATAGGAAGAGAATTAAAAATAAAAATAAAAATGTTAAAATTAAGACTAATTTGATTGAAATTAATATTGGTAAAAAAAAATATTAAACTAATTCTCCGGCAACGGCGCCAAAAACTTGTTGGATAAAATCTAGTTACGCACAACACGCAAGTATACGTGGTCAACAAGTAATAAAGTGATAAGTTAAGTATCGTTCCCACAGAGAATTATTTAATAAAAATCACCAAATACTAACCCGTAACCAACTCAATCTTATTTAAACGAATGAATTTCAAATTATATAAATTAAACTACTATTAACTTCTACTAGTTAAATTAAGATAACGGAGATTTAAGATCACAACTTCACTTATTGCTTCATTTAAGTTAACACACTTCTCATCAATTATTCTCTATCCCGAATTGTTAATCAAGAACACTAAAGTAGTATTAACCACCTCTCGTTGCACTAATACCGTATTAACGTTAATCCACAATTAAGAAAGAAATCTGTTAAACACCTTAATCAACTAACCCACTATATCTTTATGTGAATTACAATTGAAGAAGGTTTAAGAGCAAGTTCTCTATAAGATTACATATGGCGTCAAGCATATCTCTACCATAACACTCATCAAGTTTAAGCTACTAACAAAATTCTGAACATATGCTATCATGATTAGATCTAAATCAATACTTCATCTCTCGAGTTCATATAGATTATCACGGTAATTGATGGCCAATCAATTAAACAATTAAGTCCAAATCACAATAGACAATCCTCACAATAGAACATAATAATTGATAACGAAGCATATTAAAACAAACTACACAATAAGATCCATTGTAATCTCAAACAAAGAATTAGTTTATTAAATTAAAACTAAGAATCCACACTTGAAAACACATTAAAAGATAAGAATAAGAGTAGAGTAAAGAATAAATCTGCTGTCAGCAAATCTCAATCTTCCTCAAGCTCCAGCTCTTGATCTTCATTGGTCTCCAAGTTGCTTCAATCTCCAATTCTAATCTAATCTAGGGTTCCTAATCTAAGAAAGAAAGTAAAGAATAAGTTAATAGAAATCTATCCCAAGAGGAATTTTATAAAGTCTTAGAATTAGCCTCCCAATCCAAGTTAAACTCAAGTATTTAGAGTTCTAATGGATATCCTAGCAAGTTAGGCAACTAAGAATCCTATTCTAGCTCAATTTGGACATCAAATAACCCAATTTGACTCAATTCTTGCCACCTAGCGCACTCAGCACTGCTGCTACACCAATTTGGCCGCACTCCGCGCTACAGGGTCAGAAAATCTGGTGCCCTAGCGCGTCCCTAGCGCGGTCCGCACTACGCGTAGTTTCTGCTGCGACGTCCTTTGGTAAAATAGGCATAATTGTTTATCCGCTTGGAGTTACGGGGCCTGCCACCTATCAAATCGAAGATATCGACGTGATCTATAACTCTTATTCTTTGAGCTTTGACAAATTCGAATTCGATAAAGGCGGAAATCGGGCTTGAAGTAAATGCTATGTAATTGGCAAGTATGACAACTCTTAGCTTTGATCTTCGTTGATAAAAAGGCCATAACTCTCGCATTCGAACTCCGATTTGGATGATTCAAGATGTTCCAAAAAGCTAAGAAGTAGAGCTACCATAAAATCCAAGTTCCAAGCCAAGAACATGCATCTAACTTGGTGTTAAAAGTCCTTCAATATTCCCTTCTTGCATTTGCTTGCGTATTTTAGTCCAAAAGATGTCCGAATTGCTTATCCTTGCTTCTTCATGCCAATGTCATGTCACAGCCTACAAAATAACATAAAATGTATGAAAAGTAACTAAGAACATGAATATAAGCAACTAATTCAAGTAACAGATACCGGATAAGTAGGTATAAAACCTACTTATCAATCTCTTCCTTTATTTGAGTTTTAACTTCGGGTGCATAGTCTAGACACTCAAAATTTTTTGCACACCTATTACTAACATTGCAGGAGGGCAGATTCTTCTTTTGGGGATAACCCTGGAAGATAGCTCACATCCATTCCGGACACTACTGGAAGTTCAATCTCAACCCCGAAACACACACCGAGAGTATCAATTCCAACCTCGGAGATAACCCCGAGTTTCATCCTTGAAGATAACCCCAAGGAATGTTGTTGCAGTTCCGACGATAACTCCAAAAATGCTTGTTTCAAATGCATGCAATCAGCTTTAATCTCAGACCTCCTGCCGAGGCAATTATATCAAAGACTCAGAGCTAACACCGGGAAGACAGGTACACTTACAAATGACCTTGCAGAATTCAAACACTTGCAACATCTGCTATTAGTTCAAACCGGAGATAACCCCGGTGAAGAGTCAAACTGTCATCTTGCCACCTCAACACCTGCGCATCGTCTCAACACTTCATTCATACATACATACAACAATGTCCCACAAGAACCAAGGAGTTCCAATCCCGAATGACTATTATGCGTGGAAACACATCGGATAGAATTTGAAGCTTGAAGACCATAGGCATGGTCCCCTCTTCTTGACTTTGTACAACCTCTAATCCCATGTCATTGCGTAACTCTAGACAAAATCAGTCCGAAGATGGTCTTGTACACCTTGTTTGGATGCTCGTATTGAAGTTCTACAAGTTCGAGTGGACATCACAGTGCACAAGTGCACAAACTTCTAGAAGGCAAGACCACAGAGTGGCAGGGGCACCCAGTGCACCTGCAGTACACCTCGGCTCCCCTCTATAAATAGAGGGCTTGGGGTGGCCATATTCAAGAGAAAAAGAGGCGAGAAAGCCCTGTCCAATTTGCTATGTACACACCCCATATTGAGTGTTTCCTCATTTTAAACATCTGTTAGCTCACATATAGCTATATTTTTACCGGTGGGAGCTGAGTGTTTATCCATCTAGAGTCATAGAAGCCTGCTTTGGCAGCCCACTGTAAGCCTTCTCACACTCTATAAAGCCTTTCTATTCATCTTTGCACACATTATTCTTCACATTGAGAGTCGTGTTGTGTGCGTATGCCTAGACTTCGATCCGTGGTTTTAATTTTTGTCTGTATATATATACTTATATATGTATATATTTATATATAGACTAACATTAGCGAGTTATGCCTCAATTGAGCCTAGACTTATGTCTGGAGCGTTTACTTACTTTTATATATATATATACTTATATATATAAACTGTTGTCAGACTCTGTCTGATGAGCCTGGATTTTATATCCAGAGCGTTTACTTGCTTATATATATATATATATATATATATATTTATATAAACTGTTGTCAGACTCTGTATGATGAGCCTAGATTTTACATCCGGAGCATTTATTGCTTATATATATATATATATTTACATTTTTGTCACTACAGATTTTACTTGAGGCCTTTTTTTGCGCTTTATTTACATTTAAATCGCTTTGGTGTTTACTTCGTGGCGGTTGATCGTCTTTACTGCTTTATTTACATTTAGTCCCGCCTGGAGTACTTTGTGGCGGTTGATCGTCTTTTACAACTTTATTTACTTTTCTGATCCCCCATGGAGTTGCTTCATGGTGGTTGATCATGTCCAGATATATATATATATATATATATATATATATATATATTTATATATATATATATATATATATATATATTTACCGCTTTTATATATTTACATTTTCGATCCCCCATGGAGGTGCTTCGTGGTGGTTGATCATGTCTATATATATATATATATATATATATATATATATATATATATATATATTCTGACTTTTATATATATAACTGCCATCGCTTTTCATATAAATCATGCACATCATGTGAGCCTAGGAATCATGTGATCATAGATTCAGTCTACTGAATCTAGATTCGGTTCCCGTGATGGACATTTTCATCTGTAAGCTGCTTGTACATTATTTACGGTTTCTGAATTTCCTTGGATGGATGTCATGCCCACGAGGAGTTCGGCACTGCTGTATATAATATTCTCGAAGATGCCTCGCATCTCGAAAATAAAAGCAATCAAACTGAACATTTAATAATAAAATGGAAGTATGAAAAGGTCTGAATTCCTATTGAGCACAGGGTTTGAGAAACCTTTTTTACAAAACTTCATTGCTATATCCTGTTTAAAACTGAATTTTTGTATAAATTCAAACCCTTTGTATATAGGTGCGAATGAGGCCTCGCACTACTTCCAAATAAATTGCACATTAATCCACACACACACACACACAAACACATTCATATAGCATTTTCTTAAAAAGTGGTAGTCACCGTGGCAACACGGATGTCGGGGGGTGCCTAACACCTTCCCTCCGCATAATCAAGCCCCCGAACCCAAATGAATCTCGGTTTCACAGACCCGTTTAGCAGTGTCACATCACTGGGTCAATGTGCAAACCTTTTCTCGATTGTGTTGTGCAATTAGTTAAAAACACCAACTGGCGACTCTTAAAGTCAAATCGTCGACATTACACATGTCGGAACTTTTTCACTTGTTTTTTCAAATAAATCTCACCTAACATGAGAACACCCAAAAATAAGTAACGAAAAGGGACAAATAAAAATCCTGACGTCGACAGGTGGTGACTCTGTTGGGGAGTCCAATAAGAGGGCTTAAGCCGCTTATACAAGCTTTTCAAAACTGTTATATGCTTGTGTGTGAATGTTGCATTTACATTTATGATGAATGTGTACAAATGCATTTTACTTACTGCACTGCAATATATCTATCTGTGATATTAGTGCTATGCATATGTCATCATTTTCATAAACGGTAAGACACTTTGTATGTGAATGTATGTTGTGTAGTTCCTCCACCAGGAGGCTATCCCGTTGATATTTGATTACTGGACTCGTAGGGAGACTAATTCCAACGAGGCTCAGGAAAGGCATCACCCAGATTCGCTCCAGTTGAAAGACCGGATTAACTTCCCGTCAAGTAGATTTCGATGATCTGGGGACCTTCATGCCAAAATGTCGCGAGAGTAACCCTAAGATGGGTCAGCCTCTGATAAACCAAATGCGTAGGAAAGTCTCTTCATGCTTTCCATTTTTCTATTACTTGTAAAAGCATTTACTCATAATTTTATTCCATGTTCATCTTTATATAATGGAAAATATGAAGAATATTTGTGCATACATAACATATTATCAAATTAACGCCCGTTTTTGTAGGATGATATTCCTAAAATGGACACATAATAGCATTTATATTATCCCTAAGACTAAACTACATAAGTCTTTTGTAGGGAAACTGTAAGACCCCAAATTATTAATAAATGAAATTTATTTTCCTCTATTTATTATTTTGAAATAGTAAGGGTTGATTTGATTAATGTGGATAGTTATGGGTAAAATACGCAAATATTTCGAATAAGCAAGTGGTTATAAAATATTCATTATTGTCGGGGAATATTCGTTTGGTCGTGGAATATTCAATGCAATCGGGAATATTCGTATGACTGGCTGCTAGTCTTACCTGTGGGCCCCATAACTGAAGCGATTGGATGAAGAAAACGACAAATATAAGTTGTTTATAAATAATCTACAGTAGTTATTACTGATTATCATCTTGTTGGAATACCCGGTGGTTAAAAAGCACTAATACGCGTTGTTGAACAGGTAGCACATGGTATTGCACCAATTATTGATTCTTACGTAAGAAGGCACTACTCAATAATTGTTACAGTAATTACTGTTCAGTATTTTATTTTATTGATTAAATAATTGCTGCATTGATATTTTATATTACTGTTGTTTCAATAAATTGTCATTACATAGTATTTTCCATTATCGATTGCAATAATTCATATTATCCTAATAATATTATTGGATAACATTATTGGTAATGTCTAGAAAGTTCTTACTCTAAGGAGAGGTTTGGTCACCTAATTGCGGCCAAAGAAGAGAGATCCTTATTGAAAGCCCCTCTTCCTCGAAGGAGCTACACAGTTGCCGATCTTTGTGATTCTGTAATATTATTTGTGAATAATTAATTATTGATTTATATGATGAGAAAAATATTGATTTTATGTGGATATAGATGGAGAAAATTTTTAATGTGACAATTGTTGAAAATTAATATTTTATCTTTTTCTGATAAAATAATTCATTTAAATACATTATTTTAATAATATATTAACGGTGATATTTTTACAACGAATGTGGGATATATGAGTATATGAGGAGGAAGAGTATTTTTGTGGCATTAAATGATTAACACATGTTTTGTGTGTCGGTGGACCCCATTTATTGACTGAAATTTGATTATAGCCTATAAAATTGCTCGTTTGTGGATTTCGGTTAATTTCTGTTTGGAATTTGGAAAAACTTTCTTCTGCAAAGTTGTAGAGAATTGAATTTCCTATAAAAAGTCGCGAGATTTGAATTTTCTGACAAAAGGGCTATTTATTATGAATTATTGAAGTTTCGGAGTTCCGAAATAATTGATTTTTGGGAGTTTTAATTAATTATTTTGAGAAAAACGTTTTTGGTGAGTTTGTGAACCTCATTTAACATGTGCTATGGCTGAAATCAGATTTCAAAGGTGGGCTAAGGAATTTTGTTTATAAATAATATTATTATATTCAATTTTCTACTTTGGTGTTCTAAGCAATTTCCTATAAATAGGGTGCTTAGGTTAAAATTGAAAATCACACCAGAAACTGAAGTTTTCTCTCTCTATATTATCGAGCGTATTCTTGTGAGTATTTTGAGTATACTTTGAGTATTGCTATATGGTGCAAGTTCAAGTCATAGCCTATATCCGGTGTTTCAACTAGAAGTACTGTCTTTCGAGGTAAAGGATGTTATTTTCTTCTCAAATGATATTATTTCTTCAATATCATTATGCTGAAATATTGGTTGGAACTTTTTCATGTCGGGGTTACTATTCATGAGTTACTATTCATGAGTTACTATTCACGAGTTACTATTCATGAGTACTATTCATGAAGCGTGAAGATGTTTTTTTGTGAAATTTCTATCTTTTGGTGTCGGAGTTATTATTCACGTATACGGCACTATTCACGAATACGGCACTATTCACCGAAAAATGAAATTTCTTCTTTTCGTCGAAAATATCTATTATGGATACTAGCTTTGATTGTATCCATGTTTTGATCATTCTTGAATTTTACTTCAGTATGATTATTTATGAAGTATTTTTGAACTCGGATTGTTTAAAGTACGAATCCATAATACTTGTTCTTTTGTTTCAATTGGATTCGTTTTCTTTGAAATATTTTTCATCATCCTCGATCCTAAATGATGATATTATGAATATCTTTGGCCCAGTAGTGCAAAGATGAATGATTTCTTGATGAATATCTTTGGCCCATAGTGCAAAGATGAACAGTGTTGAGATGAACACGACCGATCGATGAATATCTTTGGCCCGTAGTGCAAAGATGAGCAGTGTTGAGATGAACATGATCGATCGATGAATATCTTTGGCTAGTGCAAATGAATATTTGATTCCGATATATATATTGATTGATGTTACAGGATAAAATATCGACGATGAACTTTTAAATTCATATATAGAAGATAGTAGTTTGCATTCTCTACTTAACTCTTCAAATGAATTGTTGTTTCATTGCAGATTGTTGATTTAAAACTGGTTGTCTATTGTATTCTATTAGATTTTTCCTGTTGGAGACTAACGATAATTTGTTGTATATTATCTTAGTCATAATATTCTTTATCGCCTAGTTGAGCTCACCCTTTTCCTTTTTGTTCCATTTTTTCTTCTCGGAGGCGAGAAAGTAGCGAATACTACTAATGGGTATGGAATGAAGGTTCTAGAGAGAGTTGTTTAGTAGTCCTCACCATTTTGTAAAATAATGTATCAATAATTGTGATGGGGATTTATTTGCATGTGGATATTGTCTAGATGGCAATATCTCGTATTTAAACTCACATGCTTTATATGTTGTAATAATAAAGTTGTAGTTATTTCTGTACCATGTATTTGGCGACTCAGAATGGGTTGGATGGAATGGACCTATTTTGGGGGCGTCACAGAAACAATTGGGCATGTTACCAGCTCAAAATCCAAAAAGGCCACGAGCCTACAGCCAATCATGTCTTCTTTTGACCAGTCTAATGCTATTTCTGGATAAGAATTTAACGGATTGAGTAAACAACTTACAGATTTGGTTGTTCTGCTAAAGGAATTGCATCAGTCTACTCAAGCTACAATGATGCCTACACATACAGAATCCTCTACGCAAGGAGGGACACAAGGTTTGGATAAAACAAATCCAAAACCTTAGTTGGATACGACCAACAAAGACCCTAAAAACACCCATCTCAAAGGAGATCCAGACACATGTGATATCAGGAAGAAGGTCCTTTAAATGGAAGAAACTATCTGTGCTCTCAAAGGGATTGGAACACATGAAAGTGTTTCATATGCCGACCTTTGCATATTCCCTGATGTTCATTATACAGAGAAATTCAAAACCCCTTACTTTGAAAAGTATGATAGATTAGGGGATCTTTACACACATTTGAAGGTATTCATTGGAGAATTTGGATCTTATGCGGAAAATGAGAAGCTCAGAATGCAGCTGTTCTAGAAGAGTCTGACTGGAGAAGCCTGTTCATGGTATACCAGATTAGACAACTCAAAGATCCATAGCTGGGAAGTGCTAGGTCACACCTTCTTCACTCAATACAGTTTTCAATCTCAGATGGCTCCTGACCGGTACCAGATTACCAAAGTCAAGAAATAGTCTAATGAGTCTTTCAGAGAGTATGCTCAAAGGTGGAGGCACCTTGCTGCTCAAGTTATTCCTTCCAAGACAGAATCAAAAATGGTCATGACTTTCTTATACATTCAGGAAGCTCCTTTCTATGAAAGAGTCTTAGCTGGTATTGGCAAATCATTCTCTTAAATGATCAAGCACGGAGAGATGGCTGAAATCGGATTAAAGTTAGGTAAGATTAAAGACCTAGCCGCTCTTAAAGTAGTTGTTGAGCACATCCAATCTGGATCTTATTAAAACAACCCCCGGAGGGTCCATAAAAGGAAAGAGGATGATGTTTCCTTGATACTACAAGGTCAAAAAGGCAGTCAGAACATGCCTATACATAGGAGAAACTACTCCCCTTTTCAAGCACAGTCTTCAAATCCTCCATTGCCTAAAGGTGGAGATGCAAAGCGACCTCGAACGTTCACACCCTTAGGGGATTCGCTCGAGTATATTCTTTGTGACGCCCCCAAAATTAGTTATACGTCACCCATCTTGGGTCGCCACTTACATGGTACATAAATTCAAATACAAACTTAATTATACATCTGTCGTGTAACATACGACAATACATAAACTGAGAGTTCTAATAGGAATATTGTCATTTAGACAATATCCATACTCAAGGAGTCCTCATTACATTTATTATCACACTATTTCACCGAATAGTGAGGACTACTAATGCTATCCTCTCGGACCATTACTCTGCTCCCCGACTGCGTCTCAACTATATTCTCATTTCACGAAGAGAACAAAGAAAAGAAAGAGTGAGCTCAACTAGCCCAAAGAAGAAATATTATAACTATGATAATGCGTAATAAATTATCAAAAGTCTTCAACAATGTTAAACCGATAAAATACAATAGACAACCAACTTTAATCAAGCGGTGAATATGCAATCCATTAAAAGAGTCAAGTAGAAAATAAAGTCTACTATCTTTTAGGTTTTAAAAGGTTTTCATCAATTTTATCACTAAGACTCGGTTTAATGAATAAACCACAATATCTAATCATCCCTATACCACTATCGAGGATTTTCATCAAATTATCAATGGTCATGACTATACCGAATCACCCCGGTCATAATCATACCAAAAACTATCCATCACCGCATTACAGCCACTGAGGACTTTTGTCACATCATTTATATCAAGCCATGATTATACCGAATGAACCCTGGTCATAATCATACTATGTTCATCTATGCACGTAAGCCAAAGATAACTTTCAACATAATATAAACATGAGGATGATGACAATGATATAAGAATTCAATAAAACAAGTTCAAGAATTATTTTATCCAAGAATTATTAACGTCCAAATTGCCAACATGATACTGTTTTGTAGAGTAAAATTCAAGAATGATCAGAAGAATATTTCCATGAAAAGATACTGGATGAAACGCAAATATCAAGGATATTCTACTAATTTCATGGAGTATAGAAGTCAAAGTTTTAACCAACTGGGTATAATAAAGAATGGAATAACAAAAGAAATCACCATGCATGCGGTATTTGACAGACAAAGTTATTCCAACAATATAATAATAACAGAACGTGTCGGTGAAATTCACAATCGATAGGATGATCCAATGTAATAATAAATGCTTTGAATAATAAACAATGGAACCGAGTCCTGTTGTAAAACACACGCATGTGATATTCCAACAGTAATAAAAATGCGGAATAATAAACAATGGAACCCGGTCCTGTAAAACACACAGACATGGATATTCCAAATGTAATAACAAAGAATGGAATAATGTAAGAAGATCACCAAGTATAGGGGATTCATGATACAAGTTATTCCAATGTAATAAATAAGAATGGAATAATATAAGGATTTCACCAAGTATAGGGTATATCGCATATACAAAAGTTATGTATAGGGTATGCCACTTTTACAAAGTTATTCAATGAAATAATAATGAATGGAATAACGAAGTTCTCTTCATGAATAAGAAAGAATAACACCCTTACGGGTACAACAAATAATATCCCTTACCTTAGAAGAACCTGAATATTGGCAAAGTGAAGTAGCGAATACTTTTCTTCTTTCTCTCTATAGTTTCTCTATATAGAGTTTTCAAAGAATTCGTAAGAAAATAATGAAGGAATGAGCTTCTATTTATAGGAAAATAGAATGCATAGTAATTAATCCATGAACAATCCAGATTGATTTACTTTAACTTTGGGTCCATATTTAAAGCAAAATCTTTTAAATAAAATATAATATATTCTATTTATATAAAAACATTTTACTATGCAAACACTATGCACCACTACTATGCAAAACACTATATGCAACACTATGCATAATAAAATATAATATATTTTATTTATAGAATAACTTTAATAAAGTATTACATTTTATATAAAAGATGTTTCTGTTTTATTACGTTAATAATACGAATAAAACAAAACGTCATTATCGCTATAATAATTCATATTATTAATCGTGATAATGGAATCAAACCGAGTGACTTCTCACATAAGCATCAATAATCAATACCGTAATGCTACTATGCAACCACACGACATTCTTGTTTTTTACTACCGAAGTAGTTCAACAAGATCAACCAGAAAACTTCCGCCGTTATTTCAATAAAATATTTTTGTCGTTTTCTCGATCCGAATGAATAATTACATTGTGGGTCCACCAATGATTGAGTAGTTATCGAATATTCCCTCGCTAAACCTAATATTCCCCGACCAATCGAATATAATATAACCACTTGCATTCTTTGCAAAATTTATAAATACTACCCACAACTATAATATTATCTTAAATTCTCACCATAATATTAAAAAATTATTTCGACAAAATTTAAATCTTTATTGATAAAATCTGGGGTATCACAATCTCCCTCCTTATGGAATTTAAGCCCTCAAAATTAGGGTACGTGACGGTATGATAAGAGGTGAGGATACCTTGAATACCTTTATCGTTAAAAATATTAAATTCATCTTCGTAATCCGGCCAAAGATATTCATTAACAATTCATCTTTGTACTACAGCCAAAGATATACAATCAGTAAAACCAATAATCTTTGAGACGCACTTAATAGTATCACGACCACGAATTATCCATGCACTCTTGGCCAAGGATATTCGTGTTTTCAATCTGATCATGATCATACCGAATAATCCGTGGTCATAATCATACCAAGTATATCAATGTACTACGGCCAAAGATGACTTTTACCACATCCATGAATTAATATTTCATTACGAGACTCACCAATAATTAATCCATATCATCGAATCATCCACGCACTACGGGCCAAGGATATTCATTAGTATCACGACCACGAATTATCCATGCACTACTGGCCAAAGATAATCGTGTATTCATTAGTATCACGACCACAAATTATCCATGCACTACTACCAAAGATAATCGTGTATTTATTAGTATCACGACCACAAATTATCCATGCACTACTACCAAAGATAATCGTGTATTCATTAGTATCACGACCACAAATTATCCATGCACTACTACCAAAGATAATCGTGTATTCATTAGTATCACGACCACAAATTATCCATGCACTACTACCGAAAGATAATCGTGTATTCATTAGTATCACGACCACAAATTATCCATGCACTACGGCCAAAGATAATCGTATTCATTAGTATCACGACCACAAATTATCCATGCACTACGACCCAAAGAAGATAATCGTATTCATTAGTATCACGACCACAAATTATCCATGCACTACGGCCAAAGATAATCGTGTATTCATTAGTATCACGACCACAAATTATCCATGCACTACGGCCAAAGATAATCGTGTATTCATTAGTATCACGACCACAAATTATCCATGCACAACGGCCAAAGATAATCGTGTATTCATTAGTATCACGACCACAAATTATCCATGCACTACGGCCAAAGATAATCGTGTTTTCAATTACGCTTATGATTATACCGAACAATCCCTGGTCATAATCATACCAAGTTCATCTATGCACTACAGGCCACATATGACTTTCAACATGAGATAAAGAATCAATCAAATGAGATAAAGGATAAATATTAAACATTTATAATATAATTTATCCAGGATTCAAGAATATCCTCATGTTATCAATCACTTAATAATCTCATAATCTAATATCATTAATATTATAACAATATTTTAACCACTTCTTAAATTTATAAACAATTTATCTCAATTGTTTACGCTTTACCATATAATGCATTTAATCATTCAAAAATGCCATACTCATAAGATATCATCACTAATTATCAAATCCCTCATCAAAAAAATATGCATATACTCTATATAGGATTCTTTAGCCATAAAATCCTATTTTCAACTTTGTTACTTCACATAACATATTTAACTCATATGTTCATAACTAAACTATTTTCATGAAAAATACCAAATTAGTCCCAAAAATATTTCTTTTCTGGGATTTAGCATAATATAGTCCCATAATGAAAATATATTTTTCTCGGAATTTTTAAAATTCAATTACTATTTTTCAAAAATTAATTTCTAATTAATTCCTTAAGAAATTAGCTACCTCAAGTTTAACTCCGAAAATTCCCAAATCTTGGCAGGACCTTACATATGTTAACGTGAGCTTCTAGTTTAAATTTCATGGTCATCGGAGTTATAGAACTCCGGGTTATAGCGTTTTTAAATTTAAAAAAACCTAAATATTGAAATAGTCATAACTTGCTCATTTTAAGTCGAATGAGCTCATTTTTGGACAGGAGGTACTTTATACCATATACCTTCATGTCCCAAAAGGCCAGAATTTTTCTCATAATTTAAGTGGCCGAAACAGCCCCTCTAAAATCATGGCAGCAGCTTTTTCGATTTTTGCAGCTTTGCACTCCTTTGTTAAAATCAGTCCACACAAAAATCTACAACACCTTTTCCAGTAATTCCACTTGGATTAGTTAGGTAACTCATAGATCTAACTCTAGGACTTGACCACACTCAAAAATTCAAAATATAATAAGAGATTTGGTCAATTGAATTTCATGTTACGTTTTTCACCAAAATCTGATTTTCAACTCTTTGTAATTTCTAAGAAACTTTCATGTTTTCACATACTAACCAACATAACTCATCATAACATTTACTAATACCACGAATACCCATAATTTTCATTAGTCCAATGCTTTTATTATGACTTTCATCATAAACCACGTAAACTATTCATTTTAGTTGAAGAAATATTTGAGGGTTTAAGAAATGGGTTTTGTACTGGGGTCAATACAAAATTCGATTTCACGCTCTAGGGTAGGCTAGGAAGTCTTCAAGAATCGCCAAGAAATTTATTAATGATAGAAATATCATTCAAAAGCGTTACTCTCGTCCAAGACTTGGATAGTACGTCACATTAATACCAATCTGTGACTTCTATCCCTTAACACAGATAGCACCTCACAATGATACCTATCAACTTGCCATCTTCATCCACGGCGTCGCCTACGAAAGTCTCGGCTTCTTGCATTCCACACAAGGAAGTCAACAACGAAAGGATCGGGCTCTTTACTTATGGCTTGATATAACAATGATTAACTTTAGGATTTGGTTACTTTGAATTAAGTATAACAAGTTGGTTAGGAATATGAAAGCTAACAACCTTACAAAAAAGAATAATGAGTAGTTAATCAATCGTTTTCAAAAATTACCTCAAAGGCAAGTATTTTCAAAGAGATAAGATCGACGTGTAACGTGAAAGTGTTTATTTGAAACAACAAGATTAATAAACGATTGGAGGTAACGAAGGTTTCTCCCAACGAAGTTTCAATAGATAAATCAAAGTCTAATTTCTCCTGAGTCAAATTTAAACGTTGAACGCAAGCAAGAGAGATAAAAGAATGGGTAGAACCAAATCTAATAAGGTATAGACTTCGTGAAGAATTTATAATTAACTAACCTGCTAACTAACGTCGTTCGGGTTACCCACTTTTGAGAAGTCACGAAAAACGCTCTTCCCGAAAAACCACCGAGCTTTGTTTTGTCCAGTATCCGCTTTGGTGCCACTATCCCACCGGACTTGACTTCACTATACGATAAAATCGAGCTAAATGACCTTCTCTTCTTGAAATTTCCACTTCTATTATCTTTGCCATGATTACCACCAAGTGGTTACCATTCTTAGCATGATAATTTCCCCACGATGGTAATCATTGTTCGATAGCCGTTGCCACCGTAATTATTATTATCGTGTTGTTGGTCGTTACCTTTTGTTTGAAATGAATCAACACTCTCATGTGCTTCATTGCTTATCTCAAAGATTTTCATATGCCATTCTCAAACATCATGTCCACAAAACAAGGGTTAATTGACATGTAACAAATTATCCCTATATTCGGTGACCCAATAAAATAGCACATAAACTTAGGTAGGTCATTCTAGCGAAGGTATTCCCGCCTCTCCCTCCTAGTATTATTCTCACCTCTTAGCCGGGGATCATATCCTAAGCTCGATACCAACCGTGGCGCCCCAAAATTAGGTATACGTCACCCATCTTGGGTCGCCACTTACATGGTACATAAATTCAAATACAAACTTAATTATACATCTGTCGTGCAACATACGACAATACATAAACTGAGAGTTCTAATAAGAATATTGTCATTTAGACAATATCCATACTCAAGGAGTCCTCATTACATTTATTATCACACTATTTCACTGAATAGTGAGGACTACTAATGCTATCCTCTGGACCATTACTCCGTTCCCCGACTCGTCCCAGCTATATTCTCATTTCCTGAATAGAACAGTGAAAGAAAGGGTGAGCTCAACTAGCCCAGTAAGAAATATTATAACTATGATAATGCAGAATAAATTATCAATAGTCTTCAACAATGTTAAACTGATAAAATACAATAGACAACCAGTTTAATCTATGCGGAAATATGCAATCCATTAAAAGAGTCAAGTAGAAAATAAAGTCTACTATCTTTTAGGTTTTAAAAGGTTTTCATCAATTTTTATCACTAAGACTCAGTTTAATGAATAAACCACAATATCTAATCATCCCTATACTACGGTCAAGGATTATCATCAAATTATCAATGGTCATGACTATACCGAATCACCCTTGGTCATAATCATACCAAAAACTATCCATCACTGCATTACAGCCACCGAGGACTTTTGTCACATCATTTATATCAAGCCATGATTATACCGAATGAACCCCTGGTCATAATCATACTAAGTTCATCTATGCACGTAAGCCAAAGATAACTTTCAACATAATATAAACATGAGGATGATGACAATGATATAAGAATTCAATAAAACAAGTTCAAGAATTATTTTATCCAGGAATTATTAACGTCCAAATTACCAACATGATATCTTGCTTTTGTAGAGTAAAATTCAAGAATGATCGGAAGAATATTTCCATGAAAAGATATCTTTGGATGAAACGCAAATATCAAGGATATTCTACTAATTTCATGGAGTATAGAAGTCAAAGTTTTAACCAACCGGGTATAATAAAGAATGGAATAACAAAAGAAATCACTATGCATGCGGTACTTCAGATGATGTGTTATTCCAACGTAATAATAATAATGAACCGTGTCGGTGAAATTCACAATCAAGCGGATGATCCAATGAATAATAAATGCTTGAATAATAAACAATGGAACCAGTGTCCTGTGTAAACACACGCATGTGATATTCCAATGTAATAAAAAATGCGGAATAATAAACAATGGAACCAGTCCGATGTAAAACACACGCATGTGATATTCCAATGAATAATAAAGAATGGAATAACGAAGAAGATCACCAAGTATAAAGCGATTCACAGATACTGAGTTATTCAACGTAATAAATAAGAATGGAATAATATAAGAATTTCACCAAGTATAGGGTATCTAGCATATAAAAGTTATGTATAGGGTATGCCACTTTTACAAAGTTATTCCAATGAATAATAATGAATGGAATAACGAAGTTCTCTTCATGAATAAGAAAGAATAACACCCTTTACGGGTACAACAAATAATATCCCTTACCTTAGAAGAACTGAATATTGGCAAAGTGAAGTAGCAGAATACTTTTCTTCTTTCTCTCTATAGTTTCTCTCTCTAGAGTTTCAGTGAACTCGTAAGAAAATAATGAAGGAATTTGCTTCTATTTATAGGAAAATAGAATGCATAGTAATTAATCCATGAACAATCCAGATTGATTTACTTTAATCTGACGGTCCATATTTAAAGAAAAATCTTTTAAATAAAATATAATATATTCTATTTATATAAAAACATTTTACTATGCAAACACTATGCAACACTATACAAAACACTATGCAACACTATGCATAATAAAATATAATATATTTTATTTATAGAATAACTTTAATAAAGTATTACATTTTATATAAAAGATGTTTCTATTTTATTACGTTAATAATACTGAATAAAACAAAACGCCATTATCGCTATAATAATTCATATTATTAATCGACAATAATGGAATCAAACCGAGTGACTTCTCACATAAGCATCAATAATCAATACCGGTGTGCTACTATGCAACCACACGTATTCTTCGTATTTTTTTACTACCGAAGTAGTTCAACAATGTCAACGGTAAAACTTCCGCCGTTATTTCAATAAAATATTTTTGTCGTTTTCTCAATCCGACAATAATTCTATTAGGTCCACCAATGATTGAGTAGTTGTATGAATATTCCCATAAACCGAATATTCCCCACCAATCGAATATAATATAACCACTTGCATACTTTGCAAAATTTATAAATACTACCCACAACTATAATATTATCTTAAATTCACACCATAATATTAAAAAATTATTTCGACAAAATTTAAATCTTTATTGATAAAATCTGGGGTCTCACATTCTTGCTCTTCTAACTACTTAGAAGAAAATCACACATCTTCTTCCACCAGCCAAACCTAATGGGAGGGGTTTCAATGCTACTCGGAAGTGTGCCTATTATGCCGGAGCACCTGGACATAATACTCAAGATTGTTGGGCCTCGAAACACAAGATCAAAGATTTGATAGACAACGGTGAGATCGTGGTTACCAAACCTGATCAACCTCATGTGCAAGACAACTCTCTTCCTCAACACAAAGAAGAAGTGGTCAACATGATTAGTTGGAGCACCGGACAGAGTTCCAATTTTAACGGTGAATCATCCCAGACCATCAAAGACTATGTTGACAGATGGGATTACGTAAAGTTTCAATTCGGTATGGAATGAAAGATGAAAGCTCTTTGCAAGCAAATTGAGCAATTGGAAGCACTGGTGACTCATCAGCATCAAGTCACATGCCAATTAGTCATCCGTGAGTATGCCCATCTCCTTCCTTTTGTTATGAATACTCCACCATCACCTTCAGAAAGCGAAGCTATAGAGGATAAGGTTGCAAAGAGAGCAAATGCTAAAGCCCATCGGGATTTTTCCAATCAAAGGTAATTTACATACCTGGGCCAACCTATGGAGGAGATATTTCAGATGTTAATAAACAAAGGAAGAATTACCTCCCTTCTACCTCTAATTAATCATCGTTTAAGATGGTTTAACTCTGATGGAGTTTGTCAATATCATTGACATTCTCATGCCATCACAAAGATGTAAGAATGTTGGGCACTCCGCCACTTTATTCAGAATCTAATTGATAGCAGTGTCCTGCAACTGGCAGACGATGACATTGTGCTACTCGAAAGTTGGAATACATGTCCTACCAAATGAAAGGGATCAGTAGCAGTTATATCTGCTGAGGATTATAGGACTGTCAAACCATTTTCCATACAAGCAATTCAACCCAAAGGAGCAGGTAATCCTTTGAAAGTGGTTGCACCAGAGCCAATTTCTTTACCCTTCATACCACAATATCCTGTTGTCAGCTTGCACAAAGTCCCATGGATTTATGGAGAAGCTGAAGGATCCACATCTCATACTACTGCTACAGTGTCGAAGGAAAATCCACTTTATCTTCCTCAACGAGTTATGAAGCCCACCTTCCAAGCAAAGGGGAAGATTCTCATGGAGAAGATTGAAAAATTCCTCCAAACTATGGGTCATAATGAGTCCAAGGTGGTTCTAAGCTTAAGAGAAGCTCCACATCAGATCTGAATATTGGACTTGATTTTCTCTTCCGAGGATCACATGAAGATTTTAGTGAAGGTTTTGGAAGAAGCCTACTTGCCAAAATTAGTGGATATGGAAAAATTTCAACATCTGGTTGATCACATTTTTAACAACAATGTGATATCCTTCACTGACGACGACATACCGCCCTAATGGACCGGTCATTGCAAGCCATTGCACATTGCAGTTTTATCCTCTAGATATATGTTAGCTGGAATTTTGATAAATAGAGGTTCGTCTCTGAATATATGTCCTTATGTCACCTTGGTGATGATGAACGTCAATCTCAAACGGATCTGAAGCAGCCATACCGTTATCAAAGCTTTCGATGGATCCCGACAAAATTCTATCGGAGAGATTGAGCTGCCAATTGAGATTGGTCCAAATACATTCAATGTGTCCTTCCGCATCCTCAAGATAGATTCAGGACACAACCTACTATTGGGGAGACCATGGATCCACATGGTTGGAGTCGTTCCTTCTACACTACATCAATAACTCAAATACATTGTCAACAATAGCCTAGTCACTGTCAACGCTGAGCTGGAATGTCCTGAACAAAGAGACCTACCAAATATCAACTTCAATTCAGAAGTTCAGCCGGCCAGTTTTCATACTTTGGAAGTGAGTAATACTATGATGCCCCCAAAATAGGTATACATCACCCATCTTGAGTCGCCAAATACATGATACAAAATTTAAATACAACTTAATAATACAAATGTCGTGTAAAATATGACAAAATATAAACTAAGAGTTCTAATGCGAATATTATCTTCTAGACAGTATTCAAACTCAAATGGAGTCCTTAATACATTTATTATCACACTATTTCACATAATAGTGAGGACTACTAATGCTATCATCTGGACCGTCACTCCGTTCCCCGACTGGTCCCAGCTATATTCTCATTTCCTGAAGAGAACAATAAAAGCAAAGGGTGAGCTCAACTAGCCCAATAAGAAATATTATGACTAAGATAATGCAGAATAAATTATCGTTAGCCTTCAACACTGTTAAACTGATAAAATATAACAAACATCAAGTTTAACTGCAGTAGAACAAACAATCCATTAGAAGAGTCAAGTAGAGCATAAAATCTACTATCTTCTATGATTTAAAAGGTTTTTCATCACTTTTATCGCTGAGAATCAGCTTAATAAATAATCCACATCATCGAATCACCGCTACACTACGACCAAAGATATTCTTTAGTATCACAACCACAAATTATCCATGCACTACGGGCCAAGGATATTCGTTTATTCATTAATGGTCATGCTCATGGCAACAACTGTCCATCAATGCACTACGGGCCAATGAGGACTTTTACCACATCATTTGTAATATTACGGTCATGATTATATCGAATAATCCTTTGTCATAATCATACCAAGTTTATCTATGCACTACAGGCCACATATGACTTTCAACATAATATAAACATGAGGATGATGATAATGATATAAGAATTCAATAAACCAAGTTCAAGGATAAATTTTTAAAGATTTATAATTTCATTTATCCAGAAATCAATAACGTCTAAATTATCGAAGATGATCTTTGCTTTGTGGAGTAAAATTCAAGAATAATATTGTACCAAAAATAATTTGGACAGAAAACGAATCAATTTTTATCATGAATAGTACCCCGAGTGAATAGTACTCAAGTGAATAGTACCCCGTGAATAGTACTTCGGGAATAGTAACCCCGTGAATAGTACTCCGGCATGAAAAAGTTAAAACTTATCAAGAATGCTCTGAATAATATTTCTATGAAAAGATACTAGATGAAGCGCAAATATCAAGGATATTCTACTAATTTCATGGAGTTTAGAAGCCAAAAATTTAACAAAATGAGTATAGAAATCGAAATCTGAAATGAAATAATATTACTTACATACTACAGAGTATGGAAGAAAAAATTATTTCAATCGAATATTGAACAAAAATAACATCCCTTACCTTGAAAAGAAGAGTATTCCAACTGGTATAGCGGGGGATATTCTTGAAGAAATCTTTCACTATTTTCTACGCTCAAAGCTTTCTAAAACTCGAAAGAAATACGGTCAATATTATAGAAGAAGAATTCTTTAATTCTGGTGTGATTTTCAATTCTAACTAAGAATCCTATTTATAGGAGAATGGAAGGGACATTGTTAGGAATTTATCATGGATGCAACATTTAAAAATTTCTCGGGCTGCCTTACTAATAATCATGGACGACTTACATTTTCGTTCAAGCACAAAAAAAACAAATATAATATATATATATAACACATGTTATATTCATATATATATATATATATATATAATACTAATTACCCAATATATACGTTTCCTTCCCCCACCCTATTTTCATTTCATCCAATTCTTCCACACGTGGGCCCCACATGTGGCCCCACCTTTATAATATTAAATAATTTTCTACCGATTATTTTGAAAATTGGGTTAATGGGGGTCCATAAAAATAAGCAAAATTTTCATCAAATACTTCATAAAAATTCCCTCAATATTATTAACAACATTTATTCATTATTATTATAATTCATAATATTTAACGACCAGGTCGTTCCCAGGAAAGAGGGGGCTTTCCAATAAGGATTTCTCCCTATTGGCGCGCAATTAGATGACCAAACCTCCCCTTGACAGAACTTCTAGACATCGTCAATATTGTAAATAATAATATTAATAACTTTTCGTCTCAATTATTGATTTAATAATATATAAAATATCGATAATAATTGAATCAAATAACGTGAGATACTATGCAGCAATTACTGTAGCAATAATTGAACAAAACTGAGTGACTTCTCATGTAAGCATCAATAATCAATACCGTATGCTACTATGTAACCACGCGTATTACTGTACTTTTAACACTGGGTGATTCAACAGTTAACGGTAAAGCTTTCGCTGTTATTTTTATAAAAAGATATTTTTGTCGTTTTCTCAATCCGACAATAATTCTGTTGTGGGGTCCACCAATGATTGTACCATCGTACGAATATTCCCTGTTAAAACGGACCAATCGAATAAAATATAACAACTTACATACTTTGCAAAATTTATAAATATTACCCACAACTATAACATTATATTAAATTCACTCCATGATATTCAAAAATCATATTTATAGAAATTTAATATTTATTCATAAAAGTTGGGGTCTTACAACCTCCCCTTCTTATGAAATTTTGCACTCGAAATTAGGGTACATACCTGGTATGACGAAGAGGTGAGGATACCTTGATTTCATTTTAGATTCTAACTCCCAGGTCATTTCCTCAACATCGTGGTTTCTCCACAAAACTTTGACTTGAGGTATAATCTTGGAGCGTATAATATGTTCCTTCTTATCCAAGATTTTAAAAAGTACCTCTTCATACATTAAATCTTCCACTATTTCATCCGGTTCTAACTCAATAATGTGTTTCGGGTCTTTCACATATTTATGTAACATAGATATGTGAAAAACGTTATGAACAGGAGACATACTTGGTGGTAAAACGAGTCTATAGGCTACAGTTCCTACTCGATCAAGGATTAAGAATGGGCCTATGAATCGAGAATTGAGCTTTCCTCTCTTTCCAAATCTCATAACTCCTTTCCATGGAGCAACACGTAGCAACACATGATCTCCAATATTGAATTCCACGTTCTTTCGATGCAGATTAGCATAACTCTTTTGTCGATCTTGTGAGGTTTTTATACGTTGTCAGATCGTTTGAATCTTTTCCGTAGTCATACGTACCAACTCCGGTCCCAACAACGTTGCTTCACCCACCTCATCCCAGCATACTGGAAAATGACACTTTTTTCCATACAACGCATCAAATGGAGCCATGCCAATACTTGTTTGATAACTGTTGTTGTAGGAAAATTCCACCAATGGTAAGAACTTGTCCCAACTTCCCTTGAATTCAAGGACACAAAGTCATAATAGATCTTCAAGAGTTTGAATAGTCCTCTCCGACTGCCCATCCGTTATAGGATGATATGCCGAACTAAATCATAAATTTGTGCCCATAGCTTTTTGCAAACTAACCCATAATCTTGAAGTGAATCTTGTGTCTCGATCAGAAACTATAGTTATTGGCATACCATGTAATCTTACAACCTCATTTATGTACATACGAGCAAGACTTTCAAGTTTATAAGTTTCTCGTATAGGTAAGAAATGAGCAGACTTGGTCAATCTATCAACAATGACCCAAATTGCATCTATGCCTTAAGAAACCTTGGGAAGACCAGTAACGAAATCTATGGTAATGTGCTCCCACTTTCATTCTGGAATTTGAAGTGGTTGCAATGGACCTTTTGGCACTTGATGCTCTGCCTTGACTCGTTGACAAGTTAGATAGCTTGAGATAAACTCTATGATCTCTCTCTTCATATTGCTCCACTAAAATGTATGTCGAAGATCACGATACATTTTGGTACTCCCAGGATGGATTGCAAACGGTGGGTTGTGCGCCTCCATCATGATTTTAAACTTCAAGTCAGAATTTTTAGGAACACAAAGTCTGGAGTTGACTCGAAATATTCCTTCTTCATCGATTCTTGCTTCCGGAATAGCACCTTCTTGCACTTTCATCCTCATACACATCAGCTCCAGGTTTGTGGCTTGAGCAGCTTTAACTTTATCGATTAAAGTCGGTTCTACTCGTATATTCGCCATCCTCACATGGGTCCCTGGAGTCTTTAACTCTATCTTCATCCTTTGTAAGTCATACAAAATGGGCCTTTGTGTTGACAATATTGCACTAGTACCCGCATATGATCTTCTACTCAATGCGTCCGCTACTACATTCGCTTTACCAGGATGGTATTGAATGGTATGATCATAATCTTTCAACAGTTCAATCCAACGTCATTGCCGCATGTTGAGTTCCTTTTGGGTGAAGAAATATTTGAGGCTTTTATGATCCGTATAGATCTCCACCTTCTCTCCATATAGGTAATGCCTCCAAATCTTAAGCGCAAAAACGACAACTGCCAACTCTAGATCATGAGTAGGATAATTCCTCTCATATTCTCTGACTTGTCGAGAGGCATAGGCTATGACTTTCCCATGTTGCATGAGAACACATCCTAACCCTTTGCCTGTAGCATCATTGTAGATGACAAATCCCTCCGAGCCAGATGGTATTGTCAGAACAGGTGCTGAAATGAGTCTCCTCTTGAGTTCTTGAAAACTCTTCTCACATTCCTCGCTCCAACCGAACTTTGTATCTTTCTGAGTCAGCTGAGTTAATGGAGTAGCGATTCGAGAAAACCCTTCTACGAATCTCCAATAATAACCAGCTAAGCCGAGAAAGCAACGTACTTCGGTCACTGATTTAGGTTACTCCCAGCTTTGAATAGCTTCAATCTTTGTCGGGTTAACAGATATTCCATGATTTGATACTACGTGCCCAAGGAATGCTACTTTCTCAAGCCAGAACTCGCATTTCTTCAACTTGTCATAAAGCTTATTTTCACAAATCTTTTGGAGTATCAGCCTCAAGTGTTGCTTATGATCTTCACGACTTTTGGAGTATATGAGAATGTCATCAATAAAGACAACCATAAAATGATCCATAATAATATTTTCAAGACAAAATATCAAAAGTTATATTTTATAACTTAAAATATTTTTCTAACACTTCAATTATTTTTATATGATTTTTAAATCATTAATTCTATTTTTCCATAATTTATTTAATATATTTATTAAATAAACTAATTACCATAATTAATAATTTATTAATGAATTTCATCACAAAATATCAAAAGTTATTAAAAATAACTTAAAATATTTTCTTATACCATAATATAATTTTTCATGTTTTTTAAAGTATTTAAAATAATTTATTTAATATTATAATTAAATAAATTAAATACCATTTATATTCCAAAAATATTAAATATTTATGAAATATACTCTAAATAATTAAAAACTAATTTTTAGGCTTTAAAATAATTTTTCATAATTTATTATGTATTTTTAATAATTGAAAACTATTTTTCTCTAATTATTTATTAAAATAATTAATTTTCTAATTAAACTGTCGCTAAAAAAAAGGGCCTATAAGCGGCAGGCAAATCATATATAGGTGTTCTTGGGTGTTCTTGAGCCTGCCCAGATCTTCATGTCAATGTTCGAGTTAGTGGGTTTGACCAGCATTAAATCAAGTTTCCTGTTAATTTTTGGGTTTGTAAAAGTGTTAATGTTGTAGTACTAATGTAGTACTACAACTCTACACCAAATCCAAGTCCATTACACAACAATGCAGAGAGATATAAGATCTAGAAAGTCTTGTCAGACGTTGTTCTTCATTTCTGGGTTTTCCAGAAATGAAGAACAGAACGAGCATGTTACTTTAAATATCCATAGCTTGCATCCTGTACTCACATAGTGTGATCTAAAGGTCCATGATTGTAGTACTGATGTCAGGGTACAACACCCCATCATTAGATCAACAAATAAACATCAAACTTAAAAGATCTTGGCCGGTCAAAGTACTAGTCAGAAAATGCCCTTCGAAGATCTGGGTTACCCAGAATCTTCTTCAGGTAAGCTGGTCAATGGTCGTTTGACCACCATTATCTATGATTCAGTTATGTATCTGGTTGTTTTAAGAACATGATTGGGTAGTCCTTATATCATACTACATCATCAAAACAACAAATTGGTTAAAACATCAAACGCATGCAAGATCAGAGGCCTTGAAAGTGTTTGTCAGACTTTTCTGGAAATTTCTGGGCTGCCTAGAAAATAGTTTCGTGATCGGTCAACTCAGTTTGACTGCTCATATCTCTTAACCTACTCATGATCTGGACCTTCTTCGAGTTTCAAATCATAGTCCACATGACATAAAACACATCTATAACTTAAAACACATTAACCAATTAACAGATAAAGATCTAAAGGCCCTAACATTAGGCTGTCAGACCTTATTTTTCCATTTTTCCAGATTTTTATAAACTTTAATTTCGAGCATCAAAATGATATGGATCTAAGTTTTGGCAACCCAGATCATCAAATGACACCTTCTAACGCATATCTAGCCAACAAATTACAACATATAACATCAAATCGTGAGATTTCTAGGATTAGGGTTTATACCTCTTTTACACTTTGATTCTTGATTCTGACCTTTGATTCTGTTTCTGGTCAAGTTAAGGATTGATACTATCTTATCCTATCTCACTTTCTCACTCTACATTTTTGGATTATAGAGAGAGAAAGTCTTGGAGAAAAATGAAAACGAAAGTATGCATTTTCTCTTTCTTAATCTATATAAATGGCATGATTCAATGTATGTGACTGATCCAAGGGCAAGATGGCTGGTATTTGTCACATGGCTAGGGCTAGGGTGGTTCACTAAACAATTATATGGTAAGATATACAAGTAACCTAATAAAATAACACAAAAATGATAGTTTGGTCATTTGTCATTTAATTTTAATGGCATAAAGGTCAATTGATACAACCCTTTGGGTTTAGGGTTTAACCCTAAAGATTTAGCAAATTAAATTTCTAAGATTTTCTAGTTAGATTTTAAAATAGAAAATCATGATTTCTAAATTATAATTAGGTCTTCCTAATTATATTATAATTTTCTGATCACATTAGGACTTAAAACAATTAGGATTAATATTTCCTAATTAAAAATTAAAATTACCTAATTACCAATTAGGGTTTCAAATTTACAAATTAGGGTTCCTAATAATTAGGGTTTTTAATTATTAGAATTTCTAATTAATCAATTACGGTTATCCCTAATTAGGTTATAATGAATACACAAACTTATTCATAGCATTTAAATTCCCAGATTAGGGTTATAATATCCCGAATTAGGGTTTTAAATAATCTTTCTAATTTAGAAATTATATTTGCTAATTAGATTAGGGTTTTGTAATTACTTCTAACTTGATAATTAGGATCAATGTTTCCTAATTAACATTAAAATTATTAAATTAACAATTAGGTTTTCCCTTATTATAAATTAGGGTTTTTAATCCAAAAACTAGGGTTTTGTATTTCTCAGAAATTGAAATTAGGGTTTCAGGACTGATTTTAGGGTTTCTTTCCCATTGCTAGGGTTTTCTAACTGAACGCTAACGTTCTTAATATATACTTAGGGTTTGACACTGATAAAATATATATGGTCAAACCTTGACCCTTAACCACATTTGAAACACATAAATGACCATATACACAGAACATATTCACGTATACACTTTATCGTGAATAATTCACCAAAATCCTTCACAAAATTTTGAAATCCTCAAAATTCATTTACAGAACTGACAATTCTATACACTTATTTTCTGTCTAGGTCCTAATATTGAACCTTAAATCAATCAATTAAGATTTTTAAAAATTTTCTAAATTCTCGGGTTGTCACATTCAACCTTTCTTCTAAGAATTTTGTCCTCGAAATTCATCTTACACCTTACACCATACTGCTTACACCATTCATACACATCACCACATGCTACCCAATACACCACTTACAAGAGTAAAAATTTTCAAATTGTGCTAAGGAGTCATATAGACTATTTGTCTGTCATTTTTGCAAAGGTTTTATGGGAATTCATCCGCAAACCGTCATAACTTACGGACACAAAGGGTGATTAACCTAATATGCCCGGTTCTGGCCAAGTACTAATTTTATCTGCTCCTCGTCACTGCCATAGGCACAAAATTTTACCTCAGTCTTATTAGATTCCGCACCAAAACAATTTGGTTCGGGAAATTTCTTTCAGTGAACACTTAGAGTTTTCATAACATTAGTCTAGCTGAATCGAATAGCATAGACTCATATCAATAATTCAATTTAATCGAATTATTTAGGTGTAGCCAAACCCCGTTGGCAAATTAAAATTTTTGAAATTATTTTTGAGAATGACATCATGATGTCGTACTGTATTAACAGTCCGTTTGAGGATGCCGTCATCGTATTACTTTGTCATAACACATCAAACAATAGTGGAACAATGATTTTTAGATCGAATTCACACTAAGTATTCCTGTATTTACAACTCTGTCAACTTTTTATCATCTCTACACCAGGTTACATGGTACATAAGTGATAAATAAAATATATTTTGATATTTCAAATCATTTACGTCTAGCTGAAATAAGTAGCATAGACAATACTTTAAACAGTTTAAAAAAAAATTTACTACATATTTTTTATTTAAAAGCACATAGTGCGTATTTAGCTTGATGTCAAAATTTCAAAGTCTAGCATAGCTAGGCGTTTTAGAAAACATATGTCTCCACTTATGATCATTTGCTTAACAATCTATCTGTTCTTATAATCCTCCATTCTTCATTCACAATATACCCAGTTCGTCAAACCACACTTATGAGTTCATAAACTTGCCACAATCATATGAGTTTAAGAACTAACCCTAGTCAGACCTTTGGCATCCATTCGCTGAGGGGTTCATAAACATTTCATATAACTATGAGTCAAGAATGTCACATAAGTATGAGTTTTAAGAAATTGTACTTAACCTTATATCATCTACCTATAACCTATCTATTTGTTATACACACGAGAAAGGAATCACCCTCTTAACATGTATATAGCAAATAGCGCGACCCAAACATTTCAATGATTATCAGTGCCAGAAACTAAGTGATTTTTACACCAAGTACAATTCCCCGCCCATACAAGGAATCATAAAACTCAGCTGCTGACATGAGTCCTCAATTGAAATACCCACCTAATCTTAACTCCCTTCCCAATATGAATTTCATTCAATTCGTATTCATAATTCTTTCTTGAATCTATACCAATTCATATTACAACTGACACACAGCAATCTTGCTGTAAACTTTCCAATCATTAGATTGATTCTTTTCCTTGCTATGTCCTTATCAGATCAAGAGGTGATCTCATCATATATATTACGATTCATTTATATACTATGATCGTTTTGTTTTACGATCTCCTATCCCTGTACCTTTAGTCTTTTAGACTCTATCTATTCACCACTATTGTTTACCTTTATTATCAAAGTTAGGGAACTCCGTATCTTATAACTCGTCGAGATTCGTCTTTGAATCATACCGACCAACTAACTCTATGTGAGTTAGATCTTATCCTAATCACTGTGGTTATTAGTCTCAGGTATTCCTACCTAAGGTTCATAACCTACAACTTTGATACCAACTGTGACAGCCCCAAATCCGGGTCCCAAATCACCACAGATCTTGTACAATCATTCTATAACTATTGCGGAAGATATAAACATAAATTATTTATACAATAAACTTTACACACTATTTCCCTAAGGTCGAGTAACCTTAACTTATACACAATTCATAACTTGACTAACACATAACATTATTATCATACAATACTATTACAAAACTAATCGCACACACTAACTTTAAGTTGGAATTGTCTTTAACCTTTCCTTTTATCCAACGCATTCGTCTTAATCTGCAATGTTTATCATGATATAGCAAGGGTGAGCATGAAGGTTGCCCAACAAGTTTAAATTTATTTAAGGATATATCATGATTGAAAGAATCTGAATAATAATTTGGCTATAACTCATCAATATAGTTGAGAACTAGCATGAACAAACTTTTGACTGAACAAGAATTAAACATTAACAAATATATCTGGACCGGACGGTAATGAAGGTGATCAGCCTTTCATACCTGATTTATACATGTTGTATGACCCCAACTTATTATAAATAAAATTAAATTTTCTCTATTCATTATCTTGAAATAATTAGGAGTTAATTTGATATAATGCTTTGGTTATGGGTGAAATGTGCAAATTTTGCAAAATAAGCAAGTGGTTATAAAATATTCATTTTGTATCGGGGAATATTCGTTTGGTCGTGGAATATTCTTTTTTGTCGAGAATATCATGCGATAATAGCAGGTCATTTGTGGGCCCCATAACAGAATAACTGTCGGATGAAGAAAACGACAAGTTTGAGTTTTTATAAATAACGACATAGTTGTTACCGTTAACACTGTTGGAATACCCGGTGGTTAAAATACGATGTCTGGCGTGGTTGCACGCGATTGCATACGGTATTACACATTATTTTTGAATTATTGATTCTTACGTAAGAAGGCATTACTCAATAATTGTTACAGTAATTACTGTTCAATATTTTATTTTATTGATTTAATAATTGATGTGTTGATATTTTATATTATTGTTGTTTCAATAATTGTCACTGCACAGTATTTTCCATTATCAGATCAATAATTCATATTATTTGAATAATATTATTAGATAGCATTATTGGTAATGTCTAGAAAGTTCTGTCAAGGAGAGGTTTGGTCACCTAATTACTCGCTAGTAAGGAGAAATCCTTATCGGAAAGCCCCCTATTTCCTGGGAATGGCCTGGTTGTCATTATTGTGATTCTGTAATATTATTTGTGAATAATTAATTATTGATTTATATGATAAGGAAAAATTTATTTTATGTGGATATAAATGATGGATTTATTTATTTTATGTGGTTATAAATGAAGGAATTAAAGCTGAGGTATTTTATCAGTATTTTGTCGGAATGGAGGTATTAAAAATCGCCTGTTTGTGGAATTCTGATATTTTCTGTTTGGAATTTGGAAAAACTTAAAGCTACAAGGTTGTAGAGAATTCGATTTTGTATGGAATGGACATAAAATTCGTATTTTTCTGATAAAAGGGCTATTTATTATGAATTATTGAACTTTCTGATTATTGTTAAAATATTTTGGAAATTTCTAGAATTGGTGGGCCACTTTTGGTTGGTGAGAAATGTGCTCAAATTTTGTTTCAATTGTGGTGGATTGAAATAGTTGCAGGTAAAGCCATAAGGTAGTAGGTCAAGTCTGTTTCAGCGTGCTAGCATTTTCCTATAAATAGGTGCTTAAGTTAGAATTAAAAATCACACCAGAAACATATGCTTTCTCTTTCTATATTATCGAGCGAATTTTTGTGAGTATTTAGATACTTTGAGAGTTGCTATTCAGTACAAGTTTCATTCAGCATCATATTCGATATTCCATTCCGAAGTACTGTTTCTTTGAGGTAAAGGATGTTATTTTTTTCGTAATGATATTATTTTCTTCAATATCATTATTCTGAATTATTACGATGAGATTTATTGTGGAATTTCTACCTTTTTGTGTCGGGGTTACTATTCACGTATACGGCACTATTCATAAATACGACACTATTCACCGAAAAATGAAATTTTCTCTTCTTTGTCCCAGATGTCTATTATGGTTACTATCTTTGATTGTATCCATGTTTTGATCTTTATTTTTGAATTCTACTTCACAATTGGTTATTATGGAGTATTATTGAATTTTGATACCGAAATACGAATCCCTAATATTTGTCCTTCTGTCTCACTCGATTCGTTCTCTAAAATGTTTTTCATCATCCTCAGTCCTTAATGGTGAAACTTGATGAATATCTTTGGCCTGTAGTGCAAAGATGTATGATTACCTGATGAATATCTTTGGCCCGTAGTGCAAAGATGAACAGTTGTTGAGATGAACATGACCAACTGGTGATACAAATGAATATCTTTGGCCCGTAGTGCAAAGATGAATATTTGATTCAAGATGTATATTGATTGATGTTACAGGGATAAGATATTGATGATGAACTTTTCAATTCATAGATGATAGTAGATTTCATTCTCTACTTAACTCTTCTAATGAATTGTTGTTTCCGTTGCAGTTGTTGATCTAAAACTTGTTGTCTATTATATTCTATCAGATTTTTCCCTGTTGAAGACTAAGGATAATTTGTTGTATATTATCTTAGTCATAATATTCTTTACTGGGCTAGTTGAGCTCACCCTTTTCCTTTTTGTTCCATTTTTCTTCTCAGGAAGCGAGAACATAGCAGGAACTAGTCGGGGTTTAGAGTGATGGTCCTAGACAGTTGTTTTAACAATCCTCACTATTTTTGTAAAATAGTGCATTAATAATTGTAATGAGGACTTTATTTGGGTGTGGATATTGTCTAGAAGACAATATTGTATTTAAACTCACAATATGTGTTGTCGTATTTTGCACGACAATTGTAATAATAAAGTTGTAGTTGTTTTCTGTACCATGTATTTGGCAACTCAGAATGGGTGATGTATACCTATTTTGGGAGCATCACAGTTGGTATCAGAGCTTAGGGATATGGTCTCTGGCGGAGATCGGGAATAGAACTAGGAGGGGAGAGACGAGTAAATCCTTCGCTAGTGTGTCCTACCTAAGCTTATTTGTTGGTCGGTCATAATATAGGGATATTATGTGATATGTTAATTTGTGTAATTAACCCTTGTTTTATGGCAGTTTTTAAGAATGGCTGCTGAGAACGTTAACAACGGAGTGTATGAGACTGTGGAACAACCTTCAATCACCAACCAAGAGAACGTGCAACAGGAAGGAAATATTCCTCTTGTAAACAACACTATGGAGCAAACGATGAATGATGGAATGTTTAGAAGCTTTTTGCAGTTCATGCAAAATCAGATGAGGGAGACTCGTGTACAAAATACGGGTGGAAATGATAGCAACGCACGGTTTGTCACAGCCAAGCAGTTCAAGGAGTTGGGACCACCAGACTTTTGGGGAAAGCCGGATCCGATTATAGCAGAAATATGGGTAAAGAAAATTACCAAGATATTTGATGTCTTGGGATGCACGGAAGAACAAAAGGTTCTATTCGCCACCTTTATCTTCCGTGGTGATGCGGATAACTGGTGCGAATCTGTGAAGCGTACCCAGTCAGCCGCACTCAATATGTCTTGGGAAAGATTTCAAAAACTGTTTAATAACAAGTACTTTCCTGAAAGTATTCGTCACATGAAGGAGGTAGAGTTTATTAGATTGAAACAGAACAACATGACGGTGTCCCAGTATGAGGCGAAGTTCGCAGAGTTATCCAGGTTTGCACCTCATTTGGTAAAGAACGAGGAACGTATGACGCAGATGTTTCTGAGAGGTTTATAACCCGAGATTCGTCAATACCTTCTCTCACAAATTTTCTCTGTATTCAGATGTGTGATAACCCAAAAATTCATAAAATCTTGAATGATTAGAATAAATCTTAAAAAATAAAACCTAGACGAGAATTTGAGGATTTATTTAAAATTTTCAAGTAAAACCTATATGGTTTACTATTCGAATGAGAATAGAGAAAATATGGGTTATAAAATTTCTAAACCTTAGAAATTAATTAATATGTACTTGAAGAAATATCAAGAATAAGGTATTACGATACCTGTAAATTCGATGTGAACTGAATAGTCTAAGAAATATTATATAAGTACATATGGAAATTTTATTAAGGAAATAAGATTTCACATGAAGAGATGCTATGAGGTTACACGAAGATGAGTATATGTATAGAAATATATATACTTTGTAAGGTGCTATATATATTTTAGCAAGAGGAGTGATGAATTAAGTTAATGATATAAGGATCAAGATAAAACTATGTTAGTAATTAACATAGCTTGAACGTTGGCCTTGACTAGAAAATAAGAATTTGAATAAGTATAAAGTCGTTAGTTAATACGATTAGCAATAAGAAGGGAGTAAATTAAAAATCAAAATTTGAGTTAGAGATATAATTTTGAAGCATGGACTGCTCGGTTGCGTCCGGAACGCCAAGATTAGTCAAAATGGACAGTAAACAGAAAATGTGTAAAGGTTGACTTCTGGCCAAAGTTAACAGTTGACTTTTTATGGAGAAAAGTCAAAATTAGTGTGAGAAGAGAAATATTTTATTTGAATAATTGTATAATATATAATATTATACCAAATGAGGTAAAGGAAAAATATGAGATGAGATCCAATATGTAAATATGAATATTGGTATCGAAGCAGTTAGTAAATTAAATTCATATTTGAATAAATGATTGAAAATATTAAATTATATATTTATATATAAATAAATTGTTTAAAAACAATTTATGAAGATAAAGAGAAATTTAATTTAATTATACAATATAAATTGTATAACTTAAATAAGTTATTTAAATATGGTATGAGATTTAAATAACCTAAAGGGTAATTTTATTTAGTGGTCATAGAATTAATTCAAGTGAATTAAGAATTAAGTTATGTAACCTAATATATATATTAGGTGTGGTAATTAAATAACCTAAGGGTTATGGTATTGAGGAAATGTTAGTATTTAAAAGTTACACTAACCTAATAGATTAATTTGGTCTATTTCAAGTGATTAATAATTTTAAATCTAATTAAAGCAAACCTAATTAGGTTATGAGTTAAAGTTACATGTATATTAATTAAATTCCATAAGATTGGAAATAGAAACCATAAATAAATAATTAGGGTGATATAAATTAAAATTGTTAAACTATGTTTATTACATAACCCAAAACAATTAAAGGAGAAGCCCAAAAGAAATAAAATACAAGCCCACATTTAGCCCACTTTATTAAGGGTATGTTAGACCTTTGATTAATCTAATTTGTGCAATAAAATAAAGGCAAAATGGATTTGTTATTGGGCATATAGGACCAGCCATATTAGGCTTTTTAAGGCAAAGTAATTAAGCTAATCAAGTTCCAAAAGTACGAAGTCTTACACACAAGGACAAGTGTGTCATGCCACCATTGGTGAAAAAGCTAATTAGTAACCTTAATGGCATGATTAGGCATGATTGGGAAGAGATAAGGCTAACCCTTTTATCCAAGGGACAAAAAGAACATGGGGGATATTAGTTAATCACCAACATTACAACTTCATTTCATTCTCCACCATTCTTCTTCTTCTTCTTCTTCTTCTTCTTCTTCTTCTTCTTCTTCTTCTATTTTCTCTCAACTAGCCAAGAACACAAAGAGAGGAAAAGAGAGAGAGAGAGAGAGAGAGAGAGAGAGAGAGAGAGAAGAAGTTTGGTTCTTAGTAAGAGGGGAGGAGTATATTGTTCATGCATCCCAAGTTCCTAACCTATTTTGGAAAGAGAAGGAGAGCATCCCACAAGACAAGGTAAGAAATCAAACTCTAGTTTCTATGTTTTGTATGTTCTATGTGATCTTGTGAGAGATTCATGGAAATACAAGTCCTAATAGGCTAGAGTCTAATATGAATGTTAAATCTTGAGTATAATATGTTTAACATGTCCATCTATATAGTTTATGTTGGAAAATTTTGAAAGAAAGGAAGCTAAAGTAGTTTTTGGGAAAAACTTAATTTAAAGGGGTGATCTATGCTTTTCATTTTGAAATCTACAAATGGTTTTTGTGATTTTGTTTCTTGGTATGCTAGAGCTATGAGTTAAGAGTAAAACCCCTCTGCAAGCATGTAAAACTGTTAAAAAATGAGTGAGATATAGACTTATTACTAGAACACCTCAACTAAAGAACTCATGTGCAGTAGCAGTCACTTCTGGACCAATTTCCGGTATCAAAACAGATCCATATTTGATGTTTGATGAATGGAAACTGTAGCTCGGGAAGATACGAATCCAACGAGTCTGATTGGACCCAAATTGGAGTTATAGATTTCATTTTATTCAAGTTTTAGTGAAGGACCCCAAATCTGAAAAAAAAAACAAAAATCTTAAAAAGCTACTATAGGTTGGGTTGATGAATCCAATGTAGCGAAACATTCCGTGGACGGTTCGGCCACTTTCCGGCCGGTTCCGGTGGTGGTTCTTGGACCCAAATTTTTATAAAATTCTGAAGAATATTAATATATTTAATCCAAAATTTGTCTGGGCATTTAGCTAATTATTAAGTAATTAGTGGTTTAAACTAATTTAAAATCATTTTAAACTTAATAATTTATAACTTTTGATGTAATTAATGGATTATTAAACTAATTACATGAAATTTGAATGTAATTAACTATTTAATTATTATCTAAGTAGTATTGGGTGATAATTAAGTAGAGTTAGTATTAATAAAGTAATTATTGATTATTTAATTAAGATTAAATAATAAATAGGATAAATGATAATTATTCTTAAGTTAATAAGAAAGAATAATTAAAGACAAATAATGTTAATTAATCAATATTTAATTAACATTAAATAATAAGTAGATGTAATTATTTATTATTTATTAAATAATAACTAAAGGTAATTAATTAATTACTATTTAACTAATATTAAATGAATTAAATGAAGATAAATAAAGATTATTTAAATGATTCATTAATTAAACAATTATAATAAATTGTTTAAGAATCTAATAAGTGTTTATTACTTTAGAAAGACCTTATAAATTTATAAAATTATTAACTTAAGATTTATTAATTATCTTATAGGGTTAATGATGGTACATTATACTATGTGTATATTGTGATTGAATTATTTGCTGGATAATAGCAAAAGTAAGCGTATAGACGTACAATTATATGCAGTACTAATTAATAGACCAATATTATCAATGCTAGGTCATTCAATGAGTTTTAATTAAAGCTAGTTAGTCGTAGCTCGTCAAACAGACAAGTTCTCTAACTCAAACTCGAGTTATTACTTTTCAAAGCATGTTAGTGGATAATTGTTGTTGATTATTCCACCATCTAATATTATTATTGAATATTCGCATTATGGCAAGTCTCCTAACTCAAATTCGAGTTATTATGTTTCAAACATGCTAGTGGATTAATTATTAACAATTATTCCACATATTTGATTATTGATTTGCACTTAGTGCATGTTGCATATGTTCATCAGGTATGAAAGGCTGATCACCTTCATTACCATAAGGTTCAGTTAAATTTGTTCATGGTCATTGTTGACCACTCAACATAATTATTCGGTTTTTTAGTTATTGAAGTTTGATTCATGTTCTTCCTCAATTATATTACATTGTTGAAAATTAGAAAGCTTATTCCTTTTCAATCATGATATATCTTCATTGTACTTAAACTTGTTGGGCAAAATAGTTGCTCATCCTTGCTATATCATGATAATAAATTTCAGATTAAAACGAAGGCTCGAAGAATGACAGTGGTAAAGGCGAATTCCAAGTTTAGATTATTATGCATTTAGAACTATTAAGTTATCTGATGCAAATAAAATTGTAAACCTTTTAAGTTATTGAAGGTATGTATTAAGTTAAGGTTGTAGACCTTGGGGATTATGTTGTAAAAGTTTATTGTATAAATAAATTTCTGTTTATATCTTTCGTAGTAGTTATAGAAATGATGTATCGTAACGTACCAGATCTGAGGTAGAAAGTACCTGGATTTGGGGAAATCACAGTTGGTATCAAAGCCATAGGTTATAAACCTTAGGTAGGGGTACCTTAGGCTATAACCGCGTAGACGATGATAAGGAATAAACTCAGATCGAGTTTAAGGGATAAGAGATGAATTTAAGAAATTCATCATTAAAGTAAAGAGAAAGATAAAGAAGATTCAAATAAGAATCTTAAAGAGATATAAGGATAAGAATCCGGAGTTACCTAACTCTAGTAATAGAGATGAAAGGTGATACTAAATAGACGATGTCTATAAGATGAAAAGTGTAAATAAAATCATAATATAATATGATTAAAGAGAAGAATAACAAGATCGTAATATAAAACGATCGTAAGTATAAGGAGAAATGATTACGAAATAAGATCACTACGTGATCAGTTTAAATTATTAAATAACATATGATATGTTAAGTGATTGGAATGATATAGCTTGACGCTATAAAGAGAAGGTACTATGAAATGGTACAATGTAAACTCAGAAAATAGTGGTAAATGTTAAGATACGGATTAAAGAAAATTTGTATTAATAAAAGAGAAAGTTAAGATTATGTGGGATTTCAATTGAGGACTCAGGTCAGCAGCGGAGTTGTATGATTCCTTGTATGGGCGGGGAATTTGTACTTGGTTTTAGAATCACTTAGCTTCCTGGTCGATATAGTGGTTAGGTTGACCAATTCTTTATATGGGCGGGGAATTGTCCTCTTAGCTTCCTATATTAATTAGTGGCTGAGTTTAGTTTGACAACCACTTAGCTTCTTACATTGATAATCATTGAAATGTTTATGTCGCGCTATTTACTATATGTATGTTGATAAGGTGATTCTTTTCTCATGTGTATAACGAATAGTTAGCGGATATAAGTTTAAGTTGCGAGTTCTTAAAACTCATACTTATGCTAAGTTTATGACTCATAATCATATGGAATGTTTTAAACCCCTCGGTGAATGGACGCCTATAGTCTGACTAGGATAAGTTCTTAAACCCATATGATTGTGGCAAGTTACTGAACTCATAACGTGTGGTAAGTTTGATGAACTGGGGTATAGTAAAGTTGTGAATGGAGAATTGAGGATGATAGAAATTGATAGATTTATTAAGCAATGGATCATTAGAGAAAGTGAAGTTGATGATGAAAGCATAGGTATTCCAAATCTTCTAGCTATGCTAGACTTCGAAGTTTTTGACATCAAGCTAAATTCGCACTGATGTGCCTTTAAAAAGGAATTTTTTTTTGTTATCCTCAACACATTGTGACAAGTGTGTAGGTGTGGACTTCGAGCCACTAACATCTCGTTATCTGTTATGACATGATAACATTAAAACTGATTTTCAATGGTTTTGAATCTTTTAAAGAAGAGTCTATGCTAATTGCTTCGGCTAGACGAAAATGATTTGAATTATCAAAATGTATTTTTATATCATTAATGCATCATGTAACCTGGTGCAGAGATGATAAAAATGATGGAGTTATCAATGCAGAATTACTTAGTGTTGGATGTGATCTAAGGATCGTCATCCCACTATAGTATGATGTAGTATGACAAGTCACAAAAAAGACAGAATCCTCAAACGGACTATAAATATAGTGCGGTATCATGACGTCGAAATGAATTTAAGAATTTTAAAGATAATTTATTGCCAACTAAATTTGGCTAGAAATGTTTCGATTGAAATTCAAATTATTGATATGCGTCTAAGCTATTTTATTCAACTAGACAAATGTTTATGAAATTCAAAGTATTCTTTGAAAGTTTATGCCGAACCAAATTGTTTTGGTGAGGAATCTTATGATAAGTCTAAGGTGAACAACCCATAAAATGGGGATATACTAATTGGATAAAATATTCCAATCTAAGAACGCATATAGTCATTCCGATTACTAAGGTACAATAGAATGATCATCTAAAGTACCTGCATTGGTAGTTTACCTTCTTCGTGATTGTAAACATACCTATTAAAGAAATGTTTCAGAGGTATAGTACCTTTCTTTCGTAATTGAAAGAGGTAGCAGGTAGAAATACCCCTAAACCTCAAAGTTCATAGTTTTTGTGATCCCTCATACAGATATAAAAATATTTTAAACTCTTTAGAGTAATGTTATTGTAGAATGTGATGATGGATATAAAATAGTGTGAACTCGTTATGTACGAGTATAATCTAAGATGATTGAATAAAGGTTATTATGACAACCTAGTTTTGATGAATGTCTAGAAGATGTAAACTCCTAGTGAGTAGTTATTGTGAAATATGTTAATAGATGAGAAATCCTTAAAGGAGGAAATTGTAAAGGTTAAGTTAACAACCTAGTTTTGATCAGAAGAATAAGCAGAGATTAGTATGCTTTAATTTCGAGGACGAAATTCTTAGAAGAAGGGGTGAATGTGATAACCTAAAAATTCATAAAATCTTGAATGATTACAATAAAGGTTAAAAAATAAAACCTAGATGAGAATTTGAGGATTTATTTAAAATTTTCAAGTAAAACCTATATGGTTTACTATTCGAATGAGAATAGAGAAAATATGGGTTATAAAATTTCTAAACCCTAGAAATGAATTAATATGTATTTGAAGGAATATCAAGAATAAGGTATTACGATACCTGTAAATTCGATGTGAACTAAATAGTCTAAGAACTATTATATAAGTACATATGGAAATTTTATTAAGGAAATAAGATTTCACATGAAGAGATGCTATGAGGTTACATGAAGATGAGTATATGTATAGAAATATATATACTTAGTAAGGTGCTATATATATTTTAGCAAGAGGAGTGATGAATTAAGTTAATGATATAAGGATCAAGATAAAACTATGTTATTAATTAACATAGCTTGAACGTTGGCCTTAATTGCCAAATAAGAATTTGAATAAGTATAAAGTCGTTAGTTAATATGATTAACAATAAGAAGGGAGTAATTTAAAACTCAAAATTTGAGTTAGAGATATAATTTTGAAGCATGAATTTGCTTTCGGTTGCGTCCTAATGCCAAGATTAGTCAGAATGGACAGTAAACACAAAATGTGTAAAGGTTGACTTCTGGTCAAAGTTAAAAGTTGACTTTTTATGGAGAAAAGTCAAAATTAGTGTGAGAAGTGAAATATGTTATTTGAATAATGGTATAATATATAATATTATACCAAAGGAGGTAAAGTAAAAATATGAGATAAGATTCAATATGTAAATATGAATATTGGTATCGAAGAAGTTAGTAAATTAAATTCATATTTGAATAAATGATTGAAAATATTAAATTATATATTTATATATAAATAAATTGTTTAAAAACAATTTATGAAGAGGAAGAGGAAATTTAATTTAATTATACAATATAAATTGTATAACTTAAATAAGTTATTTAAATATGGTATGAGATTTAAATGACCTAAAGGGTTACTTTTATTTAGTGGTCATAGAATTAATTCAAGTGAATTAAGAATTAAGTTATGTAACCTAATATATATATTAGGTGTGGTAATTAAATAACCTAAGGGTTATGGTATTGAGGAAATATTAGTATTTAAAAGTTATACTAACCTAATAGATTAATTTTGTCTATTTCAAGTGATTAATAATTTTAAATCTAATTAAAGCAAACCTAATTAGGTTATGAGTTAAAGTTATATGTATATTAATTAAATTCCATAAGATTGGAAATAGAAATCCTAAATAAATAATTAGGGTGATATAAATTACAATTTTTAAACTATGTTTATTACATAGCTCAAAACAATTAAAGGAGAAGCCCAAAAGAAATAAAATACAAGCCCACATTTAGCCCACTTTATTAAGGGTATTTTAGACCTTTGATTAATCTAATTTGTGCATTAAAATAAAGGCAAAATGGATTGGTTATTGAGCATATAGGACCAGCCATATTAGGCTTTTTAAGGCAAAGTAATTAAGCTAATCAAGTTCTAAAAGTACGAAGTCTTACACACAAGGACAAGTGTGTCATGCCACCATTGGTGGAAAAGCTAATTAGTAACCTTAATGGCATGATTAGGCATGATTGGGAAGAGATAAGGCTAACTCTTTTATCCAAGGGACAAAAAGAACATGGGGGATATTAGTTAATCACCAACATTACAACTTCATTTCATTCTCCACCATTCTTCTTCTTCTTTTTTCTCTCAATTAGCCAAGAACACAAAGATTAGAGAGGGAGAGAGAGAGAGAGAGAGGGAGAGAGAGAGAGAGGTTTGGTTCTTAGTAAGAGGGGAGGAGTATATTGTTCATGCATCCCAAGTTCCTAACCTATTTTGGAAAGAGAAGGAGAGCATCCCACAAGACAAGGTAAGAAATCAAACTCTAGTTTCTATGTTTTGTATGTTCTATGTGATCTTGTGAGAGATTCATGGAAATGCAAGTTATAATAGGCTAGAGTCTTATATGAATGTTAAATCTTGAGTATAATATGTTTAACATGTCCATCTATATAGTTTATGTTGGAAAATTTTGAAAGAAAGGAAGCTAAAGTAGTTTTTGGAAAAAACTTAATTTAAAGGGGTGATCTATGCTTTTCATTTTGAAATCTACAAATGGTTTTTGTTATTTTGTTTCTTGGTATGCTAGAGCTATGAGTTAAGAGTAAAACCCCTCTAGAAGCATGTAAAAATGTTAAAAAATGAGTGAGATATAGATTTATTACTAGAACACCTCAACTAAAGAACTTGTGTGCAGTAGCAGTCACTTCTGGACCAATTTCCGGGATCAAAACAGATCCATATTTGATGTTTGATGATTGGAAACTGTAGGTCGTGAAGATACGAATCCAACGAGTCTGATTGGACCCAAATCGGAGTTATAGATTTCATTTTATTCAAGTTTTAGTGAAGGACCTTAAATCTAAAAAAAAAAAATCAAAAATCTTAAAAAGCTACTTTAGGTTCGTGAGGCGAAACAAATGAAACATTCCGGCTGACTTGGTTCGGCCACTTTTTCCTACGGTTCGATGGTGGTTCTTGGACCCAAATTTTATAAAATTCTGAAGAATAATAATATATTTAATCTAAAATTTTTTGGACATTTAGCTAATTATTAAGTAATTAGTGGTTTAAACTCATTTAAAATAATTTTAAACTTACTAATTTATAACTTTTGATGTATTTAATGGATTATTAAACTAATTACATGAAATTTGAATCTAATTAACTATTTAATTATTATCTAAGTAGTATTGGGTGATAATTAAGTAGAGTTAGTATTAATAAAGTAATTATTGATTATTTAATTAAGATTAAATAATAAATAGGATAAATGATAATTATTCTTAAGTTAATAAGAAAGAATAATTAAAGACAAATAATGTTAATTATTCAATATTTAATTAACATTAAATAATAAGTAAATGTAATTATCTATTATTTATTAAATAATAACTAAAGGTAATTAATTAATTACTATTTAACTAATATTAAATGGTAATTAAATGAAGATAAATAAAGATTATTTAAATGATTCATTAATTAAACAATTATAATAAATTGTTTAAAGATCTAATAAGTGTTTATTACTTAAGAAAGACCTTATAAATTTATAAAATCATTAACTTAAGATTTATTAATTATCTTATAGGGTTAATGATGGTACATTATACTATGTGTATATTGTGATTGAATTATTTACTGGATAATAGCAAAAGTAAGCGTATAGGCGTACAATTATATGCGAGACTAATTAATAGACCAATATTGTCAATGCTAGGTCATTCAAAGAGTTTTAATTAAAGCTAGTTAGTAGCCATAGCTCGTCGAAACGATGAGTTCTCTAACTCAAACTCGAGTTATTACTTTTCAAAGCATGTTACTGGATAATTGTTGTTGATTATTCCACCATCTAATATTATTATTGAATATTCGCATTATGGCAAGTCTCCTAACTCAAATTTGAGTTATTATGTTTCAAACATGCTAGTGGATTAATTATTAACAATTATTCCACATATTTGATTATTGATTCGCACTTAGTGCATGTTGCATATGTTCATCAGGTATGAAAGGCTGATCACCTTCATTACCGTAAGGTTCTGTTAAAATTGGTCATGGTCATTGTTGACCACTCAACATAATTATTCGGTTTTTTAGTTATTGAAGTTTGATTCATGTTCTTCCTCAATTATATTACATTGTTGAAAATTAGAAAGCTTATTCCTTTTCAATCATGATATATCTTCATTGTACTTTAACTTGTTGGGAAAAATAGTTTCTCATCCTTGTTATATCATGATAACAAATTTCATATTAAAACGAAGGCTCGAAGAAGGACAGTGGTAAGGGCGAATTCCAAGTTTAGATTATTATGCATTTAGAACTATTAAGTTATCTGATGCAAATAACATTGTAAACCTTTTAAGTTATTGAAGGTATGTATTAAGTTAAGGTTGTAGACCTTGGGGATTATTTTGTAAAAGTTTATTGTATAAATAAATTTATGTTTATATCTTCCGCAACAGTTATAGAAATGATGTATCGTAACGTACCCGATCTGAGGTAAAAAGTACCCGGATTTGGGGACGTCACAAGATGTTGTCAACATGGCTCAATTATTAGAGTGAGATAATGAGTATGTTCAACCAAGGGACCACAACCAGGTCATCTAAGGATGGCAATATCTCGGAGCGATGATAACCAGCGAGGAGGGAAAAATAAGGACAAAAGCGGTAACCACTCGGGTGGTCATCGTGGCCATGATAATAGGAGAGGTGAGTCAAATGGAAATTTCAAAAATAGGAGATTCAACAATGACGGGAAGACATCAGCTCCAGCACCATAACCAACAAAAAAATTTAAGGGAGGAGAACGACCGCCAGTTAGATGCTACCAATGTGGAGAGCAGGGACACATAAGTCCAAACTGTTCACAACCTTCCAAAGTGTGTTTCAATTGTGGAAAAGACGGTCATAGAGCCCAATTTTGTCTGGTAGCGAAGTCAAGTTCAACTAGGAAGGCGGCACCAAAGGTGAATACGAACAAAACAAAGTCGGTGGTTCAAGAGAGGGCGTTTGTCGTCATTGGCCAAAACGCGAGAAACCCGAATGAGGTGATCACGGGTAAGCTAATCTTGAACACTTGTGAAGTTTATACCATACTAGATACCGATTCTACCCATTCTTTTATCTCTCCTGCTTGTGCTCAATGTTTAAACTTGACTCCGGAGAAACTAGACTTTAACTTATCTGTTGAAACTCTGTTGGGTGAAACCTTCGTTACATCTACATTTTATAAATCTTACTTGATCCAAGTTAGAACAATCACATTACCTGTTGATCTTATTTCTTTAAAGATACTTGCTTTTGATGTGATTTTAGGAATTGATTGGTTAACCACTCATCATGCCAAAATTGATTTTTTTTCGTAAGGTTGTTAGTTTTCATATTCCTAACCAGCCTGTTATACGAATTCAAGCAACTAAACCACTAAAATCAGTCACTGTCATATCAAGACATAAAGCTATTTGTTTATTGAAAAACAGATGTCAAGCTTTCTTAGCCCATATTATGGAGTTGAACAAAAATACGTCAGATTTGAATAATATTCCTGTTGTTAATGAATTTCCTGACATATTTCCTAAAGAACTTCCTGTTCTACCCCCAGAACATGAAGTTGAATTCTTTATTGATCTTGAACTGGGTACAAAGCCCATTTCTAAAACCCCATATTGAATGACTCCTATTGAACTTCAGGAGTTAAAAGTCCAACTACATGAATTGGTTGACATCAGTTTCATTCATCCTAGTACATCTCCTAGGGGTGCTCCTATTTTATTTGTAAACAAGAAAGACGGGAGTATGCGACTTTGTATTGACTATCGAGAATTAAACCATGTCACCATCAAGAATAGGTATCCACTACCTCACATTTATGACCTATTTGACCAGTTGCAAGGAGCACAATTCTTTTCAAAAATTGATCTTCGTTCTGGATATCATCAGCTGAAGATTAAAACTGAGGATATTCCAAAGACTACCTTCAGAACTCGGTACGGGCATTATGAATTCTTAGTCATGTCTTTTGGATTGACTAATGATCCTGCTACTTTCATGGATATGATGAACCGTGTATTCAAGGAATATTTGGATCAGTTCGTTGTTGTCTTTATTGATGACATCCTCATCTATTCCAAAAGCCGTGAAGATCATGAGCACCATTTGAAGCTGGTACTTCAATAACTTCATGATAATAAGCTATATGCCAAGCTGAAGAAATGCGATTTCTGGATTAAGGAAGTAGCATTCCTTGGGCACGTGGTGTCAAACCATGGAGTATCTGTTGACCCGATGAAGATTAAAGTGATACAAAGTTGGGAGCAACCGAAGTCGGTGACCGAAGTGCGTAGCTTTTTGGGCTTAGCTGGTTATTATCGGAGATTCGTGGAAGGATTTTCTCGAATTGCTACTCCGTTAACTCAGCTGACTCAGAAAGATATAAAATTCATATGGAGCGAGGAATGCGAGAAGAGTTTCCAAGAGCTCAAGATGAAACTCATTTCGGCACCTGTTCTAACAATACCATCTGGTTCGGATGGATTTGTTATCTACAGCGATGCTTCAGGCAAAGGGTTAGGATGTGTTCTCATGCAACATGGGAAAGTCATAGCCTATGCCTCACGATAACTCAAAGAATATAAGAAGAATTATCCTACTCATGATCTGGAGTTGGCAGTAGTCATTTTTGCGTTGAAAATCTAGAGACACTACCTGTATGGGGAGAAAGTGGAGATTTATACGGATCATAAAAGCCTCAAAAATTTCTTCACCCAAAAGGAACTCAACACGCGGCAACGATGTTGGCTTAAGCTATTAAAAGATTACGACCATAGCATTCAATATCATCCTGAAAAAGCAAACATTGTAGCTGACGCGTTGAGTAGAAAATTGTATGCGGGTACGAGTGTGATGAGTGTATTTTATATACATGATTTAATATCCAATTCATGCTTATTTGTTGTAAAATTCTTGTGATCATGTTCATTTTTACTTGTTTTATGTTATTTCATGTGTAGATTGGTGGTTGTGGCATTCAACGTATAATTAGAGATATTCGGTGCGATTGAGACTCAAATGGACCATAATTCGAAGCAAGTTAGCAAAGCAGCATAGTCAGTTAATAGAAGATAGGCCCGTCGGGGCGAGGGGTCTTACACTCCACTTAACAGTGACATGGCTCGCCGGGGCAGGCGTTATTGAACTATACACCCCACGGGCGGGTCTTCTTCTGAGCAAGTCAGAGACTAGCCCTGCCTCGGGTGAGCTTACATAGTATATACACTCATAGGGGCGGGGTGGAAAAGTTGAGTGTCCTGTTTTGTTTGCAATACCTCTTGGGCACGAATTTTAGCTATTTGCATGGAAATATAACTCTATTTGATAGAGAATTCGGCTGGGACTTATGTGTTGGACATGATATACTAAAATAATAACAACTTCAAGGGGGAGAGAGACATATTACGAAGATCTACGTTCAGTTTTTTATAGCAAGTGTGGAGGAGTATTTCGAGGAGTTTTTCAAGATAATTGCAACTATAGACTACGTGAAGGGTGTTTTTCAATATTCTCCGTGTTAAATTATTAGTTGTAATTAGAAGAATGATTTCTATGATTTATTCACTGTTTATTTCATTTATTATGAACTAATTCATTTTTTAGGCTTATGATGGATCCTTAAGTGAATCGATGGTTTTGTAAACTTTTATTTCCAATTTAATAAGCTATTTCCAGTTTATCTATATTGATTTATGCTTTAATCTATGAATTGCCTGATCAACAATTCTTTGTGGAGTTGGATGGAATCGAGAGAGGATATTCAAATCTAGACCTAGTTGATATAGCATGTGTTTAGGATTTTGTTAGTTGCTTAAACTTGATGAGTGTTAAGGTAGAGATATGTTTGACACCGCATGTAATCAGATAGAGAACTTATTCTTCAACCTTCTTCAATTGTAATTCACATAGAGATATAGTGGGTTAGTTGATTAAGGTGTTTAACGGATTTCTATCTTAATTGTGGATTGATGTTAATATGGTATTAGTGCATCGAGAGGTGGTTAATACTACGTTCGTGTTCTTGATTAATAAACTGGGATAGTGCGTTGAATTGGGATAAAGGAGTTAAAATCAAAGTGAAGCTTAGGGTTAAATCATAAGTCTAATTCTCCATTAATTGTTTAAAATTTCAGATTTTGATAATCGTGGTTGTTTTGTGTTAGATTAATTATTCTTAATTTTAGTTTCGTTAATTTAAATTATTGACTTGATTCGTTTAATAAAATTAGTGTTAATAGAAGACTGGTAATTGTAAGTTAAGGTTACTGCTAATTAGTCTCTGTGGGAACGATACTCTACTCATCACTCTATTACTTGTTGACCACGTATACTTGCGTGTTGTGCGTATATAGATTTTACACAACAAGTTTTTGGCGCCGTTGCCGGGGACTATAGTATAATTCTTAATATTTTTACAATATTAGTTTAATTAATCCAGTTTTACTTAGAGATTTTTTTTGTGCTTCTTATTTCAGGTGTGGAAGTAGTTTATGCAAACTTGGTCTAAAAATCCAGACTTGCTGCCTTTTGAGGACGACATTGAGAAGAAGTTTTAGAGGTTAAGTAAGTGCATCAAGGAAACGAGGGAAGAATTCGAAACATCTGAAAAAGAAGAGATAAGAGTAATGGCAGTCGAAGCTCAGAAAGCGTTAAGGGACTTCGCAACACCCAAGGTGACTGAACTGCAATCAAGCATCACTAGGCCAACAATAGCAGTAAATACGTTTGAAATTAAGCCTGGGATGATACAAATGATTCAGAATTCAGTTCAGTTTGGGGGATTTGCAAATGACGATCCAAACAAGCATCTAGTCAGCTTTCTGGAAATGTGCGACACTTTTAGGTTCAATGGGGTTTCGGATGAAGCGGTGAGACTTCGATTGTTCCCATTCTCTTTACGGGATAAAGCAAAGAGTTGGTTACATTCTTTACCATCCAGTTCGATAGCTACATGAGAGGATTTAGCTCAGAAATTCCTTGCAAAATTCTTCCCACCGGCGAAAACTACGAAGATGAGGAACGAGATTACGATGTTTGAACAGCAACATGGGGAGTCGTTATATGAGCCATGGGAGAGATACAAAGAACTGCTAAGAAAATGCCCACATCATGGATTTCCCCAGTGGCTACAAATGAACACCTTTTACAACGGACTACATGGGAATCTCAGGACAAGTATCGATGCAGCATCGGGCGGAGCGTTCATGGCTAAAAATTACGAGGAAGCCTACGAGTTGATTGAAACTATGTCAGCTAATAACTACCAGTGTCCCACAGCAAGAATGACACAGGTAAAGGCAGCTGGGGTATTAGAAGTAGATAATATGACAGCGATGCAGGAACAAATAGCTGCACTTTCAAAGAAGTTGGAGTCAGTAGCAGCAGCACAAACACAACAAACACAGCAAGTATAGCAAGTGGAAATAATATGCGAGTTATGTGCGGGAGAGCACCTAACGAAGCAATGTGTAATTAATCCAGCAGTTGTGCAATTCATTGGCAATTACAACAGAATTCCTCAAAACACATATCAGAACACATACAATCAAGGAAATAGGAATCATCGTAATTTCTCATGGAGCAACAACCAAGAAAATCAAGCTTCACACAATCATATCCACCAGATTTCGTAACCAAAGAACAAACCATTCAATATCAAAAAAAAACCCGATCTGGAGGAAGTGTTGGCAAAATTCATGACTACCACCGAGTTGGCTATAAAAAATCACACCATGGCTATGAAATCACAAGAGATGGCGTTGGCATTGAATAATAGACCACAAGGGAGACTACCAAGTGACACCGAGAAAAATCCTAAGGGTAATCATGAGCAGTGTCAAGCCATTATGTTGAGAAGTGGAAAACAGCTTGTTGATCAAGAGCCAAAAATTTCGGTTACAAAGGAGGTTGATCCAGAGACAGAAAATACAGTGGGTGAGGTAAAGCAAAGGAACAAAAAACCAATGGAAAAGAACAAACCAGGGAATGAACCAGCTGTTTATCCTCCCCCACCATTCCAGCAAAGAATTCAAAAACAAAATGTAGATAAGCAATTTTCAAAATTTTTGGAAGTTTTCAAGAAACTTCAAATCAACATACCATTTGCGAAGGCCCTAGAACAAATGCCAAGCTACGTAAAATTTATGAAAGGGATTCTGTCAAGAAAAAAGAAATATGAAGATTTTGAGATTGTGGCACTAACAGAGGAGTGTAGTGCGGTATTACAGCAGAAATTACCACCAAAACTTAAGGACCCGGGGAGATTTACTATTCCATGCACGATCGGGGAGATGCATTTTAGCAAGTGTTTATATGATTTGGGGGTGAGTGTAAACCTTATGCCATTGTCAGTATACTTAGAACTGGGTTTTCCTGTACCAAGTCCTACAAATATCTCCTTACAGTTGGTGAACAGGTCAGTCACATATCTGAGAGGCATAGTAGAGGACATTTTAGTGAAAGTGGATAAGTTTATATTCCCCACGGACTTTATCATTCTGGATTTTGAGGAAGACAAGAACATCCCAATTATCCTAGGGATACCATTTTTGGCTACAGGGAGAACACTCATAGATGTACAAAAGGGAGAACTCACTATGAGGGTTCAAGATCAAGAAGTGAAATTCAATGTGTTTAAGGCCATGAAATTCCCTAAGGATGAGGAAGAATGTTTTCGAATGGATTTAATTGAGCAAATTATTAGTGATGACATGAGCAAAAGTTTGGTGAATGATCCGTTAGAAACAACGTTATTGGGAGATGATGAGATCGATGATCCGAAATTAGTGGATTACCTTCAATTGCTAGACTCATTGCCACGAGTACCAAGATTTAGAACACCATTTGAACCACTGCACACAGAGGAGGTAACTGCAGAAAAACTGAAACCATCATTGGAAGAGCCACCAAAGCTGGAACTTAAGCCACTTCCTAAGAACCTCAAGTATGCGTATTTAGGCAATTTAAATTCTTTACCTATTATTATTTCAGCTGCACTTAACGAATTGCAGGAAAAAAAGTTGCTGAGAGTGCTTTGGGAACACAAATCAGCTATTGGGTGGACAATTGCTGACATAAAAGTAATAAGCCCTTCATTTTGCATGCACAAAATTTTGATGGAAGATGAGGCAAAACCAACAGTGGAACAACAGCGGCGGCTCAATCCAATTATGAAGAAAGTGGTAAAGAAGGAAATTTTGAAATGGTTACACGCCGATATCATCTACCCTATTTTCGATAGTAAATGGGTTAGTCTAGTCCAGTGCGTACCGAAAAAAGGAGGAATGACGGTGGTGCAGAATGACGACAACGAGTTAATCCCAACTAGAACAGCGACAGGTTGGCGGGTTTGCATGGATTACAGAAAATTGAACAAGGCAACCCGAAAAGATCATTTCCCGCTGCCCTTTATTGACCAAATGTTAGATAGATTGGCGGGACACCAATATTACTGTTTATTGGATGGGTATTCGGGCTACAACTAAATAGTCATCGCTCTAGAGGATCAAGAAAAGACCACATTCACGTGCCCTTACGGCACATTTGCATTCAGGAGGATGTCATTCGGGCTATGCAACGCACCTGCAACTTTCCAACGGTGTATGATGGCTATTTTTTCAGATATGGTGGAGAAAAATGTTGAGGTCTTCATGGATGACTTTTCGGTCTATGGGGACAGCTTTGATAATTGCTTGAAGAATCTGGTCATGGTTTTGTTAAAATGTAGGGACACGAATCTCGTACTAAATTGGGAGAAATGCCACTTCATGGTTGAAGAGGGCATAATTTTGGGACATAAGGTATCGGCTCAAGGATTGGAAGTTGATAAAGCGAAGCTGGAAACTATTGAAAAATTGCCTCCACTAACCTCAGTAAAGGGTATTAGGAGTTTCTTGGGACATGCTGGGTTCTACAGGAGATTTATAAAGGACTTCTCTAAAATTGCGAAACCTCTATGCAGTCTTTTAGAGAAGGATGTAAAATTCAGCTTTGATGAAGAATGCAAGACAACTTTTAACTTATTAAAGAGGAAATTGACTACAGCCCCCGTTATAGTTGCACCGAATTAGAACATACCATTCGAGCTTATGTGTGATACAAGCGACTTCGCGGTTAGGGCTGTTTTGGGTTAACGTCGAGACAAGGTGTTTCATGCTATATACTATGAAAGCAAAACACTTACAGAAACTCAAATGAACTACACCACCACAGAGAAGGAATTGCTTGTAGTGGTATATGCGTTTGACAAATTTTGGCCTTACTTGATCGGAACTAAGGTGATAGTCTACACAGACCATGCATCAATTCGGTACTTGATAGCGAAAAAGGATGCTAAGCCACGCCTTATCTGGTGGATTCTCCTACTTCAAGAGTTTGATTTAGAATTAAAGAAAAGGAAGGGGACAAAGAATCAAGTAGCCGACCACTTGTCTTGGTTGGAAAACCACGGGAAACAAAAAGACGACAAATGTGAAATCAACGAATCATTCCCGGATGAGCAACTATTTGGGATTTCAACAGAGATTCCGTGGTATGGCGATTATGCAAATTTTGTTGTGAGCAACATTCTACCACCTGACCTCATAAGACAACAGAAAAGGAAATTTCTGCACGACGTGAAATGGTACATGTGGGATGATCCATATTTCTTTAAGCAGTGCGCTGACAAGGTGATTCGATGGTGCGTCCCATATAGCAAAGTGAAGAATATTCTGCATGAGTGTCACTCATCGATGTATAGCGGGCATTATGGGAGTGAGAGGACAGCGGCGAAGGTGCTGTAATGTAGGTTTTATTGGCCCACATTATTCAAAGATGCCCACCAATTTGTCAAACAATGCGATAGGTGTCAAAGGGTGGGCAACATTTCGAAACGTAATGAGATGCCCTTACAAATGATTCTGGAAGTGGAGATTTTTGACGTATGGGGTATAGATTTCATGCTACCATTTCCCTCATCCTTGAACAATTAATACATTCTGCTCGCAGTGGACTACGTGTCAAAGGGGGTTGAAGCTGCAGCTCTACCAACAAACGATGCCAAGGTGGTCCTCAAATTCCTTCAAAAGAACATCTTCACGAGGTTTAGCACACCCAGAGCAATTATAAGTGACGAAGGTAGTCACTTCTACAATAAATCTTTTACTACTCTTTTGGCCAAGTATGGGGTCAACCACAAGATAGCTACAACATATCACCCTCAAACCAGTGGACAAACTGAGGTATCAAACAGAGAAGTCAAAAAGATATTAGAGAAAGTGGTGAATCCGAGTCGAAAAGATTGGTCACTGAGATTGGACGGTGCTTTATGGGCCTACCGGACTGCATATAAGAAGCCAATCAGGATGTCACCATATCAACTGTTGTATGGGAAGACATGTCACTTACCGGTGGAACTACAACATAAGGCATATTAGGCCGTGCAAAAACTCAATTTTGATCAAAAAGCCATAGGAGAGAAAAGATTACTTCAATTGAATGAACTCGAAGAATTTCGCCTTCACGCTTATGAGAATGCCAAAATATATAAAGAAAAAGTCAAAAGATGGCACGACTAGAAAATTTTACGTCGAACATTCGAGCCAGGCCAATCAATACTATTATTCAAGTCAAGGTTGCATTTGTTCCATGAAAAGCTTAAATCAAGATGGTCGGGACCATTCACGGTCATGCAGGTATTCCCTCACGGTGCGGTTGAAATTTACAGTCGCAATCCACTCGAAACATTCAAAGTCAATAGAAACCGTTTGAAGCATTACTGGGGTGGCAAAGCCAACACTGATGTGATCGCCATCACATTGGCCGACACAACTTAAGCATGAAGTAGTCAGGCTAAACGACTTAAAATCAAGCGCTAATTGGGAGTCAACCCAATTTTTAGTTCTTTATCGTATTTTCCATTCATATTTGCTTAATCATAGTTTTTATTAAATTACTAGGTAGAAGAATAAAATAAAAATCTCGTTAATCTCTCCCCAACATAACATGTCATCAACAACTCACTAATCTTCAGGTTTTATGTCATGTAGATGAAAAAGGATCATCAAGCGAGTACATTGAAGCACAAGTGAGCTACATTGACGCAAAACAAGAAAGCCTGGCAGTAACCATGCCCGCCGGGGTGGGCCCTAAGAGCACTACAACCCCCGCCATGGCGGGGGTCCTCGATTATAGAAATCAGTGGCAATGCCCACCGGGGCGGGCCTTCTTAGAGCAATACCCCCCGCCGGGGCGGGGGTCCTAGAATTTAGACAGACGTGGGTAGTTATTTGGTCTTCTCTCCATCCCAATAACACCCCACTTTCACACTTCCCCATTACTTCATTACTCCATAACCACCACCCACTTTCCCCACATTCCCAACACTCCATTACTCTTCTCCACCTCTCCACCTCCTTACTCCACCATTGCTAGCCTTTCCTCTCCATCTATAAATACCACCACATATCATACAAACTTTCCCACTACACTTCATACAAAGCAAAAAGAGAGTATAGTTGTGAGCTTAGAAAGTTAGGGAAAATTCAGCAATAGGGAGAGATATGGCATCACAACCATCGTCCAAATGCCAAAGGGGGAGAGTTCACATCCATCCCAACCAACCCGCACCTTCGATCATCGGAAATTTGCAAGTGCCGCCGCCGCCGACCGGTATTACTACATGCTCACCAAAGCCCTTACACCGGAGCGGGGGTTGGCACTGGATCCTAACGACGGGGAGCTTATGCCTCAAATTTACCAAAAGGGATGGACCAAATTCATCGAGGAGCCGGAACCAGCAATTGTCAACATTGTCAAGGAGTTTTACGCAAATGTTGTGGACAAAGAACCATTCCAAGCATTTTTGCGAGGACGATTGGTTCTATTCAGTGCCGACGCCATAAACACTTACTACCAACTAAGGGTGCCTCGCCATTGCCAGTATGAGCATCTCCGTACTTCTGACCCAGATTTTGATGCCATTATCAAGTAGATGACAAAGCCGGCAACGTCATGGATGAAGGGTCGAAAGGGAGGCACCGTGTTCCATAGCAAGGACCTTAGCCGGTATGGCAAAATTTGATATGCCTTCCTCTGCGCGAAATTGCTTCCATCCCAACATACCTCGGAAGTCACCAAAGAGAAGGTGTTGCTATTGTATGCCATTGTGCAAGATTTTATAATTGATGTCGGGGCTATCATTTGCTTCTCCATCTGCTGGTGCCTACGTGGGAATTATTCTGGAGGTTTGCCACACCCATCACTCATACGTGGGTTGTGCCGTCAAGCAAGAGTTAGATGGTCTGATGACGAGCCCACTCAAATGCCACTCGCGCTGCTTGATTCAAGGATGATAGCGCGGTATTCTATATGGGCAGGAGGCGAATCACACCCGCGTGGACTGGGTTTCATTTTTCCATCATCGTCGAAAGACAACGTGGATGCTACAGAGACATCGGGGGATGAAGATGAAGAAATGGACGATCAAGGGGATGAGCAGGTACCGCAGACCGAGGCTATATCTAGATCTCAATTCCTTGATTTCCAAAATCAACTGAATGAGCATACCAAGGCAACTCGTCGGGAAATGCGCCGATTGGCAATGAGGCAAGAGCACATGTTCGACGCTATGCATACATCTTTTGCCTCGTTGAACACAACTCTTCAAAGTTTCAACCCGGTGGCACAATTTCCATATCAACAGCCCGGACCAATGCTAAGGTTCCCACCGAGTGATTCCGATGAAGAAGAACAACAACCATCTCCTCAGACTTAAGCGATAAAGGGAAGTCCTCATGTCCATATTTTGTTTATTCATCCAATGAGGACATTGTCTAACTTAAGTTTGGGGGATTTAAATACATGTTTGCATGCATTTAGCTCATTTAGGTTGCATTTTTAATTTTTGTCATTGTCATTTAAATTTCTGTATTGCATCTTAATTTTAGTATTGCATGATAGCTTAGGTGCATTCACAGTAGCTTAGGTTAATTTTTGTCAATGCATAGTAGAAAATATTGTAATGCATTTTGCAATCTATATATAAAAAAAATATTAGTTAGTGAATATTGTGTTTGAGTAAGTCCATCAATGTTGTAGTTTATATCATTTGTGGACCAATGATGCGATTGTTAATAAGTAGCAAATACAGTATTGAGTATTAGAACTGTGACACAATGATCATTTATGAATCGAATCTTGAGTTTGTTTGAAACTGGCATAAAAGGATAGCACGAGTAACAAACATCTGTGTTGATTGGTCAAGTTCAATCTGGTACCGAAATGGTCTCTAAAGGATCATGCTAGAGTGAATGACAAAATGACAAGGATGGACAACAAAGGCGAAAGTTAGGCAAGAACTAATGTTTGGGGGAAGAAAGGTGGGTTATATAAGCTTCAAGTTTATCAAATATATATATATATATATGAATAAACACCGTGGGATGCTTGTCTAGTTTTGTAGCCTTTGTTACTTGAGTAAGTAAGCCCGAGGGGATTATCTTTACACCTAGCGCCCTAAGGTCTTAATGGTCTGGGAGTCGTTGGTCCAAAGCTCGTTAAGGTAGCATTGAAAAACTTAAGGAAATAAGACATTGCATGCCTATGTGTATATCAAGGATAAAATGGGAAATATAGAGCAAAAAGCCCCTGTGGATCTAAGAGAAAAAAAAAAGAAGAAAAAAAAAATTGAAGTATAAGTACCTTGCTTGAACCCCTGAGATTAGTGATTACTTATCTTTTGTCGGAACTATCTATTTTTGTAATTTTTAAGTTTACACTATAGGATTCCTTCTAAGAAATTGATTATGTATTGAATTTGAGTCTGTATTGGTTATCATGGATATTGCACACACACACTGTACCAGTGATGATGGCTTGAGATTCGAGGATTAAAGCGTAATTGTAGATTGGTTTTTGATGGTTGATATTGTATAGTTACTTATTTTCGCTGAGGCCGTTAAGATAATTTTGTTGCTGCGATATTGTTGGATTTGATAGCATATAATTAAATTCATATTCATATCATTGCATTGCATGTAGTTGATTTGTGCTCGAGGACTAGCACAGTTTTAGTTTGGGGGATTTTGATGAGTGTATTTTCTAAACGTGATTTAATATCCAATTCATGCTTATTTGTTGCAAAATTCTTGTGATCATGTTCATTTTTACTTGTTTTAAGTTATTTCATGTGTAGAATGGTGGTTGTGGCGTTCAACGTACAATTGGAGATATTTGGTGCGATTAGGACTCAAATGGAGCATAATTGGAAGCAAGTTAGCAAAAGTAAAGATAGTCGATTATCAGAAGATAGGTCATAGAAGCGTGCATGAAAAATTATATAAACCGTACGGGCGGTGGGGTCTTACACTCCGATTATCATGGACATGGCCGCCAGTATGCGCGTTATTGAACTACACACACTCTCTCTGGTAGGGGGGGTCTTCATACGAGCAAGTTAGGAGACTAGCCCGCCGGGGCGGGGGTGGAAAAGCTGAGTGTCCTGTTTTGTTTTCAATACCTCTTGGGCACGAATTTTAGCTATTTGCATGGCAATATAACTCTATTTGATAGAGAATTTGGCTGGGACTTATGTGTTGGACATGATATACAAAAATAATAACAACTTCAAGGGGGAGAGAGACATATTACGAAGATCTATGTTCAGTTTTTGATAACAAGTGTTGAGGAGTATTTCGAGGAGTTTTCCAAGATAATTGCAACTATAGACTACGTGAAGGGTGTTTTTCAATATTCTTCATGTTAGATTATTATTTGTAATTAGAAGAATGATTTCTATGATTTATTCAATGTTTATTTCGTTTATTATGAACTAATTCATTTTTTAGGCTTGTGATGGATCCTTAAGTGAATCGATGGTTTTGTAAACTTTGATTTCCAATTTAATAAGCTATTTCTAGTTTATCTATATTAATTTGTGCTTTAATCTATGAATTGCCTGATCAACAATTCTTTGTGGAGTTGGATGGAATCGAGAGAGGATATTCAAATCTGCACCTAGTTGATATAAAGATGTGTTCGTGGATTTTGTTAGTAGCTTAAACTTGATGATTTATTAAGGGTAGAGATATGCTTGACAATCGCATGTAATCAGATAGAGAACTTATTCTTCAACCTTCTTCAATTGTAATTCATATAGAGATATAGTGGGTTAGTTGATTAAGGTGTTTAACGAATTTCTATCTTAATTGTGGATTGATGTTAATACGGTATTAGTGCATCGAGAGGTGGTTAATACTACGTTCGTGTTCTTGATTAATAAACGGGGATAATGCGTTGAATTGGGATAAAGGTGTTAAAATCAAAGTGAAGCTTAGGGTTAAATCATAAGTCTAATTCTCCCTTAATTGTTTGAAATTTCAGATTTTGATATTCGTGGTTGTTTTGTGTTAGACTAATTATTCTTAATTTTAGTTTCGTTAATTTAAATTATTGATTTGATTCGTTTAATAAAATTAGGGTTAATAGAAGACTGGTAATTGTAAGTTAAGGTTACTGCTAATTAGTCTCTGTGGGAACGATACTCTACTCATCACTCTATTACTTGTTGACCATGTATACTTGCGTGTTGTGCGTATATAGATTTTACCCAACAGAGTGCAATGTTGTTAACACAAAGGCCGATTTTGTATGACTTACAAAGGATGAAGATAGAGTTAAATACTCCAGGGACCCACGTGATGATGGAAAATATACGAGTAGAACCGACTTTAATTGATAAAGTTAAAGCTGCTCAAACTACAGACATGGAGCTGATGAGGATGAAGAAGAAAGTGCAAGAAGGTGTTATTCTAGAAGCAAGAATCGATGAAGAAGGAATACTTCGAGTCAACTCCAGACTTTACTTTCTTAATGATTTTGACTTGAAAAATAGAATCATGATGGAGGCACACAACACACAATTTGCAATCCATCTTGGGAGTACCAAAATGTATAACGATATTCGACATACATTTTGGTAAAGCAATATGAAGAGAGAGATCGCAGAGTTTATCTCGAGGTGTTTAACTTGTCAACGTGTAAAGGCAGAGCATCAAATGCCAAAAGGTCCATTGCAACCACTTGAGATTCTGGAATGGAAGTGGGAACACATTACCATGGATTTCGTTACAGGTCTTCCCAAGGTTTCTCAAGGCATAGATGCGATTTGAGTTATTGTTTATAGAATAACCAAGTCTGCTCATTTCTTGCCTATATGTGAGAATTATTCGCTTAAACGTCTTGCTCCTATGTACGTAAATGAGATTGTGAGATTGCATGGCATGCCAGTATCCATAGTTTTGGATCATGACCCAAGATTCACTTCACGATTTTGGGTTAGCTTGCAGAAAGCTATGGGCACGGATTTACGATTCAGTTCGGCATATCATCCTCAAACGGAAGGGCAATCAGAAAGGACTATTCAAACCCTTGAAGATTTATTAAGACTTTGTGTCCTAGATTTCAAAGGAAGTTGGGATAAGTACTTGCCATTGGTGGAATTCTCCTACAACAACAATTATCAGGCAAGTATAGGTATGGCTCCATTTGAAGCCTTGTATGGACGAAAGTGTCGCTTTCCAGTATATTGGGATGAGGTGGGTGAAGCAACATTTTTGGAACCAGAATTAGTACGCATGCCTACAGAAAAGATTCAAATGATCCGGCAACGTATAAAAACCTCACAAGATCGACAAAAGAGTTATGTTGATCTTCATTGAAAGGACATGGAGTTTAATATTGGAGATCATGTACTATTACGTATTGCTCCATGGAGGGGAGTTAAAAGATTTGGGAAGAGATGAAAGCTCAATCCACAATTTGTTGGTCTATTTGAGATTCTTGACCGAATAGGAAGTGTGGCATATAGACTCGCATTACCTTCAAGCATGTCTCGTGTTTATAATGTTTATCACATATCTATGCTTCATAAATATGTGAAAGACCCAAACCACATTATTGCGTTAGAACCAGACGAGATAGCCGAAGATTTAACGTACGAAGAGGTACTTGTTAAGATATTGGATAGGAAAGAGCATGACCAACGAATAAAGGTTATACCACAAGTCAAGGTTTTGTGGAGGAACCATTCTATGGAGGAAATGACTTGGGAGTTGGAATCAGAAATAAAAGCGAGGTACCCTCACCTTTTCGAAACACCAGGTACGCACGTCAATTTCGAGGACAAAATTTCATAAGGAGGGGAGGTTGTAAGACCCCAACTTATTATAAATAAAATTGAATTTTCTCTATTCGTTATCTTGAAATAATTAGGAGTTAATTTGATATAATGCTTTGGTTATGGGTGAAATGTGCAAATTTTGCAAAATAAGCAACTGGTTATGAAATATTCATTTTGTGTCGGGGAATATTCGTTTGGTCGTGGAATATTCTTTTTGCTCGGGAATATTCAATGCGACGGCCAAGCGATCATTTAGGGCCCCATAATGTAATAACCGCTTGGATGAAGAAAATGACAAGTTTGAGTTTTTATAAATAACGACGTAGTTGTTACCATTAACACTGTTGGAATACCCGATGGTTAAAATACAGTAATACGCGTGGTTGCACAGTAGCCCACGGTATTGCACAATATTTTTGAATTATTGATTCTTACGTAAGAAGGCACTACTCAATAATTGTTAAAGTAATTACTATTCAATATTTTATTTTATTGATTAAATAATTGCTGCGTTGATATTTTATATTATTGATGTTTCAATAATTATCACTGCATAGTATTTCCCATTATCAAATCAATAATTCATATTATTTGAATAATATTATTAGATAGCATTATTGGAAATGTCTAGAAAGTTCTGTCAAGGAGAGGTTTGGTCACCTAATTACGCGCCAGTAAGGAGAAATCCTTATCGGAAAGCCCCCTCTTTCCTGGGAACGGCTTGGTTGTCATTATTATGATTCTGTAATATTATTTTTGAATAATTAATTATTGATTTATATAATAAGGATATATTTATTTTATGTGGATAAAATGATGGATTTATATATTTTATATGGTTATAAATGAAGGAATTAAAGTTGAGATGTTTTATCAGTATTTTGTCAGAATGGGGGTATTAAAAATCATCCGTTTGTGGAATTCGGATATTTTTTTTTTTTGGAATTTGGAAAAACATAAAGATACAAAGTTGTAGAGAATTCGATTTCGTATGGAATGGACATTAAATTCGTATTTTTCTGATAAAAGGGCTATTTATTATGAATTATTGAACTTTCTGATTATTGTTAAAATATTTTGGAAATTTCTAGAATTGGTGGGCCCCACTTTTAGTTGGTGAGAAATGTGCTCAAATTTTATTTTAAATGTGGTGGGTGGCAATAGTAGCAGGTAAAGCCACCAGGTAGCAGGTCAAGTCTATTTCGGCATGCTAGCATTTTCCTATAAATAGGTGCTTATGTTAGAATTGAAAATCACACCAGAAACATAAGCTTTCTCTCTCTATATTATCGAGCGTATTTTTGTGAGTATTTAGATACTTTGAGAGTTGCTATTCAATATAAGTTTCATTCATCATAATATTCGATATTCCATTCCGAAGTACTGTTTCTTTGAGGTAAGGGATGTTATTTTTTTTCATAATGATATTATTTTCTTCAATATCATTATGTCGAATTATTGAGATGAGATTTATTGTGGAATTTCTACCTTTTTGTGTCGGGGTTACTATTCACGTATACGTCACTATTCACAAATACGACACTATTCACCGAAAAATGAAATTTTCTCTTCTTTGTCCAAGATGCCTATTATGGTTACTATCTTTGATTATATCCATGTTTTGGTCTTTATTTTTGAATTCTACTTCACAATTGGTTATTATAGAGTATTGTTGAATTTGGATAAACCGAAATACGAATCCCTAATATTTTTCCTTCTATCTCACTGAATTCGTTCTCTAAAATGTTTCTCATCATACTCAGTTCTTAATGGTGATACTTAATGAATATCTTTCGCCTGTAGTGCAAAGATGTATGATTACCTGATGAATATCTTTGGCTCGTAGTGCAAAGATGAACAGGTGTTGAGATGAACATGACCAACTGGTGATACAAATGAATATCTTTGGTCCGTAGTGCAAAGATGAATATTTGATTCAAGATGTATATTGATTGATGTTACAGGGATAAAATATTGATGATGGACTTTTAAATTCATAGATGATAGTAGATTTCATTCTCTACTTAACTCTTCTAATGAATTATTGTTTTCGCTGCAATTGTTGATCTAAAACTTGTTGTCTATTATATTCTAACAGATTTTTCCCTGTTGAAGACTAAGGATGATTTATTGTATATTATCTTAATTAGTCATAATATTCTTTACTAGGCTAGTTGAGCTCACCCTTTTCCTTTTTGTTCCATTTTTCTTCTCAGGAAGCGAGAACATAGCAGGAACCAGTCGGGGTATAGAGTGATGGTCCTAGACATTTGTTTTAGCAGTCCTCACTATTTTTGTAAAATAGTGCATCAATAATTATAATGAGGACTTTATTTGGGTGTGGATATTGTCTAGAAGACAATATTGTATTTAAACTCACACTATGTGTTGTCGTAGTTTGCATGACAATTGTAATAATAAAGTTGTAGTTGTTTTCTGTACCATGTATTTGGCGACTCAAAATGGGTGATGTATACCTATTTTGGGGGCGTCACACATTCAATATGTACAGAGTACAATTCTACAATGGCAATCATCAATGATTAACCATAAGCATATCTGAATGAAACAACTCTTAGTAGAGTTAAGTAAAACTTGCCTGTTTCGTTGATTATCGTTACGCAATTTAATAAGCTTTGCCTGTAGACCTAATATATAAATAATATCGATATAAAAATTAGAATAATATCATCACAATATAATACTATTATATATATACATAGAATAACCTAAACACATAGCACATAACCCTATCAGTCTATTCAGCACATAAAACTTAGCATCAAGTGACACTATTTAAGTCCGAGTTGAATCCGACAAAATTCTAACATTTCGATTGTCTAGTCGGACAATACTCGAGTTTAAGTTCAATTAAACTCTGTCTAAATACTTAACAATTATCTTAGATAATTTATTATTAGTCCAAATATTTTTTATCGGCTCATAATAATTTTCAAATGTTAATTAATATCAGTTATCATAATTTTTCAACCACTTATATCGTATTTATATAATATAAATACCACAATATTCCTTTATCATTAATATTTATTTAATACTAAATATTAATGAAAATCATAACATAATATTATAATATATTTATAATATTACAAAGTATTTTAATACCTTAAAATCATATTTATATGATTTTTAAACACTTAAATCTATTATCCGATAATTGCTATTAATATTAAAATATTAATATTTTCATGAAAAATATCAAAAGTTATATTTTATAACTTCAAATATTTTTCTAACACTTAAATCATTTTTATATGATTTTTAAATAATTAATTCTATTTTTCCATAATTTATTTAATATATTTATTAAATAAACTAATTACAATTATTATTAAACTGTCGCTAAAAGGGCCCTATAGCGACAGAACCGTCGCTATAGGTGTTCTTGGGTGTTCTTGAGCTTGCACAGATCTTCATGTCAGTGATCGAGTTAGTGGGTTTGACCAGCATTAAATCTAGTTTTCTGTTAATTTCTGGGTTTGTAAAAGTGTTAATGTTGTAGTACTAATGTAGTACTACAACTCTACACCAAATCCATGTCCATTACACAACAATGCAGACAGATCTAAGATCTAGAAAGTCTTGTCAGACACTGTTATTCATTTCTGGTTTTCCAGAAATGAAGAACAGAACGAGCATGTTACTTTAAATATCCATAGCTTGCATCATGTACTCACATAGTACGATCTAAAGGTTCATGATTGTAGTGTTGATGTCAGGGTACAACACCCCATCATCAGATCAACAAATAAACATCAAACTTAAAAGATCTTGGTCGGTCAAAGTAACAGTCAGAAAACGCCTTTTGAAGATCTGGGTTACCCAGAATCTTCTTCTGGCAAGCTGGTCAACGGTCGTTTGACCACCATTATCTATGATTCAGTTATGTATCTGGTTGTTCTAATAACATGATTGGGTAGTCCTTATATCATACTACAACATCAAAACAACAAATTGGTTAAAACATCAAGCACATGCAAGATCAGAGGCCTTGAAAGTGCTTGTCAGACTTTTCTAGAAATTTTTGGGCTGCCCAGAAAACAGTTTCGTGATCGGTCAACTCAGTTTGACTGCTTATATCTCTTAACCTACTCATGATCTGGACCTTCTTCGGGTTTCAAATCATATTCCACATGACATAGAACACATCTATAACTTTAAACACATTAAACAATTAACAGATAAAGATCTAGAGGCCCTGACATTAGGCTATCAGGCCTTTATTTTTCCATTTTTCCAAATTTTTATAAACTTTAATTTCGAGCATCAAAATGATATGGATCTAAGTTTTGGCAACTCAGATCATCAAATGACACTTTCTAACGCATATCTAGCCAACAAATTACAACATATAACATCAATTCATGAGATTTCTAGGATTAGGGTTTATACCTCTTTTACATTTTAATGGCATAAAGGCCAATTGATACAACCCTTAGGGTTTAGGGTTTAACCCTAATGATTTAGCAAATTAAATTTCTAAAATTTTCTAGTTAGATTTTAAAATAGAAAATCATGATTTCTAAATTATAAATAGGGCTTCCTAATTATATTATAATTTTCTGATCACATTAGGACTTAAAAAAATTAGGATTAATATTTCCTAATTAAAATTAAAATTACCTAATTACCAATTAGGGTTTCAAATTTATAAATTAGGGTTCCTAATAATTAGGGTTTTTAATTATTAGAATTTTTAATTAATCAATTAGGGTTATCCATAATTAGGTTATAATGAATACACAAAAACTTATTCATAGCATTTAAATTCCCATATTAGGGTTCTAATATCCCTAATTAGGGTTTTAAATAATCTTTCTAATTTAGAAATTATATTTACTAATTATATTAGGGTTTTGTAATTACTTCTAACTTGATAATTAGGATCAATATTTCCTAATTAACATTAAAATTATTAAATTAACAATTACGTTTTTCCTAATTATAAATTAGGGTTTCAAATCCAGAAAATAGGGTTTCGTATTTCCTGAAAATTAAAATTAGGGTTTCAGAACCGATTTTAGGGTTTCTTACCCATTGCTAGGGTTTTTTAACTGAACGCTGACGTTCTTAATATATACTTAGGGTTTAACACTAATAAAATATATCTGGTCAAACTTTGACCCTTAACCACATTCGGAACACATAAATGAGCATATACACAGAACATATTCACGTATACACTTAATCCTGAATAATTCACCAAAATCCTTCACAGAATTTTGAAATCCTCAAAATTCCTTTACAGAACTGAAAATTCCATACACTTATTTTCTGTCTAGGTCCTAATATTGAACCTTAAATCAATTAATTAAGATTTTTAAAAATTTTCTAAATTCTCGGGATGTCACATCTACAGTCACCCTGTCTAATGGTGACATGTTATCATACCACGATCGCATACCCGATGCCACAAAAAATGGTGGGGTATGATCAATACTATTTAATCGTCAAGAAGACATCTCATGACGGGTCGTGTCATAAGACCATCCAGGGGTCAATGCTGAATATCTCTGGATATACATACATATGTATAACATAATAACATGTATGATACAATAGATGGCAATATGATATAGGGAATGGAAAACTGTACATACATTCATAAGTATATCATCATCTAATACATCTCTGTACAGCTAAAATACAGGGAAATGGGCCAAAACTGCCCTACAACTAACAGAGGCCTATCAAAAGATATAGCGAGAATGGGGCGAAGCTACCATTATCTAACAGAGTTCTATCAAAAGAGATAACGAGAATATACATCAGAAGAAGTCAATGGTATCGATGTCTACATCGCCAATCCTATCCACCTGATGTAACTCCTCATGAGTCACTAGATCTCTATCTACAGGGATGTCAGGCCTATACAAGGGAGGATGTAAGACCCCGAATTTTATGAAATGAAAGTATTTAATTTTCTTATAATTATTATTCTATTTAATAAATGGTTTAATTGATAAAAGGTTAAAGTTAAGGGTGATATGTAAAAAATTTTGCAAAGTAAGCAAGTTGATATAAAATATTCGTTGTGCCGGGGAATATTCGGTTGGTCGGGGAATATTCTTTTTGTCAAGAAATATTCGTTCGAAGACACAACCATTGATGGTGGTTTTAATAGTAAATCAATCTGGACCGTCGATGGTGGTTTTAAAAGTAAATCAATCTGGACCATCGGTGGTGGTTTTAAAAGTAAATCAATCTGGACCGTCGGTTGTGGTTTTGATAGTAATCAATATGGACCGTCCGTTCTAATAGTGAATCAATTTGTACCGTTCATGAATTAGTTACTATTTAGTCCATTCTCTTATATATAGAAGCTTAATTCTTCTTTCATTCTCACCAATTCATTGAGATTCTCAAGAGACACTATAGAGAGAGAGAAACTATAGAGAGTAAGAAGAAGAGTATTCTGCTACTTCACTTTTGCAGTATCCAGCTTTCTACTAAGGTAAGGGGTATTATTTCTTTCATATTCATAAGGAATACTATTTTTCGTATTCATCTTTTAGTATGTCGGAATAACCTGTCTACGTGGATTACGTACTGTATGACAGGTGAAAATCCATTTGCAATTTTCGTATGTTAATTCTTTTGATATTCTTAATTCTAAACTTACTATGGTAAGTATTGCTTCTATAATCCTTGAAATTAGTGGAATATCCTTGAGTTTTACGCTTCATCCAGTATCATTTTATTGGAATATTGATATGAACTTTCTTATAAAATATCAATATTTTCACCTGAAGTATTATTAATAGGGTACTATTCATGGGTTACTATTCACCCCGGTTACTATTCACTATAATATTATTCACTCGGGTATTCGGAGCACTTTTCATGTCGAGGTACTATTCACGGGTTACTATTTATCCAATTACTATTCACTCAAATATTATTTACTCGGGTATTTGGGGTACTTTTCATGTAGGGGTACTATTCACGGGGTACTATTCACGAAGTACTATTAACAGGATACTATTCACGGGGTACTATTCACCGAAAAATTTATTTCTTTTCTAGCCAAATTATTTTTGATACATGGATATTATTCTTGAATTTTACTCCACAAAGCAGTATCATGTTGAAAATTTGGACATTATTGAATTCTAGATAAATTAAATTATAAATCTTTAAAAATTTATTCTTTGCTTTCTTTTAATTGAATTCTTATATCATTGTCATTATCCTCATGCTTATATTGTGATGAAAGTCATCTTTGGCTTACGTGCATAGATGGACTGTTGATTGGTATGATTATGACCAGGGATAATTCGGTATACTCATGACCATTAATTATTACACGAATAATTCTTGGCCCGTAGTGTAAGACCCCAACTTATTATTAATGAAATTTAATTTTCTCTATTTATTATTTTAAAATAGTAAGGGTTGATTTGATTAATGTGGATAGTTAGGGGTAAAATACGCAAATACTTCAAAATAAGCAAGTGGTTATAAAATATTCATTGTTGTCGGGGAATATTCGTTTGGTCGTGGAATATTCGTACTGTCGGGGAATATTCGTACGATGACGCAGCCATGTGTGGGCCCCATAACGGAAAGCGATTGGATGAAGAAAACGACAAATATAAGTGGTTTAAAAATAATCTGGCGTAGTTATTACAATTATCTTTGTTAAAATACCCTATGGTTAAAACACAAGATAGCACCAGGTATTGCACCAATTATTAATTCTTACGTAGAAGAAGGCACTACTCAATAATGGTTACACGATAATTACTTATTCAAAGATTTTATTGAGTTAATAATTCTTTAGCGTTGATATTTTATATTCTTTGTTGTTTCAATAATTGTCATTACACGGTATTTTCATTATCGAAGCAATAATTCATATTATCTGAATAATATTATTAGATAACATTATTGGCAATGTCTAGAAAGTTCGTCTAAGGAGAGGTTTGGTCACCTAATTGCAAGGCGCCAAGAAGAAGAAATTCTTATTGGAAAGCCTCCTCTCCCTGAACCGCACGGTTGTCAATATTTTGATTCAGAATATTATTTGTGAATAATTAATTATTGATTCATATGATGAGAAAAATATTGATTTTATGTGGATATAGATGGAGAAAATTTTAATGTGACAATTGTTGAAAATTGAAATTTTATCTTTTCTCGATAAAATAATTCATTTAAATATATTATTATATTTTAATAATATAATAATGGTGATATTTTTACAACGAATGTGGGATATATGAGTATACGAGGAGGAAGAGTATTTTTGTTGCAATAAATGTTTAAAACATGTTAAACATGCTCTTGGACCCCATTTATTGGTCGAAATTTGATTATAACTTTAAAAATCGTCCGTTTGTGGATTTCGGTCAATTTTATTTGGAATTTGGAAAAACTTTCTTCTGCAAAGTTGTAGAGAATTGAATTTCCTATAAAGACTTGCACGATTCAAATTTTCTGATAGAATGGCTATTTATTATGAATTATTGAAGTTCTGAAGCTCTGAAATAATTGATTTTTGGAAGTTTAAAATATTTTAAATAATAAAAATGTTTTTTGTTTGTTTTGTGGGCTACAACATGTGCATAATGAGCTGAGATCAGATCTAGGAAGGTTGGCGTAGAAATCTTAATATATATATTAATATTTTATTAAATTTTCTGCTTTGGTGTTCTAAGCATTTTTCTATAAATAGGGTGCTTAGGTTAGAATTGAAAATCACACCGAAAATCAAGTTTTCTCTCTATATTATCGAGCGTATTCTTGTGAGTATTTTGAGTATACTTTGAGTATTGTTAGACGGTGCAAGTTCCTTTGAAGACTATACCCTAGATTCCAAATTTAGAAGTACTAATCTTTCGAGGTAAGGATGTTATTTTCTTCTCAAATGATATTATTTCTTCAATATCATTATCTTTGAAATATTAGTTGAAACTTTTTATCAAATTTGGAACTTTTCCATGTCTGGGTTACTATTCATGAGTTACTATTCATGAGTTACTATTCACGAGTTACTATTCATGAGTTACTATTCACGAAGTTACTATTCACGAGTACTATTCATGAAGCGTGAAGATGTTTTTTGGGAAATATCTATCTTTTGGTGTCTGAGTTACTATTCACGATACGGCACTATTCACGATATCTGACACTATTCAATAGAAAAATAAAATTTCTTCTTTTGTCCAAAATATCTATTCTCGGATACTAGCTTTGATTGTATCCATGTTTTGATCATTCTTGAATTTTACACCACTATGATTATTTTTGAGGTATTTTGAACATGGATAAAACAAAGTACGAATCCTTAATCCTTAATCCTTGTCATTTTGTTTCACCGGATTCGCTTTCTTTAAAATATTTTCATCATCCTCGGTCTTAAATGATGATATTATTGAATATCTTTGGCACAGAGTGCAAAGATGAATGATTTCTGAAGAATATCTTTGGTAGTAGTGCAAAGATGAGCAGTGTTTAGATGAACATGACCAATCGATGAATATCTTTGGCTTGTAGTGCAAAGATGAATATTTGATTCGGATGTATATTGATTGATGTTACGGGATAAAAGATGAGCGATGAACTTTTAAATTCATACATTGAAGATAGTAGTTTGCATTCTCTACTTAACTCTTCTAATGAATTATTATTTCATTGCGAATATTGATTTAAAATTTGTTGTCTATTATATTCTATTAGATTTTTCCCTGTTGAAGACTAACGGTAATTTGTTGTATATTATCTTAGTCATAATATTCTTTCTTCGGGCTAGTTGAGCTCACCCTTTTCCTTTTTGTTCCATTTTTCTTCTCGTGAGGCGAGAATATAATGAAAATGCAGTCTCAGTATGGAATGAAGGTTCTAGAAATAGTTGTTTAGTAGTCCTCACCATTTTTGAAAAAATGTATTAATAAATGTGATGAGGATTTATTTGAGTATAGATATTGTCAGAAGATAATATTTGTATTCAAACTCACGCTTTCTTGTTGTAATAATAAAGTTGTAGTTGTTTACACCATTATTGACAACTCGTAATGGGTGATGTATACCTATTTTGGGGGCGCCACAAATTAGTATCGAGCTTAGGATATGATCTCTGGCGGAGATCGGGAATAGAACTAGGAGGGAGAGAGACGTAAATCCTTCTTCGCTAGTGTGTCCTACCTAAGCTTATTTTTTTTAGTTGGTCAAGATATAAGGATATTATGTGATATATTGATTTCCTTAATTAACCCTTGTTTTATGACAATGATTTGAGAATGTCGATGAGAATATTAACAATGGAAATGAGACCGTGGAGACGCTTTGTACTCACCAACGAGGAGAACGCGTAAACAGTGGGCAATGTTCCTCCCGCGAACAACACCACCGAGCGAGATGATGAACGAGGGATGTTTAGAAGCTTTTTGCAGTTCATGCAAAATCGCATTTAGGAGACTCGTGTTCAAAATACTGAGGAGAAATGATAGCAATTCACGGGTTGTCACAACCAAGCAGCTTCAAAGAGTTGGGACCACGAATTTAAGGGAAAGCCGATCCCATCACGGCGGAAACATGGGTCAAGTAAATTACCAAGATATTCGATGTCTTGGGATGCACGGAGGAACAGAAGGTTCCATTCGCCACCTTTATGTTCCGTGGCGAAGCGTACTCATCGGTGGGAGTCTCATGAAGCGTACCCATCCAAATTGCACTCGGCATGTCTTGGGAGACGTTTCAAAATTATTTAATGACAAATATTTTCCCGAAAGTGTTCGTCATATGAAGGAAGTGGAGTTTATTAGGCGGAGCGAGAACAACATGACGGTGTCTCGATGACGAGGCAAAGTTTGCAGAGTTATCCGTGTTTGCACCTCATTTGGTGGAGAATGAGGCGTGTGACACGGATGTTTCTTAGAGGTTTGAAACTTTGGCATACGTCAAGATCTCATTTCTCATAAATTTTCTCTCTATTCGATGTTATAGCGATGGGCTAATTATTAGAGCGAGATAACGAGTACGGTCAACTGAGGGACCACAACCAGGATCGTACCGGAGATAACAATCAATGTAATAATGATAACCAAATGAGAAAGAAGCAGATTTGGACAAAACTGGTAACCACTCCGGTGGTAATCATGGCCATGAAAATAGAAGAAGCGAGTCGAGGAGATTTTAAAAGAGGAGATTTAACAATGACCATGTGAAGACGACAGTCTTAAGCATCAACTGGTTCTAAGGGAGGAGAAACGACCACCCATCATATGTTACAAATACGGAAAAGAGGGACATATCGGTCAACCGCCCACAACAGTCAAGGTATGCTATAATTGTGGAAAGGAAGGACATATCGCTCGAGATTGTATAATGCGTGAAACCTAGTTCAATGGGACGATGACTCAAAAGATTGTCCCAAAAAAGTCAAAGTCAACGATTTCGGAAGAGCATTTGTTGTGATCGTCATAATGCGAGGAACCCAAACGAGGTGATCATGGTGTAAGCTATTTATAAATTCTTGCGAAGTTTATACCTTACTTGATACCGGTGCTACCCATTCATTTATCTCTCCTGCATGTGCTCAACGTTTAAACTTGACTCAGGAGAAATTAGACTTTGACCTATCTGTGGAAACTCAGTTAGGAGAAACTTTCATCACATCCACTATTTATAAATCTTGTTTGATTCAAGTTGGCACCATTACTTTACCATTGACCTTATCTCTTTAAAGATACTTGCTTTTGATGTGATTTTAGGGATTGATTGGTTAACTACTCATCATGCCAAAATTGATTGTTTTTGTAAGGTTGTTAGTTTTCATATTCCTAACCAACCTGTTGTTATGCAATTCAAGCAACTAAACCATTAAAATCAATCACCGTCATATCTAATCATAAAGCTATTCGTTTATTGAAAAAGCGGATGTCGAGCTTTCTTAGCCCATGTTATGGATTTGAATAAAGACACGTCAAATTTGAATAATATTTACATTGTTATTGACTTTCCTAACGTATTTCTGAAGAACTTCCCGGTCTACCCCCAGAACGTGAAGTTGAATTCTTTATTGATCTTGAACCTGGTACAAAGCCCATTTCTAAAACCTCATATCGAATGGCTCCTATTGAACTTCAGGAGTTAAAGGTCCAACTACAGGAATTGTTGGACATCGGTTTCATTCGTCCTAGTACATCTCCTTGGAGTGCTCCTGTTTTATTTGTAAAGAAGAAAGACGGGAGTATGCGACTTTGTATTGACTATCGGGAATTGAACCATGTCACCATCAAGAATAGGTATCCTCTACCTCGTATTGATGACTTGTTTGACCCGGTTGCAAGGGGGCACAATTCTTTTCAAAATCGATCTTACGCTACGGATATCATCACCTAAAGATTAGAACCGAGGATATTCCAAAGACCGCCTTTAGAACTTCGAAGACGGGCATTATGAATTCTTAGTCATGTCTTTCGGATGACTAATGCTCTCTGCGGCTTTCATGGATATGATGAACCGAGTATTCAAGGAATATTAGGATCAGTTTGTTGTTGTCTTTATTGATGACATCCTTATATATTCCAAAAGTCGTAAAGATCATGAGCACCATTTGAAGTTTGGTACTCCAAAGGCTTCGTGAAAACAAACTATATGCCAAATTGAAGAAATGCAAGTTCGACTTGAGGAAGTAGCATTCCTTGGGCACGTGGTGTCGAAACATGGAGTATCATTGATCCGGCCAAGATTGAAGCAATACAAAGTTAGAGCAACCGAAGTCGATGATCAAGTACGTAGCTTTTGGGCTTAATTTGGTTATTATCGGAGATTCGTGGAAGGGTTTTCTCGAATCGCTACTCCATTAACTCAAATTAACTCCTAAGGATACAAAATTCGTTTGGAGCGAAGAATGCGAGAAGAGTTTCCAAGAGCTTAAGAGTAGACTTATTTCGACTGTTCTAATAATACCATCTGGTTCGGATGGATTTGTTATCTCTGAAATGATGCTTGAGCAAAGGGTTAGGATGTGTTCTCATGCAACGTGGGAAAGTCATAGCCTATGCCTCGCGACAACTTAAAGAGTATGAGAGGAATTATCCTACTCATGATCTAGAGTTAGCGTGATCGTTTTCGTGCTAAAGATATGGAGGCACTATCTATATGGGGAGAAAGTGGAGATATATTCGGACCATAAAAGCCTTAAATATTTCTTCACTCAAAAGAACTCAACATGCGGCAATGACGTTGGCTCGAGCTATTGAAAGACTACGACCACACTATTCAATACCATCTTGGAAAAGCGAACGTGGTTCTTGTGCGTTGAGTAGAAGATCATATGCAGAACGAAAAGTGCGATGATGTCAAGTATCTGGCGATAGAGCCAACTTTAATAGAAAAAAGTTAAGGTTGCTCAAGCCACTAACATGGAGCTGATGCGTATGAAGAAGAAGAAAGTACAAGAAGGAGCTATTCCGGAAGCGAGAATTGATGAAGAAGGAATACTTCGAGTCCACTCTAGACTTTGTGTTCCTAACGACTCTGATTTGAAGTACAAGATTATGATGGAGGCACACAATACACCATTTGCAATCCATCCTGGAAGTACTAAAATGTATCGTGATCTTCGACATACATTTTGGTGGAACAATATGAAGAGAGAGATTGTAAAGTTTATCTCGATGTGTTTAACTTGCCAACGTGTAAAGGCGGAGCATCTAGTACCTAAGGGTCCATTTTAACCACTTGAGATTCCGAAATGGAAGTGGAAACACATTACCATGGATTTCGTTACGGGTCTTCCTACGGTTTCTCAGGGCATCAATGCTATTTGGGTTATTGTTGATAGGTTAACCAAGTCTGCTCATTTCTTGCCGATACGGGAGACTTATTCACTTGAACGTCTTGCTAGTATGTACGTGAATGAGATTGTGAGGTTGCATGGCATGCCTGTATCCATAGTTTCGGATCGTGACCCAAGATTCACTTCAAGATTTTGGGTTAGCTTGCAAAAAGCTATGGGCACGGATTTACAATTTAGTTCGTCATACCATCCTCAAACGGACGGACAATCAGAAAGGACTATTCAAACTCTTGAAGATTTATTAAGACTCTGTGTCCTAGACTTCAAGGGAAGTTGGGATAAGTATTTACCATTGGTGGAATTCTCCTACAACAACAGTTATCAGGCAAGTATAGGTGTAGCTCCATTTGAAGCATTATATGGACGAAAATGTCGTTCTCCAATATGTTGGGATGAGGTGGGTGAAGCAACATTGTTGGGACTCGAGTTAGTACGTATGACTACCGAAAAGATTCAAATAATTCGACAACGTATACAAACGGCACAAGATCGACAAAAGAGTTATGCGGATCTTCATCGAAAGGACGTGGAATTTAGTGTACGGGATCATGTATTATTGCGAGTTGCTCCATGGAAGGGAGTTACAAGATTTGGGAAGAGAGGAAAGCTCAATCCACGATTTATTGGTCCATTTCAAATTCTTGACCGAGTAGGAAATGTAGCCTATAGACTTGCGTTACCTCCAAGTATGTCTCGTGTTCATAATGTGTTTCACATATCTGTACTTCATAAATATGTGAAAGACCCGAACCACGTTATAGAATTAGAACCGGACGAAATAGCCGAAGACTTAACGTATGAGGAGGTACCTGTCAAGATCTTGGATAGGAAGGAGCATGTCCCTACCAAGAAAGGTCATACCACAAGTTAAAGTTTTGTGGAGGAATCATGCTATAGAGGAAATGACCTGGAATTGGAAACGGAAATAAAAGCGAGGTATCCTCACCTTTTCAAACACCAGGTGTACGTACGTCAATTTCGAGGACGAAATTTCATAAGGAGGGGAGGTTGTAAGACCCCAACTTATTATTAATGAAATTTAATTTTCTCTATTTATTATTTTAAAATAGTAAGGGTTGATTTGATTAATGTGGATAGTTAGGGGTAAAATACGCAAATACTTCAAAATAAGCAAGTGGTTATAAAATATTCATTGTTGTCTAGGGAATATTCGTTTGGTCGTGGAATATTCAGATGCGTCGGAGAATATTCGTAATGCTGACCTACCACGACCATGTGGGCCCCATAACTGAAAGCGATTGGATGAAAAAAAGCGACAAATATAAGTGGTTTAAAAATAACTACAGAGTTGTTATTCTAATTATCTTGTTAAAATACCCGGTGGTTAAAACACACGAAGAGCACCAGTATTGCACTAATTATTGATTCTTACGTAAAGAAGGCACTACTCAATAATGGTTACGATAATTACTTTATCAAATTTTATTGAGTTAATAATTCTTTGCGTTGATATTTTATATTGTTGTTGTTTCAATAATTGTCATTACACAAGATTTTCATTATCGAAGCAATAATTCATATTATCTGAATAATATTATTAGATAACATTATTGGCAATGTCTAGAAAGTTCTGCTCTAAGGAGAGGTTTGGTCACCTAATTGCGGCGTCGAGAAGAAATTCTTATTGAAAGCCCCTCTTTCCTGGAACCGCACGGTTGTCAATATTGTGATTCTCAGAATATTATTTGTGAATAATTAATTATTGATTCATATGATGAGAAAAATATTAATTTTATGTGGATATAGATGGAGAAAATTTTAATGTGACAATTGTTGAAAATTGAAATTTTATCTTTTTACGATAAAATAATTCATTTAAATATATTATTATATTTTAATAATATAATAATGGTAATATTTTTACAACGAATGTGGGATATATGAGTATACGAGGAGGAAGAGTATTTTGTTGCAATAAAGGTTTAAAACATGTTAAACATGTCGGTGGACCCCATTTATTGGTCGAAATTTGATTATAGCACCGTAAAATCGCCTGCTTGTGGATTTCGGTCAATTTCTATTTGGAATTTGGAAAAACTTTCTTCGCAAAGTTGTAGATAATTGAATTTCCTATAAAAACTTGCAAGATTCGAATTTTCTGATAGAATGGCTATTTATTATGAATTATTGAAGTTCAAGTTCAAATAATTGATTTTGGAAGTTTAAAATATTTTAAATAATAAAAACGTTTTTGTTTGTTTTGTGGGCTACAACATGTGCATAATGAGATGAGATCAGATCTAGGAAGGTTGGGCGTAGAAATCTTAAATATATATTAATATTTTATTAAATTTTCTGCTTTGGTGTTCTAAGCATTTTCCTATAAATAGGGTGCTTAGGTTAGAATTGAAAATCACACCGTAAACTGAAGTTTTCTTTCTCTATATTATCGAAATATTTTTGTGAGTATTTTGAGTATACTTTGAGTATTGTTAGATTCAGTGCAAGTTCCTTTGAAGACTATACCCTTTATTCCAAATTTAAAGTACTAATCTTTCGAGGTAAGGGATGTTATTTTCTTCTCAAATGATATTATTTCTTCAATATCATTATCTTTGAATATTAGTTGAAACTTTTTATAAAATTTGGAACTTTTCCATATGTCGGGTTACTATTCATGAGTTACTACTCACGAGTTACTATTCATGAGTTACTATTATTCATGAGTTACTATTCATGAGTTACTATTCACGAAGTTACTTTCGCGAGTACTATTCATGAAGCGTGAAGATGTTTTTGGGAAATTTCTATCTTTTGGTGTCGGAGTTACTATTCACGATACTGGCACTATTCATAGAAAAATAAAATTTCTTCCTTTTGTCCAAAATATCTATTCGGATACTAGCTTTGATTGTATCCATGTTTTGATCATTCTTGAATTTTACACCACTATGATTATTTTTGAGGTATTTTTGAACATGGATAAAACAAAGTACTAATCCTTAATCCTTAATCCTTGTCATTTTGTTTCACTTTGGATTCGCTTTCTTTAAAATATTTTCATCATCCTCGGTCTTAAATGATGATATTATTGAATATCTTTGGCACAGAGTGCAAAGATGAATGATTTCTGAAGAATATCTTTGGTAGTAGTGCAAAGATGAATAGGTGTTTAGATGAACATGACTAATCGATGAATATCTTTGGCTTGTAGTGCAAAGATGAATATTTGATTCCGGATGTATATTGATTGATGTTACAGGATAAAAGATAGACGATGAACTTTTAAATTCATACATTGAAGATAGTAGTTTGCATTCTCTACTTAACTCTTCTAATGAATTATTATTTCATTGCGAATATTGTATTTAAAATTTGTTGTCTATTATATTCTATTAGATTTTTCCTGTTGAAGACTAACGATAATTTGTTGTATATTATCTTAGTCATAATATTCTTTCTTGGGCTAGTTGAGCTCACCCTTTTCCTTTTTGTTCCATTTTTCTTCTCGGAGGCGAGAATATAAGCGAGTACGAGCTCTGGGTATGGAATGAAGGTTCTAGAAAGAGTTGTTTAGTAGTCCTCACCATTTTTGTAAAATAATGTATCAATAAATGTGATGAGGATTTATTTGAGTATAGATATTGTCTAGAAGATAATATTTGTATTCAAACTCACAGTTTTACTGTTGTAATAATAAAGTTGTAGTTGTTTCTGTACCATGTATTGACAACTCAAAATGGGTGATGTATACCTATTTTGGGGGCGTCACACGTAGTGCAAGAATAATTTGTGGATGTGATACTAATGAATATCCTTGGCACGTAGTGCAGGGATGATTCAATGATGTGATCTATTTATTAAGCTGAGTCACAGCAATAAAGTTAATGATAAGCTTTTTAAATCATAGAAGATAGTAGATATCATGCTCTAGTTGACTCTTTTAATGGATTGCTTGTTCCACTGCAGTTAAACTTGTTGTCTACTATATTCTATCAGTTTAACATTGTTGAAGGCTAATGATAACTTATTCTGCATTATCTTAGTCATAATATTTCTTACTAGACTAGTTAAGCTCACCCTTTTACTTCCATTCTTCTCTTCAGGAAATGAGAACGTAGCTGGAACTAGTCGGGGGACGGAGTGATGGCCCGAGATGGTGTTATAGTAGTCCTCACTATTCTATAAAATAGTGTGCCAATAAATATAATGAGGACTCCATTTGAGTTTGGATATTGTCTAGAAGACAATATTTGTGTAAAAACTCTCAGCTCATGCTGTATAATTAAGTTTGTATTTGTATTTTGTACCATGTATTTGGCGACCCAAGATGGGTGATGTATACCTATTTTGGGGGCATCATAGAGGATCTGCAGCAGCAAAGCCATATGGGTCACCTGAGGGGCCAGCGCCATAGCTGGAAGGATCAAAAGTATTTGCCTATGAAGGATCTCTACCCAAATGCCGGATAAAGAAATGTTCCCGGTCCAACTGCCTGGTCAAACTATCAATCTGTGTCATATGAGTCAGATCTCTGACACAGGCTAGCCAATCCGTCATCATCACGGATTCTGGAACCATATCCCCCATGAACTGAGTGGCGCGGGTCTGAGCTCTAATGGTACGAGGGAACCACCAATGCTGGAACATCTCATGAGTGCAGGGACCCTCTGATAATGTGAAACCATCAATCCCCAATAATGGGACATCAATGACGGGTGACTGCGAAACAGGCCAATAACGCCTGGCAGGAGGCAAGATCAGCATGTAAGTCTTTCTTGTAGTGCTCATAATAGCACACTCTCTTAAGTAGAGCTCCCATCCTCCATCTGTGAAGAGAGGAATCCTACGAGTGGAAATCGCGTGCTCGACACCTGGTGGGTACCCATCCTAAAATCCAATGCTCAAATGCTCCCCAGAGTAGGGAACCTATGTGCTGACATCCGCTGTCAATAACTCCAGCTGTAGGTGGCAATGAGTGAAACCCTCAGCAACAGGGACCTCCGCTAGTATGGAATGATGCCATCTCCGTCCTCATGGATAGGTGTCTAAACCTAACATGCTCATAGGACGTAGACATGGAAGCCTCTCATAGGCCCAAAACTGCTAACACAAAGGCAAACATCTGCTGTCAGTCAACACTCTTAACCTGTACATGGGAAAAGACAAGAGAAACACTCACCAGCAGAAACGGGTAGAATCCTAACGAAGCCTCAGTCAAGCCTTGCGATCGCATGTGCATTCCCCTGAGGAATTAGGCAAAGGTGTAGGAACCCCAATCATAATCTCCTATATGGTCCACGTGTCGAGTGGCGCTGATCAAAGCGAAGGACACCGTAGAAGAGTTATCTGCTATGAAGCAGCCCCTAATGATCATCAGGAACAATCACCGAAGAATGCGATCCCTGACTCTCACATCATCGGGTATGGACTCACTCAATAGCCCGCTCATAGCATCTACGCTTAGAGGACCATGCGTGCATCCACCCGCTTCTCGAGCGCCTCGCCGGAACTCCCAACAAGGATCTGATGGCGTGGGGGTGATATCCACGATGCAAGGCAATCGGATCCCTCCAAACTCCATACTTGTGATAAACCGCCAATCCATCCATCATCATCACCTCACAGATCCGAAGAATGGAGTGATCGAAGTGCAGTGAAACCAAAGGTTTTATTAATGCCCTGAGGTAACCCTAGGGATAACGACGGGGAAGAATGGAAAAGAACATCTCGAATCCCCAGCCATGTACAATGGTTGTATAGTCATTGTGCAAAGCCTGATACATAGAGTGAATGCTTAATCCCTTCCCTCGAGGCTGTGTAAAGCCGGGAACCTACATCAAATGCCAATCAACATCAGAACCCTTTACTCCTCATCAATAGGAAACAAGGAAGATTAAGATCTAATTTTATACCTCGTTTGCGTGCAGGTAGACTGAAAGATGTCGACTCAAGTCGCCTAGAAGCTCTGGGTTCGCCATTTGAATACCTGGAAAATCCCTACGGGTCGGGAACACGTACAGCAGGAGCAGGAACCTCAATTTGTACAACATCCTCCTCGTCCTCGACGTTCGTCACTTCAACCCGGATAGGACGTATCACAGTCTCCACCAAACGACGAGGCTTTCTAACAGAATGGGGTCGAGGCACTTCAGAAGCCCTCCTCCGTACACCAGAAGTGGTCATGCGGGAACTACTCGGCTTATCCGGATCCATAATATCTGGACAACAAATCTCCAAATCACCTCAAAAAGGGTGTGCTAAATTCTTACCTGGAGCTTTTCAAAATGCATTTTAGGACTACATGCATGCATGCATTATTTTAACATACTTCTACAGTAGAGATAAAAATGCATGACTACCTAATGCCTACGTTTTGGAAAAAAATTTCCATAGTCCCCTTTATAAATAGGACTATCCACATGCACATAGGCATGACTAGGTGGCCATTCAGTAGCACACCTACCCACATTCATAAACATCCTACATGCATTAATACATCACAGTAAAAAATCCATAAGTGTGAAAGTAGTATGCACACAAGCCAATCATGTTTGATGATAAAGCATATACTTTGTAACAATCTTATTCATTTATTAATAAAAAGTATTAATTTATTAAAGGCTTTTAATTATCTACATGATGCTGTTTTATAATATGTGATAAACCCATAGTTTTAAGCAATACTTTTAGAATAATGATGATGATCATTCTAATGAGATCTAAATTCTTAGAAAGCTTAAAACTAAAATAGTTCCCAATCATTGGATTACTAAATTGGGGATTAGTGAATCCGGATAGATTGGTACATACGTTCGTTGCTTGCTCATTGGATGAGGATGATTGATCTCATGATCATTTGTGTGGAGACACTAAAGCAAGTATGTAGGTGCTTATTAGAGAATAAGTTATTTGAACGTGGCTCGCTAAGGAATACCTAATGGAGTTTTACTTGCACATCAATAGAATTCTCAGTAGTGATAGTAGTACAAGTGATCCTTGGACTTGAGATCATCATAGTATCTTGTGTATGATGAGTTATACTTTGACTTATTCCTTAAGACCCTTAGGGTATATCAAAGGGTATGCTTGGGTATAACAAGTTGTACATGGAGATGATATATGATCAATAAAGAATCTACCACTTCTAATAAAGAAGAGAAATGTCCTATGTGATTCGATAAATGACAACCCAAAGAGTCCTTGGCCAAAGGCGAATAAAATTAGAAAGGAGTTTCTAATTTGCATTATTTGAGTTGTGCATTTAAGAGTCGAAATACATATAATTAAATAAAATAAGACTTGACAAAGAATTCCATATCTTATATTTAATTGGGACATTGTATGGTGGAAGGATTGAATTATGCGGTAAACTATTTACTCAAAGGTTCTTTTATGATTAATGTTGAAATCTATATTATCCGGAAAGTCGTTGATCGCTAGGGAGGCTTATCCCTATTGTAGAATAAATATTATTTATTTAAATAAATTAATTGTTTAATTTATTTATTTAAATAAGATTAGAATGTTCTAATTGATTTATTCACAACCTATTAATATGGAGAACCTAAAGGGTCACACCATAAAAGGAAGAATAATTATTTAAGAAGTTAATGACATAATCGTAATAATATGTTATGTATATTTAATTTAATCTATGGTGATAGAATAAATTAAATAGCTTAATATTTATTATTTAATATTTTAGAAATATTAAATATAAATTAATAAGAGGAGTCTTATTAATATTATTACAATTATTATTATTATTTTAATTTCTAAAAGAGTTTAGGAATTAATTTAATATAAGTACTCTCATTTATTCCTAATAGGATTAGGTGGGAAAATTAGTTAAAGGAGTTTAATTAATTATCCCTAATAAGATTAGGGAGCCCATTTAATTAAAAGAGTTTAATTAAATAATACCTTATTTTATTAAATAAGGTTACCTGATATCTTTATATAAGTGGAGTCTTATATCAGATATTAAAATATACGCAATTCCAATAGTTGGAGAGTACGCCTTTTCTATAGAGATAGAAAAACTAGGGTTTAGCCAAATACCCATCTTCTAAAATCCTTCTTCTTCCTTGGTGGATCACCTCTAGAGGCCATACACTTGGGTGGCTTACGTTGATCAAAGGAAGGAACCAAACCCGGTGGATTCAAGTTGAACGCGAAAAGGATTGGAGGTAAACTTGTACCGAGGAAGCTTCGGATCTTCAAGGGTATGTTTCTTATTCATCTTTTTTCGCTTAATTAATAATTGTGCATAAAGGGTGATCCGGGTTTATGGTGGCGCCCCCAAAATAGGTATACATCACCCATTACGAGTTGTCAATATATGGTATGCGAAACAACTACAACTTTATTATTACAACATAAAAGCGTGAGTTTAAATACAAATATTATCTTCTAGACAATATCTATACTCAAATAAATCCTCATCACATTTATTGATACATTATTTTACAAAAATGGTGAGGACTACTAAACAACTCTCTCTAGAACCTTCATTCCATACCCCAGGCTACGTACTTCGCTATATTCTCGCCTCACGAGAAAAAAATGGAACAAAAAGGAAAAGGGTGAGCTCAACTAGCTCCGGTAAAGAATATTATGACTAAGATAATATACAACAAATTACGTTAGTCTTCAACAGGGGAAAAATCTAATAGAATACAATAGACAACAAATTTTAAATCAATATTCGCAGCGAAATAATAATTCATTAGAAGAGTTAAGTAGAGAATGCAAACTACTATCTTCTATGTATGAATTTAAAAGTTCATCGTCTATCTTTTATCCTGTAACATCAATCAATATACATACGGAATCAAATATTCATCTTTGCACTACTGAGCCAAGATATTCATTAGATTAATCATGTTCATCTAAACATCTGTTCATCTTTGCACTGCAGACCAAAGATATTCTTGAAATCATTCATCTTTTGCACTCTGAGCCAAAGATATTCCATAATATCATCATTTAAGGTGAAGATGATGAAAAATATTTTTAAAGAACCGAATCCAAAGTGAAACAAAATGACAAGGATTAAGGATTAAGGATTAGTACTTTGTTTTATCCATGTCCAAAAATACCTCAAAAATAATCGCAGTGGTGTAAAATTCAAGAATGATCAAAACATGGATACAATCAAAGCTAGTATCCGAATAGATATTTTGGATAAAAAGAAGAAATTTTATTTTTTCGATGAATAGTCAGATATCGTGAATAGTCTTGATATCGTGAATAGTAACTCAGACACCAAAAGATAGAAATTTCCCAAAAAATATCTTCACGCTTCATGAATAGTACTCGTGAATAGTAACTCGTGAATAGTAACTCATGAATAATAACTCGTGAATAGTAACTCATGAATAATAAGTAACCCCACATGGAAAAGTTCCAAATTTGATAAAAAGTTCCAACAATATTTCAAAGATAATGATATTGAAGAAATAATATCATTCGAAGAAAATAACATCCCTTACCTCGAAAGATTAGTACTTCTAAATGGAATCTAGGGTATAGTCTTTGAAGGAAACTTGCAGATCTAACAATACTCAAAGTATACTCAAAATACTCACAAGAATAAACTCGATAATATAGAGAGAAAACTTGATTTACGGTGTGATTTTCAATTCTAACCTAAGCACCCTATTTATAGGAAAATGCTTAGAACACCAAAGCGAAAATTTAATAAAATATTAATATATATTATAAATTTCCTTAGCCCATCTTTGAAGATCTGATTTCAGCAATTAATATCACATGTTAGCCCACTTAAATGCAAAAAAAATGTTTTTCTTTAAAATAATAATTAAAACTTCCAAAATCGATTATTTGAGACTTGAACTTCAATAATTCACAATAAATAGCCCTTTTATCGAGAAAATTTGAATCTCGCGAGTTTTTATAGGAAATTCAATTCTCTACAACTTTGCGAGAAGAAAGTTTTTCCAATTCCAAACAAAAATTGGCCAAAAATCCACAAGCAGGCAATTTTACAAGCTATAATCAAATTTCGATCGATAAATGGGGTCCACAGAGCATGTTTAACATGTTTTAAATTTATTTATTGCAACAAAAATACTCTTCCTCCTCGTATACTCATATATCCCACATTAGATTGTAAAAATATCACCATTATTATATTATTAAAATATAATAATATATTTAAATGAATTATTTTATCGGAAAAAGATAAAATTTCAATTTTCAACAATTGTCACATTAAAAATTTTCTCCATCTATATCCACATAAAATTAATATTTTCCTCATCATATGAATCAATAATTAATTATTCACAAATAATATTACAGAATCCACAATATTGATGACGAGTGGTTCCCAGAAAGAGGGCTTTCCAATAAAATTTCTCTCTTCTTGGGCCTTGCAATTAGGTGACCAAACCTCTCCTTAGAGCGAACTTTCTAGACATTGCCAATAATGTTATCTAATAATATTATTCGGATAATATGAATTATTGCTTGATAATGAAAAATATTGTGTAATGACAATTATTGAAACAACAACAATATAAAATATCAACGCAAATAATTATTAACTCAATAAAATCTTTGAGCGATAATTCTCATAACCATTATTGAGTAGTGCCTTCTTACGTAAGAATCAATAATTGGTGCAATCTGTAATCTTCTTGTGTTTTAACCACCAAGTATTTTAACGATATTAACGGTAACAACTACTGTATTATTTTTAACCAACTTATATTTGTCGTTTTCTTCATCCAATCGCTTTCCGTTATGGGGCCCACACATGGTCATTTGCCGTCGTAAATACGAATATTCCCAACGATGTCTAATATTCCACGACCAAACGAATATTCCCAAACAACAATGAATATTTTATAACCACTTGCTTATTTTGAAATATTTACGTATTTTACCCTAAACTATCCACATTAATCACATCAACCCTTACTATTTCAAAATAATAAATAGAAAAATTAAATTTCATTAATAATAAGTTGGGGTCTTACAACCTCCCTCCTTATGAAATTTAGTCCTCGAAATTGGCGTGCGATACTGGTGTTTGAAAAGGTGAGGATACCTCGCTTTCATTTCGTTTCCAATTCCCGGTCATTTCCTCTATATAGCATGATTCCTCCACAAAACTTTAACTTGTGGTATGACCTTTGCAGCGTAGGACATGCTCCTTCTATCCAAGATCTTGGCGGTACCTCCTCATACGTTAAGTCTTGGCTATTTCGTCCTGGGTTCTAATTCTATAACGTGGTTCGGGTCTTTCACATATTTACTGAAATACGATATATGAAACACATTATGAACACGAGACATACTTGGAGGTAACTTATGCAAGTTTATAGGCTACATTTCCTACTCGGTCAAGAATTTGAAATGGACCAATAAATCGTGGATTGAGCTTTCCTCTCTTCCCAAATCTTGTAACTCCCTTCATGGAGCAACTTCATGACAATACATGATCCCTACACTAAATTCCACGTCCTTTCGATGAAGATCCGCATAACTCTTTTGTCGATCTTGTGCCGTTTGTATACGTTGTCGAATCATTTGAATCTTTTCGGTGAGTCATACGTACTAACTTTCGAGTCCCAACAATGTTGCTTCACCCACCTCATCCCAACATATTGGAAGCGACATTTTCGTCCATATAATGCTTGAATGGAGCCACACCTATACTTGCACGATAAGCATTGTTGTAGGAGAATTCCACCAATGGTAAATACTTATCCCAACCGCCCTTGAAGTCTAGGACCCGAGTCTTAATAGATCTTCAAGAGTTTGAATAGTCCTCTCGATTGTCCATACGTTTGGGGATGGTATGTCGAACTAAATCGCAAATCCGTGCCCATAGCTTTTTGCAAGCTAACCCAAAATCTTGAAGTGAATCTTGGGTCACGATCCAAAACTATGGATCTTGGCATGCCATACAACCTCACAATCTCATTCACGTCACATACTAGCAAGGCGTTCAGGAATAAGTCTCCGTATCGGCAAGAAATGAAGCGAGACTTGGTTAATCTATCAACAATAACCCAAATAGCATTGATGCCTTGAGAAACCGTAGGAAGACCCGTAACGAAATCCATGGTAATGTGTTCCCACTTCCATTTCGAATCTCAATGTGGTTCAGCGGACCCTTAGGTACCGGATGCTCGCTTTTACGTTGACAAGTTAAACACATTGAGATAAACTTTGCAATCTCTCTCTTCATATTGTTCCACCAAAATGTATGTCGAAGATCACGATACATTTTAGTACTTCGAGGATGGATTGCAAATGGTGTATTGTGTGCCTCCATCATAATCTTGTACTTCAAATCGTCGTCGTTAGGAACACAAAGTCTAGAGTGGACTCAAGTATTCCTTCTTCATCAATTCTCGCTTAGGAATAGCTCCTTCTTGTACTTTCTTCTTCATACGCATCATTTCAAGATTGGGTGGCTTGAGCAACCTTAACTTTTTCTATTAAAGTTGGCTCTGTCGTATACTTGACATCATCGCTTTCGTTCCGCATATGATCTTCTTCTACTCAACTCATCGGCTACCACGTTAAGCTTTTCGGGATGGTATTGAATAGTGTGGTCGTAGTCTTTCAATAGCTCGAGCCAACGTCATTGCTTGCGTGTTGAGTTCTTTTTTGAGTGAAGAAATATTTAAGGCTTTTATGGTGCGAATATATCTCCACTTTCTCCCCATATAGATAGTGCCTCCATATCTTTAGCGCGAAAAGCTTGATTTGCTTGACTCTAGATCATGAGTAGGATAATTCCTCTCATACTCTTTAAGTTATCGCGAGGCATAGGCTATGACTTTCCCACGTTGCATGAGAACACATCCTAACCCTTTGCACGAAGCATCATTGTAGATAACAAATCCATCCAAAACCGGATGGTATTGTTAGAGCAGTCTTAAAATAAGTCTCCTCTTAAGCTCTTGGAAACTCTTCTCGCATTCTTCACTCCAAACGAATTTTGTATCCTTAGAGTTAGGCGAGTTAATGGAGTAGCGATTAGAAAACCCTTCCACGAATCTCGATAATAACCAAATAAGCCCAAAAGCTACGTACTTGATCCACCGAAACTTGGTTGCTCTCCAACTTTGTATTGCTTCAATCTTTGCGGGATCAACGGATACTCCATGTTTTGACACCACGTGCCCAAGGAATGCTACTTCCTCAAGCCGCGAACTTCGCATTTCTTCAATTTGGCATATAGTTTGTTTTCACGAAGCCTTTGGAGTACCGACTTCAAATGGTGCTCATGATCTTCACGACTTTTGGAATATATAAGGATGTCATCAATAAAGACAACAACGAAGCGATCCAAATATTCCTTGAATACTCGGTTCATCATATCCATGAAAGCCAGCGGAGCATTAGTCGATCCGAAAAGACATGACTAAGAATTCATAATGCCCGTCTGGGGAGTTACTAAAGGCGATCTTTGGAATATCCTCGATTCTAATCTTGGTGATGATATCCGAAGCGAAGATCGATTTTTGAAAAGAATTGTGCCCCTTGCAATGGTCAAACAAGTCATCAATACGAGGTAGAGGATACCTATTCTTGATGGTGACATGGTTCAATTCCGATAGTCGATACAAAAATCGCATACTCCGTCTTTCTTCTTTACAAATAAAAGCAGGAGCACCCCGAGGAGATGTCTTAGGGCCGAATGAAACCGATGTCCAACAATTCCATGTAGTTGGACCTTTAACTCCTGAAGTTCAATAGGAGCCATTCGATATGGGGTTTTAGAAATGGGCTTTGTGCGGGTTCAAGATCAATAAAGAATTCAACTTCACGTTACGGGGTAGGCCAGGAAGTTCTTGAAAATCGTCGGAAAGTCGATAACAACAGGAAATATTATTCAAATTTGGCGTGTCTTTATTCAAATCCATAACATGGGCTAAGAAAGCTTGACATCCGTTTTTCAATAAGCGAATAGCTTTATGATTAGATATGATGATGATTGATTTTAATGGTTTAGTTGCTTGAATTAAATACAACGGGTTGGTTAGGAATATGAAAACTAACAACCTTACGAAAACAATCAATTTTGGCATGATGAGTAGTTAACCAATCAATCCCTAAAATCACATCAAAAGCAAGTATCTTTAAAGAGATAAGGTCAACGGGTAAGGTAATGGTGCCAACTTGAATCAAACAAGATTTATAAGCGATGGATGTGATGAAAGTTTCTCTAACGGAGTTTCCACGAGATAGGTCAAAGTCTAATTTCTCGAGTCAAGTTTAAAGCGTTGAGCACAAGCGGAGAGATAAATGAATGGGTATGCACCAGGTTATCAAGTAAGGTATAAACTTGCAAGAATTTATAAATAGCTTACCGTGATCACCTCGTTTGGGTTCCTCGCATTTTGACCGATCCACAACAAACGCTCTTCCCGGAATCGTTGACTTTGACTTTTACGGGGCCGATCTTTTGAGTCACCGTCCCCATTGAACTAGGTTTTATTCTGTCTAATCTCGAAGCGATATGTCCTTCCTTTCCACAATTATAGCATACCTTGAATGCTGTGGGGGCGGTTTGGTGATATGTCCCTCTTTCCGCATTTATAGCATATGAATGGGTGGTCGTTCTCCTCCATTAGAACCGATTCTTTGCCGGCCTTTATCGTCTTCACATAATTAGTTGTTAAATCTCCTCTTTTAAAATCTCCTCTGACTCGCTTCTTCATTTTCATGGCCATGATTACCACAGTGGTTACCATTTTGTCCGTCTGTTTCTTTCTCCGTTGGTTATCATTATTACATTGTTTATTTATCTACGATGCGATCCACAGTTGTGGTCCCTTAGTTGAGTAGTACTCGTTATCTCGCTCTAATAATTGAGCCTGTTTTACAACATCTGAATAGAGAGAAAATTTATGAGAAATGAGATCTTGGCGTATCTTGGGTTTCAAACCTCTAATAAACATCCGCGTCATCGTTCCTCATTCTCCACCAAATGAGGTGCAAACACGGATAACTCTGCAAACTTTGCCTCGTCTTTGAGACAATCGTGTTGTTTTGTTCTAATCGATGAACTCCACTTCCTTCATATAGCGAACACTTTCGGGAAAGTATTTGTCATTAAATAGTTCTGAAATGTCTCCCAAGACATCTTTGAGTCTTGGTGGATGGAGTGCAGCTTCACAGAGACTCCACCGATGATCTGCCTTTCGCCACGGAACATAAAGGTGGCGAATGGAACCTTCTGTTCCTCCGTGCATCCCAAGACATCGAATATCTTGGTAATTTGTTTGACCCGTGTTTCCGCCGTGATGATCGATCGGCTTTCCCTTAAATTACGGTGGTCCCAACTCTTTGAGCTGCTTGCATTGTGACAACCCGTGAATTGCTATCATTTCTTCACATATTTTGAACACGAGTCTCCCTCGTCGATTTTGCATGAGCTGCAAAAGCTTCTAAACATCCCTCGTTCATCATCTGCTTTCGATGGTTGTTGTTCACGGGAGGAACATTGCCCGACTGTTACCGCGTTCTCCTCGTTGGTGAGTCTGAGCGTCTCCACGGTCTCATTTCCATTGTTAATATTCTCGATCGACATTCTCAAATCTTGTCGTAAAACAAGGGTTAATTAAGGAAATCAATATATCACATAATATCCTATATCTTGACCAACTAAAAAATAAGCTTAGGTAGGACACACTAGCGAAGGATTTACTCGTCTCTCCCTCTCTAGTTCTATTCCCGATCTCATTGGAGATCATATCCTAAGCTACGATACCAATTGTGGCGCCCCAAAATAGGTATACATCACCCATTACGAGTTGTCGATACATGAGTGCGAAACAACTACAACTTTATTATTACAACGATAAAAGCGTGAGTTTGAATACAAATATTATCTTCTAGACAATATCTATACTCAAATAAATCCTCATCACATTTATTGATACATTATTTTACAAAATGGTGAGGACTACTAAACAACTCTCTCTAGAACCTTCATTCCATTACCCGCTAAATACTTTCTATATATCTCGCCTCCTCGAGAAAAAAATGGAACAAAAAGGAAAAGGGTGAGCTCAACTAGCTCGATAAAGAATATTATGACTAAGATAATATACAACAAATTATCGTTAGTCTTCAACGAGGAAAAATCTAATAGAATACAATAGACAACAAATTTTAAATCAATATTATGTGAAATAATAATTCATTAGAAGAGTTAAGTAGAGAATGCAAACTACTATCTTCTATGTATGAATTTAAAAGTTCATCGTCTATCTTTTATCCACAATAACATCAATCGATATATATATACGGAATCAAATATTCATCTTTTACACTTTCTGAGGCGAAAGATATTCATCGATTAGTCATGTTCATCTAAACACACATTCATCTTTTTTGCACTCTGAGGCGAAAGATATTCTTGAAAATCATTCATCTTTTGCACTCTGGGCGAAGATATTCCATAATATCATCATTTAAGGCGAGGATGATGAAAAATATTTTTAAAGAAGCGAATCCGGTGAAACAAAATGACAAGGATTAAGGATTAAGGATTAGTACTTTGTTTTATCCGTCCAAAAATACCTCAAAAATAATCATAGTGGTGTAAAATTCAGAATGATCAAAACATGGATCTGATCAAAGCTAGTATCCGAATAGATATTTTGGACGAAAAGAAGAAATTTTATTTTTCGGTGAATAGTGCAGATAATAATGAATAGTCTTGATATATCGTGAATAGTAACTCAGACACCAAAAGATAGAAATTTCCAAAAAAAACATCTTCACGCTTCATGAATAGTACTGAATAGTAACTCGTGTATAACGTGAATAATAGTAACTCATGAATAGTAACTCGTGAATAGTAACTCATGAATAAAACCCAGACATGAAAAAGTTCCAAATTTGATAAAAACTTCAACCAATATTTGACATAATGATATTGAAGAAATAATATCATTTGAGAAAAAAATAACATCCACTTACCTCGAAAGATTAGTACTTCTAAATTTGGAATCTAGGGTATAGTCTTTGAAGGAACTTACACCGTCTAACAATACTCAAAGTATACTCAAAATACTCACAAGAATAAACTCGATAATATAGAGAGAAAACTTGATTTACGGTGTGATTTTCAATTCTAACCTAAGCACCTATTTATTTATAGAAAAATGCTTAGAACACAAAGAAAAATTTAATAAAATATTAATATATATTATAAATTTCCTTAGCCCATCTTTGAAGATCTGATTTCAGCAATTAATATCACATATTAGCCCACTTAAATGCAAAAAAAAACGTTTTTCTTTAAAATAATAATTAAAACTTCCAAAAATCAATTATTTGAACTTGAACTTCAATAATTCACAATAAATAGCCCTTTTATCAGAAAATTCGATCTCGCGAGTTTTTTATAGGAAATTCAATTCTCTACAACTTTGCGGAAGAAAGTTTTTCCAATTCCAAACAAATTGAAAAAATCCACAAGCGGGCGATTTTACAAGTATAATCAAATTTCGATCGATAAATGGGGTCCATGAGCATGTTTAACATGTTTTAAACATTTATTGCAACAAAAATACTCTTCCTCCTCGTATACTCATATATCCCACATTAGTTGTAAAAATATCACCATTATTATATTATTAAAATATAATAATATATTTAAATGAATTATTTTATCAGAAAAAGATAAAATTTCAATTTTCAACAATTGTCACATTAAAATTTTTCTCCATCTATATCCACATAAAATCAATATTTTTCTCATCATATGAATCAATAATTAATTATTCACAAATAATATTACAGAATCCTGATATTGACAACGAGGCGGTTCGGGAAGAGGGGCTTTCGATAAAATTTCTCCTTCTTGGCGCTTGATTAGGTGACCAAACCTCTCCTTAGACAGAACTTTCTAGACATTGCCAATAATGTTATCTAATAATATTATTCAGATAATATGAATTATTGCTTCGATAATGAAAAATACTGTGTAATGACAATTATTGAAACAACAGCAATATAAAATATCAATATGCGCAATTATTAACTCGATAAAATCTTTGAGCGATAATTCTTCTTGTAACCATTATTGAGTAGTGCCTTCTTACGTAAGAATCAATAATTGGTGCGATCTGGTATCTTCTTGTGTTTTTTAACCACAAGTATATTTTAACGATATTAATTGTAACAACTACTGTAGTTATTTTTAAACCAACTTATATTTGTCGTTTTCTTCATCCAATCGCTTTCAGTTATGGGGCCCACACATGGGTTTTAGCTGTGGTCGTACGAATATTCCCAAGCGATCTGAATATTCCACGACCAACGAATATTCCCAAACAACAATGAATATTTTATAACCACTTGCTTATTTTGAAATATTTGCGTATTTTACCCTAACTATCCACATTAATCAAATCAACCCTTACTATTTCAAAATAATAAATAGAAAATTAAATTTCATTAATAATAAGTTGGGGTCTTACAACCTCCCTCCTTATGAAATTTCATCCTCGAAATTGGCGTCACGTACACTGTGTTTGAAAAGGTGAGGATACCTCGCTTTCATTTCCGTTTCCAATTCCCGGTCATTTCCTCTATAGCATGATTCCTCCACAAAACTTTAACTTGTGGTATGACCTTTCTTGGCGTGGGACATGCTCCTTCTATCCAAGATCTTGGCGGTACCTCCTCATCGTTAAGTCTTGGCTATTTCGTCCGGTTCTAATTCTATAACGTGGTTGGGGTCTTTCACATATTCTGAAATGCGGATATGTGAAACACATTATGAACACGAGACATACTTGGAGAATAAGCGAAGTCTATAGGCTACATTTCCTACTCGGTCGAGAATTTGAAATGGACCATAAATCGTGGATTGAGCTTTCCTCTCTTCCCAAATCTTGTAACTCCCTTCCATGGAGCAACTTCATGACAATACATGATCCCCACACTAAATTCCACGTCCTTTCGATGAAGATCCGCATAACTCTTTTGTCGATCTTGTGCTTGGTTTGTATCGTTGTCGAATCATTTGGATCTTTTCGGTGAGTCATAAATACGTACTAACTTTCGGGTCCCAACAATGTTGCTTCACCCACCTCATCCCAACATATTGGAGAGCGACATTTTCGTCCATATAATGCTTGAATGGAGCCACACTATACTTGCACGATAAGCTGTTGTTGTAGGAGAATTCCACCAATGGTAAATACTTATCCCAACCGCCCTTGAAGTCTAGGACCACGAGTCTTAATAGATCTTCAAGAGTTTGAATAGTCCTCTCGATTGTCAAAATCGTTTGAGGATGGTATCTTAGAACTAAATCGCAAATCCGTGCCCATAGCTTTTTGCAAGCTAACCCAAAATCTTGAAGTGAATCTTGGGTCACGATCCGAAACTATGGATCTTGGCATGCCATACAACCTCACAATCTCATTCACGTACATACTAGCAAGGCGTTCAAGGAATAAGTCTCCGTGTCGGCAAAAAAATGAGCGGACTTGGTTAATCTATCAACAATAACCCAAATAGCATTGATGCCTTGAGAAAGCGTAGGAAGACCCGTAACTTGAAATCCATGGTAATAATGTTCCCACTTCCATTTGAAATCTCAAGTGGTTGCAGCGGACCCTTAGGTACTAGATGCTCGCCTTTTACCGTTGACAAGTTAAACACATTGAGATAAACTTTGCAATCTCTCTCTTCGTATTGTTCCACCAAAATGTATGTAGAAGATCACGATACATTTTAGTACTTCGAGATGGATTGCAAATGGTGTATTGTGTGCCTCCATCATAATCTTGTACTTCAAATCGAGTCGTTAGGAACCTGAAAGTCTAGAGTGGACTCAAGTATTCCTTCTTCATCAATTCTAAACTTAGGAATAGCTCCTTCTTGTACTTTCTTCTTCATACGCATCGGCTCAAGATTGGTGGCTTGAGCAACCTTAACTTTTTCTATTAAAGTTGGCTCTGTCGTATACTTGACATCATCGCTTTTCGTTCCGCATATGATCTTCTACTCAACTCGCGTCATTACACGTTAAACTTTTCGGGATGGTATTGAATAGTGTGGTCGTAGTCTTTCAATAGCTCGAGCCAACGTCATTTGCCGCGCGTGTTGAGTTCTTTTTGAGTGAAGAAATATTTAAGGCTTTTATGGTGCGAATATATCTCCACTTTCTCCCCATATAGATAGTGCCTCCATATCTTTAAGCGCGCTTATTTGCCATGACTCTAGATCATGAGTAGGATAATTCCTCTCATACTCTTTAAGTTATCGCGAGGCATAGGCTATGACTTTCCCACGTTGCATGAGAACACATCCTAACCCTTTGCACGAAGCATCATTGTAGATAACAAATCCATCCGAACCGGATGGTATTGTTAGAAACAGTCTTAGAAATAAGTCTCCTCTTAAGCTCTTGGAAACTCTTCTCGCATTCTTCACTCCAAGCAATTTTGTATCCTTAGGAGTTAGGCGAGTTAATGGAGTAGCGATTAGAAAAACCCTTCCACGAATCTCCGATAATAACCAATTAAGCCCAAAAAACTACGTACTTGATCCACCGAAACTTGGTTGCTCCCAACTTTGTATTGCTTCAATCTTGGCCGGGATCAGCGGATACTCCATGTTTTGACACCACGTGCCCAAGGAATGCTACTTCCTCGAAGCGAACTTCGCATTTCTTCAATTTGGCATATAGTTTGTTTTCACGAAGCCTTTGGAGTACCGACTTCAAATGGTGCTCATGATCTTCACGACTTTTGGAATATATAAGGATGTCATCAATAAAACAACAACAAGTGATCCAAATATTCCTTGAATACTCGGTTCATCATATCCATGAAAGCCGCGGGGAGCATTAGTTAGTCAAGAAAGACATGACTAAGAATTCATAATGCCCGTCTGGGGTTCTAAAAAGGGTCTTTGGAATATCCTCGATTCTAATCTTGGTGATGATATCCGAGCGAAGATCGATTTTTGAAAAAATTGTGCCCTTACAAGGTGGTCAAACAAGTCATCAATCGAGGTGAGGATACCTATTCTTGATGGTGACATGGTTCAATTCCAGATAGTCGATACAAAATCGCATACTCCGTCTTTCTTCTTTACAAATAAAGCAGGGAGCACCCCGAGGAGATGTCTTAGGGCAGAATGAAACCGATGTCCAACAATTCACGTAGTTGGACCTTTAACTCTGAAGTTCAATAGGAGCCATTCGATATGGGGTTTTAGAAATGGGCTTTGTACGGGTTCAAGATCAATAAAGAATTCAACTTCACGTTACGGGGTAGGCCAGGAAGTTCTTGAAATCGTCGGGAAAAATCGATAACAACGGGAATATTATTCAAATTTGGCGTGTCTTTATTCAAATCCATAACATGGGCTAAGAAAGCTTGACATCCGTTTTTTCAATAAGCGAATAGCTTTATGATTAGATATGATGATGATTGATTTTAATGGTTTAGTTGCTTGAATTAAATACAACGGTTGGTTAGGAATATGAAAACTAACAACCTTACGAAAACAATCAATTTTGGCATGATGAGTAGTTAACCAATCAATCCTAAAATCACATCAAAAGCAAGTATCTTTAAAGAGATAAGGTCAACGGGTAAGGTAATGGTGCCCAACTTGAATCAAACAAGATTTATAAGCGATGGATGTGTGATGAAAGTTTCTCTAACGGAGTTTCCACGAGATAGGTCAAAGTCTAATTTCTCGAATCGAAGTTTAAGCGTTGAGCACAAGCGGAGAGATAAATGAATGGGTAGCACCGGTATCAAGTAAGGTATAAACTTAGCAAGAATTTATAAATAGCTTACCGTGATCACCTCGTTTGGGTTCCTCGCATTTTGACCGATCCTGACAAACGCTCTTCCGGAATCGTTGACTTTGACTTTTACGGGGACGATCTTTTGAGTCACCGTCCCCGCATTGAACTAGGTTTATTCTCTGTCTGATCTCGGCGATATGTCCTTCCTTTCCACAATTATAGCATACCTTGAGCTGTTGTGGGCGGTTTGGTGATATGTCCCTCTTTCCGCATTTATAGCATATGGCCGGGTGGTCGTTCTCCTCCACCAGAACCGATTCTTCTGCGTGACATTTGTCGTCTTCACATAGTCGTTGTTAAATCTCCTCTTTTAAAATCTCCTCTGACTTTCGCTTCTTCTATTTTCATGGCCATGATTACCACCGGAGTGGTTACCATTTTGTCCGTCTGTTTCTTTCTCCATTGGGTTATCATTATTACATTGGCTGCTATCTCTACAGTACGATCCTGGTTGTGGTCCCTCGGTTGAATGTACTCGTTATCTCGCTCTAATAATTGAGCCACATTTACAACATCTCGAATAGAGAAAATTTATGAGAAATGAGATCTTGGCGTATCTTGGGTTTCAAACCTCTAAAAACATCCGCGTCATCGTTCCTCATTCTCCACCAAATGAGGTGCAAACACGGATAACTCTGCAAACTTTGCCTCGTCTTTGAGACACCGTCGTATTGTTTTGTTCTAATCGATGAACTCCACTTCCTTCGTATAGCGAACACTTTCGGGAAAGTATTTGTCATTAAATAGTTCTGAAATGTCTCCCAAGACATCTTTGAGTCTTGGTGGATGGATGCAACCACAGACTCCCACCGATGGTCGCCTGCATCACGGAACATAAAGGTGGCGAATGGAACCTTCTGTTCCTCCGTGCATCCCAGACATCGAATATCTTGGTAATTTGTTTGACCCATGTTTCCGCCGTGATCGGATCGGCTTTCCCTTAAATTCAGTGGTCCCACTCTTTGAAGCTGCTTGGTTGTGACAACAACGTAATTGCTATCATTTCTCTGTATATTTTGAACACGAGTCTCCTCGTGCGATTTTTGCATGAGCTGCAAAAAAGCTTCTAAACATCCCTCGTTCATCATCTGCTTCGGTGGTGTTGTTCACGGGAGGAACATTGCCCGACTGTTACACGTTCTCCTCGTTGGTGAGTCTGAGCGTCTCCACGGTCTCATTTCCATTGTTAATATTCTCGATCGACATTCTCAAATCTTTAAGTAAAAAACAAGGGTTAATTAAGAAATCAATATATCACATAATATCCTATATATCTTGACCAACTAAAAAAAAATAAGCTTAGGTAGGACACACTAGCGAAGGATTTACTCGTCTCTCCCCTCTGGTTCTATTCCCGATCTCATGGAGATCATATCCTAAAGCTCGATACCAAGCGTGGCGCCCCCAAAATAGGTATACATCACCCATTACGAGTTGTCGATACATGATGCGAAACAACTACAACTTTATTATTACAATAGTAAAAGCGTGAGTTTGAATACAAATATTATCTTCTAGACAATATCTATACTCAAATAAATCCTCATCACATTTATTGATACATTATTTTACAAAATGGTGAGGACTACTAAACAACTCTCTCTAGAACCTTCATTCCATACCAGAGCTAAATACTATTTATATTCTCGCCTCCACGAGAAAAAAATGGAACAAAAAGGAAAAGGGTGAGCTCAACTAGCTTCGATAAAGAATATTATGACTAAGATAATATCAACAAATTATCGTTAGTCTTCAACGGGAAAAAATCTAATAGAATCTGAATAGACAACAAATTTTAAATCAATATTATGGTGAAATAATAATTCATTAGAAGAGTTAAGTAGAGAATGCAAACTACTATCTTCATGTATGAATTTAAAAGTTCATCGTCTATCTTTTATCCTGTAACATCAATCGATATACATACGGAATCAAATATTCATCTTTTACACTCTGAGGCCAAAGATATTCATCGATTAATCGTGTTAATCTAAACACATGTTCATCTTTGCACTCTGGGCGAAAGATATTCTTGAAAATCATTCATCTTTTTTGCCTTTCTGAGGCCAAAGATATTCCATAATATCATCATTTAAGGCGAAGATGATGAAAAATATTTTTAAAGAAAGCGAATCCGATGAAACAAAATGCAAGGATTAAGGATTAAGGATTAGTACTTTGTTTTATCACGTCCAAAAAATACCTCAAAAATAATCGCGGTGGTGTAAAATTCAAGAATGATCAAAACATGGATCTGATCAAAGCTAGTATCCGAATAGATATTTTGGACAAAAAGAAGAAATTTTTTGGTTTTTTATCGTGAATAGTCTTTTATCGTGAATAGTAACTGAATAGTCAAAAGATAGAAATTTCCCAAAAAAACATCTTCACGCTTAATGAATAGTACTCGTGAATAGTAACTCGTGAATAGTAACTTCATGAATAGTAACTACGTGAATAGTAACTCATGAATGATAGTAACCCCAGACATGAAAAAGTTCCAAATTTGATAAAAAGTTCCAACCAATATTTCAACATAATGATATTGAAGAAATAATATCATTTGAAAAAAATAACATCCCTTACCTCGAAAGATTAGTACTTCTAAATTTGGAATCTAGGGTATAGTCTTTGAAGGAAACTTGCCGTCTAACAATACTCAAAGTATACTCAAAATACTCACAAGAATAAACTCGATAATATAGAGAGAAAAAACTTGAGTTTACGGTGTGATTTTCAATTCTAACCTAAGCACCTATTTATAGGAAAATCTTTAGAACACCAAAAGCGAAAAATTTAATAAAATATTAATATATATTATAAATTTCCTTAGCCCATCTTTGAAGATCTGATTTCAGCAATTAATATCACATATTAGCCCACTTAAATGCAAAAAAACGTTTTCTTTAAAATAATAATTAAAACTTCCAAAATCAATTATTTGAACTTGAACTTTAATAATTCACAATAAATAGCCCTTTTATCAGAAAATTTGAATCTCGCGAGTTTTTATAGGAAATTCAATTCTCTACAACTTTGCGAGAAGAAAGTTTTTCAAATTCCAAACAAAATTGGCCAAAAAAATCCACAAGCGGGCGATTTTACAAGTATAATCAAATTTCGATTCGATAAATGGGGTCCACAGAGCATGTTTTAACATGTGTTTTAAACATTTATTGCAACAAAAAAATACTCTTCCTCCTCGTATACTCATATATCCCACATTAGTTTGTAAAAATATCACCATTATTATATTATTAAAATATAATAATATATTTAAATGAATTATTTTATCGAGAAAAAGATAAAATTTCAATTTTCAACAATTGTCACATTAAAAATTTTCTCCATCTATATCCACATAAAATTAATATTTTCCTCATCATATGAATCAATAATTAATTATTCACAAATAATATTACGAGAATCCTGATATTGTGACGAGGCGGTTCAGGAAAGAGGGGCTTTCGATAAAATTTCTCCTTCTTTGGTAGCGCAATTAGGTGACCAAACCTCTCCTTAGATGAGAACTTTCTAGACATTGCCAATAATGTTATCTAATAATATTATTAGGATAATATGAATTATTGCTTCGATAATGAAAAATATTGTGTAATGACAATTATTGAAACAACAATAATATAAAATATCAACGCGACAATTATTAACTCGATAAAATCTTTGAGCGATTAATTCACGTAACCATTATTGAGTAGTGCCTTCTTACGTAAGAATCAATAATTGGTGCAATAACGGTGTCTTCTTGTTTTTAACCCACAGAGTATTTTAACGATATTATTAGCAGATATAACAACTACGCCTGTAGTTATTTTTAACTTGACTTATATTTGTCGTTTTCTTCATCCAATCGCTTTCAGTTATGGGGCCCACACACATGGTCACTTGGCAGTCGTGCGAATATTCCCAAACGATGCGAATATTCCACGACCAAACGAATATTCCCAAACAACAATGAATATTTTATAACCACTTGCTTATTTTGAAATATTTGCGTATTTTACCCTAACTATCCACATTAATCACATCAACCCTTACTATTTCAAAATAATAAATAGAAAATTAAATTTCATTAATAATAAGTTGGGGTCTTATATATATATATATATATATATATATATATATATATATATATACTTACATTAGTTATAATATATATATAATTAAGCTATTATTATATATTATATATATATTATAAGTTATTATATATATATTATTCTTAATTATTTTATAATTAAAATAAAATATTTATTTTAATTTTAAAATAAAAAATTTATTTTAATCTTAAAATAAAAGAGTTTATTTTAATTTTAAAATTAAATTTCATGCTAACTAATTAGAGTTGGAATTAGATTCCATAATAACTAATTGGAGTTGAAATTGGATTATATGTTTCCTTAAATAAAGGAGTTTATTTAGATAGGAAAGAGAATCCTAATTTTCTTAAATAAAGGAGTTTATTTAGATATGAAATAAGATTTCATATTATTCAAAATAAAGGAGTTTATTTGTGAATAGGAAAGAGAATCCTAATTTCCTTAAATAAAGGAGTTTATTTAGATATGAAATAAGATTTCATATTATTCAAAATAAAGGAGTTTATTTGTGAATAGGAAAGAGAATCAAAGTGTTTCCTTTAATAAAGGAGTTATTTTTTTTTTTTATGGAATTGGATTCCATAATTAATTAAAATAAAGGAGTTTATTTTGATTAAAGATTTTGATTAAAATAAAATAATTTATTTTATTCAAAATTGGATAAATTAAAATAAAATAGTTTTATTTTGATTTAAATTTGGATTAAAATAAAGGAGTTTATTTTGATTCAAAATTAGATTTTATACTAACTAAATTTGCCCATTAAATGATATCAATATATATATTGAATGTTTATTATTCATAAGATGAATGTTATTTATTGATGCATATGGTGATGTGTATGATAATAAATGGGATTGATTATGGACTATTGACGATGTGATTGGATTTTATTTTAGTTGGATGCATGAATGTATGAGTTTTATTAAATGGGGTCTGCGTACCTCGTCTTCTCTAATTTTTCTTAATGTAAATTCTATCTCCCTCCTATGTACTTCCCCTTGACTGCTGATCAAGGTTTCTATTTATTTTAAATAGTTTTGTAATAGGAATAGTTAGAATTAATTTTGAAGAATTGGAGATCAAGGAACAAGGAACGCTTGAAGACCCATTTGTAATGGAGCACGGGTTTAAATTTAATAGTTATATTTAAATATTATTTCTTGCACCCTAGGGTTTGACCTTTTGGTTGACTTGGTGGCTCTAGTGAACCAAACTAGAATAAAAGTCCATAATCAATTCGGGTAGAATATAGTATTCTATATGTGCATGCTTATATATATATATATATATTATGCAAACATGCTTCGCATGTTAATTAATATATTGGCGTATTTTATATATATATGTATAATGCGCTAAACAAGATGAGACAAATTAATAACAAACCCCTCAATTTTTTATATTAAGTCCTAAGCGTTCAAAGATATTTGGAATATCGAGCGTCGCCTTCTAGCATGATAAAATTAATAGAGTATTAAATATTTAATATGAGTTTGTTGTGTCACCACAAGGAAAGTATTAAGTATATAAGATGTTAATTTATCACATTTGATGCTTATAAAGAAAATCGAACAATATTGTTTTGTTGTGTCACCACAAGGATGATATTTTTCTTTTTTGAATATATGGAGTACTAGGTCGGACTTAACTTGGATAATTTTGATTCGGATGTGCCACCACTTGATCAAAATAATCTAAGAGGCAAAAGAAAAGGAGTTGCATAGTTGATGTAATTGACAAAAGTTGTCTACCTATTTATTTATATATAGTTTGTTGTGTCACCACAAGGCTATATACATTTGAAATGGGATCCTTATTCTCACTAGCAAATCTTTAATTAGATTTTACCGAACTATATATATTGAGGGTAATATAGTTTGAAGAAAATAGTGGGAGATACCAATTTAAAACAAGACCTAATTTATTTTGGTAATTAATAAAAGAATGTATGTTAAAATGTTGTTAATTACAAATTCATTTACAAAATTTTACAATGTCCTAATTACTATCACTGCGAAACATATTAGATGTTATTTAACTGGACCGTATTAAATGGATTGGTTAAGGAATATGAGAATAGTTCTCATGGTTGAAAAAACTATCTTATGTCCTTAATACGTCTATCCCTGCAATGGTTGCAGACAATGCCTCTGAGGAAGAGATTGCTACTTTTAGAAAGTGGCAAAATGATGCCTGATTGGATCGAATGCATCATGCTCGCATCCATGAGTAACGAGCTTCGATCTCGGCGTGAAACTATGGATGCTCTACTATACTCCTATCGTCAAGTAGTTGATGGTGAGGAAAGTAGGACTAATAGATATCGATATCTAAGGAGCTCTTCCGATCTAGAATGGCCAATGGCAATATAAATGCAGACAAAAAGTTCTTAACATAATCAATTTGATTGATCAATTAGGACAACTGGTTTTGTCATGGATGGAGAGTTGAGCCAAGATTTGATCTTGCACTCACTCCCGGACTCCTTTCACAATTGTTGTGAATTTTGCATATGAACAAGCTAGATATCAGCTTTGCTGATTTGCTTAACATGTTGAAAAATGTTGAGAGTCACTTTCCAACCAAGAAAGACCATGTCTTACTGGTAGAGGCCAAAGGATCTTCTGAAAAGAAGAACGCTTCAAAGAAGGTAAACAGAAAGGCGTAAACAAAGGATAATAAGAACAAAACTTATACGGATAGCAAAGGAGTTTGCTTCCACTACAATAAGTCTGGACACTGGAAAGAAATTGCAAGAAGCATCTTGCAGAGACTAACCAAAGAAGCTTAGTGAAGTTTCGGTTACAAATACAATTTTGTTCGTGATTTAAATAAATTTTTCTTTAAGTCAAGGTTCTACTTGGGTATTGGATACCGACTTTGGTTATCATAAATATAGATTTATGAAGGGACCAAGCAGAAGTGGAAAGCTGAACATAGATAAGTAATCCTATGTGTGGGAAATGAAGCAAAGGTTGCTGCATTAGCTATAGAAACTTATAGTTTAGCACTGCCTACGGGCAAATCTATTAAGTCAATAAGTTGTTATTGTATTCCAATTCTTGTTAGAAACATTATTTCCATTTTATTGTTGGACAATAAAATTTTGGTATTATAATTAAGAACAATTGTTGTTCTATTTATAATAATAATGTTTCTTATAAAACTGAAATATTACTTAATAAATTTTGTATACTTGACTTACATGAAAATAATTTTGCATAATTGAACAAATTAGTATAAGAAAAGGAGATGATCATTCAAAGAGTTGAATGTGTGTATTTGCTGAAATACAAGTGTGAATTATTTGAAAGGTTCAAAGAATTCAGAAGTGAAACAAATTGACAAAGTATTAAGATTCTTTGATTAGATCAAGGAATAAATACTTGTGCAATAAGTTTCTAGATCATCTCAAATGGTTTTCTCATAATGGACGCCTCTCGATACATAATAATTGATTGATGTATCTGAAAGGAAAAATCATACCTTGTTGAACATGATGCGGTCCAAAATGATTTTACTGAGCATTCCAAAGATCCTTCAGGATCATGTCCTAGAAATGGTCGCATATCTACGAAAAAGGTAACCTCAAATCCATTTCCAGACTCCATAAAAGTTATGGACGGGGAGGATTCCTAATCTTAAGTATGTTAAGATAAGGGTTTGTCCAACTTATGTGAAAAGGTTTGAAGGATAAGCTTGGGACAAGATTTGACATGTATGATTTGTGGGACATCCTAAATTAAGTTTAGGGTATATGTTCTATAATTCTACTTAGCAAAAGGTGTTTGTTCTGAAACACGCGCCTTCTTCTAAGATAAAGGTGTTTATCATTAAAAGGGGCTAGTGGGAGGATAATAGATCTTGAAAAGTTCAAGAACCACAAAACACTATAAGTCAAATAAGAGTAACCTATAGATAGACCTATTGTACCACAATAAAGATAAATAAATCTGGAATAGTCATCAAGATACCTAGGAGGTATGGATTCATCATAGATGATGATGATGAGGTACACATCATAGAAGATGATGATCCGATTTACATACGATGAGGAGGTAAGTGTTGTGACACTCGGAGAAATGGATTGAAGCAAGTTTCTCAAATATGGAACATTCGTTTTGATGAGGCAATCAAAAGAGTTTGATTTTATCAAAAATAAGAATGAACCTAGTGTGTACAAAAGGGTCAGTGGGAGCATCGTGACATTCCTAGTACTATATGTTGATATACTACGGATAAGGAATGACATACCAATTCTACAATCAGTAAAGATAAAGTTGTCTATGTTAGGTTTGTAATATTCAAGAACGCAATCAAATTGCATAAAGATGCGGAAACGTGGAAAATCAGAGTTTAAAAAATTTACAAACCATATACCCAGATCACCCTTTATGCACAATTATTAATTAAACGAAAAGATAAAGAATAAAATCATACCCTTGAAGATCGAGCTTCCTCAGGTACAAGTTCACCTCCAATCCTTTTCGCGTTCAACTTGAATCCAACGGGTTTGGTTCTTTCCTTTGATCAACATTAGCCACCCAATTGTTTGGCCTCTAGAGGTGATCCACCAAGGAAGAAGAAGGATTTAAGAAGATGGGTATTTGGCTCAAACCCTAGTTTTCTATCTCTATAGAAAAGGCGTACTCTCCCAACTATTGGAATTATTACGTATTTGTAAAAGTCAACAACCACACCACCCATAATAAGGCTCCTCTTATTTATAGATGTGGGCAACCCACCTTAACAATTAAGGAATTGAGATTTATTTAATTAATTAAATTCTTTTAATTAATTAAGCTCCCTAATCTTATTAGGGATAATTAATTAAACTCGTTTAACTAATTTTCCTTCCTAATCCAATTAGGAATAAATGAGAGTACTTATATTAAATTAATTCCTAAACTCTTTTAGAAATTAAAATAATAATAATTGTAATAATATTAATAAGACTCCTCTTATTAATTTATATTTAATATTTCTAAAATATTAAATAATAAATATTAAGCTATTTAATTTATTCTATCACCATAGATTAAATTAAATATACATAACATATTATTACGATTATGTCATTAACTTCTTAAATAATTATTCTTTCTTTTATGGTGTGACCCTTTAGGTTCTCTATATTAAACCGATTGTGAATAAATCAATTAGAACAATTCTAATCTTATTTAAATAAATAAATTAAACAATTAATTTATTTAAATAAATAATATTTATTCTACAATAGGGATAAGCCTCCCTAGCGATCAACGACTTTCCGGATAATATAGATTTCAACATTAATCATTAAAGAATCTTTGAGTAAATAGTTACTGTCTGCAATTCAATCCTTCCACCATACATGTCCCAATTAAATATAAGACATGGAATTCTTTGTCAAGTCTTATTTTATTTAATTATATGTATTTCGACTCTTAAATGCACAACTCCAAATAATGCAAATTAGAAACTCCTTTCTAATTTCATTACGCCTTAACCAAGGACTCTTGGGTTGTCATTTATCGAATCACATAGGACATTTCTCTTCTTTTATTAGAAGTGGTAGATTCTTTATTGATCATACATTATCTCCATGTACAACTTATTATACCCAAGCATACCCTTTGATATACCCTAAGGGTCTTAAGGAATAAGTTAAAGTATAACTCATCATACACAAGATACTATGATGATCTCAAGTCCAAGGATTACTTATACTACTATCACTACAGAATTCCTATCGACAGCAAGTAAAACTCCATTAGGTATTCCTTAGCGAGCCACGCTCAAATTGAACTTATTCTCTAATAAGCACCTACATACTTGCTTTAGTGTCTCCACACAAATGATCATGAGATCAATCATCCTCATCCAATGAACAAGCAACGTATGTACCAATCTATCCGGATTCACTAATCCCCAATTTAGTAATCCAATGATTGGGAACTATTTTAGTTTTAAGCTTTCTAAGAATTTAGATCTCATTACAATGATCATCATCATTATTCTAAAAGCATTGTTTAAAACTATGGGTTTATCACATATTATAAAACAGCATCATGTAGATAATTAAAAGCCTTTAATAAATTAATACTTTTTATTAATAAATGAATAAGATTGTTACAAAGTATATGCTTTATCATCAAACATGATTGGCTTGTGTGCATATTACTTTCAATCTCCCACTTGCACTAAAGCCAATCGCCATTGTATCTTATACTCTTCTTCTCTAAGTGACGATTATCTTGCTGTTGGATAAGCTTTAGTTAATGGATATGTAATGTTGTTCATGAGAGTCCACTATCTCTATAGTGATTTTTCATCTTTCAATTATTTTAATAATCAAATGAAAGTGCCACAACACATGTTTAGATCCAAGATGAGACTTAGGAACTATTCCTAGTTCTGTAATAAACTTTTAATCCAAACAATCAACTTGCAGCTTCATTTATAGCTATATACTTTGTCTTTATCACTAAACGAGTAACTTTTTGCTGTTTGGAACCTTTCCAATTCACTGCACCACTGTTCAAGGTAACACTTTACCATAAAGTGGATTTTCTATCGTCTTGAGTGCATCTTCAAAAACTTGAGTCCATAAAGCCCTCTAGTTTTAATTCGGACCCACCATGTATGCTCACATCCTTAGTGCTTGGGTTAAGAACTTTAAGATGTTTTCACCGTCTTACGTGATCTTCTCGAAATATGACCGTCAACATCGGTCTCGTACATTTCATTGCATACATGATTGTCACTCATGCGACCTCTCTTTTCAGGAGTCTGTGGGGACTATTAAGAGAGATACACTCCATAGCTCATCGACATGAGACATCTCTTGGAGTTTGCCATGCTAAACGACTTTAGCATCAAATGAATATACGTTCCTTGGGTTAAGTCGAGCATTCTGTTGTATCTATCTATATAGATTTATATCCCCAATTAAGATACTCTTCCAAACCATTCATGGAGGAATGTTTAGACAACTTTATCTTTACTGATTGTAGCATTGGTATGTCATTCCTTATCCGTAGTATATCAATATATAGTACTAGGAATGTCACGATGCTCCCACTAACCCTTTTGTATACACTAGAACTCTTACCTCATCGTATGTAACTGGATCATCATCATCTATGATGCGTACCTCATCATCATCATCTATGATGAATCCATACCTCCTAGGTATCTTCAGTACTATTCCAGATTTACAATTTGGTTGTGGTACAATAGGTCTATCTATAGGTTCCTCTTATTTGACTTATAGTGTTTTGTGGTTCTTGAACTCTACAAGATCTATTATCCTCCCACTAGCCCCTTTAATGATAAACACCTTTATCTTAGAAGGCAACGTGTTTCGCAACAAACACCTTTTGCTAAGTAGGATTATAAAACATATACCCTAAACTTACTTTAGGATGTCCCACAAATTGTACTTGTCAAATCTTGTCCCAAGCTTATCCTTTGAAACCTTTTCACATAAGTTGGACAACCCCTTATCTTAACATACTTAAGATTAGGAATCCTCCCTGTCCATAACTTTTATGGAGTCTTGGGGCTGGATTTTGAGGTTACCATTTTCATAGATATGCAGCCATTTCTAGGACATTATCCCAGAAGGATACTGGAATGTCGGTAAAATCATTATGGACCGCACCATGTCCAACAATGTACAATTTTTCCTTTCAGATACATCAATAAATTATTATGTATCGAGAGGCGTCCATTATGAGAAAACCATTTGAGATGATCTAGAAACCTATTGCACAAGTATTCCTTCCTTGATCCGATCAAAGAATCCTAATACTTTGCCAATTTGTTTCACTTTTGAATTCTTCGAACCTTTCAAATAATTCACACTTGTATTTCAGCAAATACACACATTCAACTCTTTGAATGATCATCTCCTTTTCTTATACTAATTTGTTCAATATGCAAAATTATTTTCATGTAAGTCAGTATACAAAATCCATTAAGTAATATTCGATTCTATACAAAACATTATTATTATAAATAGAACAACAATTGTTCTTAATTATAATACCAAAAATTTTATTGTCCAACAATAAAATAGAAATAATATTTCTAACAAGAACTAGAATACAATAACAACTTATTGACTTAATAGATTTTCCCGTATGCATTGCTAAACTATAAGTTTCTATGGCTAATGCAGCAACCTTTGCTTCATTTCCCACACATAGGATTACTTATCTTGTTTAACTTTCTACTTTTGCTTGGTCCCTTCATAAATCTATATTTATGATAACTAAAGTCGGTATCCAATACCCAAGTAGAACCTTGACTTAAAGAAAAATTTATTTTAAATCATGAACAAATTTGTATTTATAACAAAACTTCACTAAGCTTCTTTTGGTTAGCCTCGCAAGATGCTTCTCATGCTTTCTTTCCGATTATCCGGGCTTATTGCAGTGGAAGCAAACTCCTTTGCCATCCATATCAGTTTTGTTCTTATTATCCTTTGTTTACGCCTTTCTGTTTACCTTCTTTGAATCGTTCTTCTTTTCAGAAGATCCTTTGGCCCCTACCAGTAAGACATGGTCTTTCTTGGTTGGAAAGTGACTCTCAACATTTTTCAACATGTTAAGCAAATCAGCGAGGCTGATATCTAGCTTGTTCATATGAAAAATTCACAACAATTGTGAAAGGAGTCCGGGAGTGAGTGCAAGATCAAATCTTAGCTCAACTCTCCATCCATGACAAAACTCATTATCCTAATTGATCAATCAAATTGATAATATTTAGGACTTTTATGCATACTATAGTGCCATTGGCCATTCTAGATCGGAAGAGCTCCTTAGATATCGATATCTATCGGTCCTACTTTCCTCACCATCAACTACTTGATGTGCGGGAATATAGTAAGAGCGTCCATAGTTTCATCTTTGACCTTTGAAGCTCGTTACTCATGGATGCTGAGCATGATGCATTGAGCCAATCAGTGCATCATCTTGCCACTTTCTAAAAGTAGCAATCTCTTCCTCGAGGCATTATGCGCAACCATTGCGAGGATAAAGCGTGTAAGGACATAAGATAGCTTTTCAACTATGAGAACTATTCGCATATTCCTTAACCAATCCATTTAATACGGTCCAGTTAAATAATATTTAATATGTTTCATAGCGATGATAGTAATTAAGACATTGTAAAATTTTGTAAATGAATTTGTATTTAACAACATTTTAACATACATTCTTTTTTATTAATTACCAAAATAATTTAGGTCTTGTTTTAAATTGGTATCTCCCACTATTTTCTTCAAACTATATTACCCTCACTTATATAGTTCGGCAAAATCCAATTAAAGATTTGCTAGTGAGAATAAGGATCCCATTTCAAATGTATATAGCCTTGTGGTGACACAAAAAAACTATATAAATAAATAGGTAGACAATTTTTGTCAATTACATCAACTATGCAACTCCTTTTTTTTTTGCCTCTTAGATTATTTTGATCAAGTGGTGGCACATCCGAATCAAAATTATCCAAGTTAAGTCCGAACCTAGGACTCCATATATTCAAAAAAGAAAAAATATCATCCTTGTGGTGACACAACAAAATAATATTGTTCAATTTTCTTTATAAGCATCAAATGTGATAAATTAACATTTTAAATACTTAATACTTGCCTTGTGGTGACACAACAAACTCATATTAAATATTTAATACTCTATTAATTTTATCATGCTAGAAAGCGACGTTCGATATTCCAAATATCTTTGAGCGCTTAGGACTTAATATAAAAAAATTGAGGGTTTGTTATTAATTTGTCTCATCTTGTTTAGCGGCATTATATATATATATAAAATACGCGTCATATTAATGAACATGCGAAGCATGTATCATAATAATATATAATATATATATATATAGTATAAGCATGCACATATAGAATACTATATTCTACCCGGATTGATTATGGACTTTTATTCTAGTTTGGTTCACTAGAGCCACCAAGTGAACCAAAAGGTCAAACTCCCAGGAGTGCAAGAAATAATATTTAAATATAACAATTACATTTAAACTAGGGCTCCATTACAAACGGGTCTTCAAGAGCTCCTTACTCCTTGATCTCCAATTTTTCAAAAATTAATTCTAACTATTCCTATTACAAAACTATTTAAAATAAATAGAAACCTTGATCGTGATCGAGGGAAGTACATAGGAGGAGATAGAATTTACATTAAGAAAAAAATAGAGAAGGCGAGTGCTTGAGACCCCATTTAATAAAACCCATACATTCATGCATCCAACTAAAATAAAATCCAATCACATTGGTCGATAGTCCATAATCAATCTCATTTATTATCATACACATAATCATATGCATCAATAAATAACATTCATCTTATGAATAATAAACATTTAATATATATATTGATATCATTTAATGGGCAAATTTAGTTAGTATAAAATCTAATTTTGAATCAAAATAAACTCCTTTATTTTAATCCAAATTTAAATCAAAAAAAACTATTTTATTTTAATTTATCCAATTTTGAATAAAATAAACTATTTTATTTTAATCAAAATCTTTAATCAAAATAAACTCCTTTATTTTAATTAATTATGGAATCCAATTCAAGTCAAAATAAACTCCTTTATTTTGGGTAATATGAAATCTTATTTCATATCTTAAATAAACTCTTTTATTTTAATCAAAAATTTTAATCAAAATAAACTCCTTTATTTTAATTCATTATGGAATCCAATTCCATGTAAAAAAAAATTATTAAAGGAAACACGGATTATCTTTCCTATTCACAAATAAACTCCTTTATTTTCAATAATATGAAATCTTATTTCATATCTAAATAAACTCCTTTATTTAAGGAAATTAGGATTCTCTTTCCTATTCACAACTAAACTCTTTTTTATTTTGAATAATATGAAATCTTATTTCATATCTAAATAAACTCCTTTATTTAAGGAAATTATGATTCTCTTTCCTATTCACAAATAAACTCCTTTATTTTGAATAATATGAAATCTTATTTAAGTATTTAAATAAACTCCTTTATTTAAGGAAATATGGAATCCAATTTCAACTCGTAATTAGTTATCATGGAATCTAATTCCAACTCTAATTAGTTAGCATGAAATTTAATTTTAAAATTAAAATAAACATTTTATTTTAATTATAAAATAATTAAAATAATATATATATATATATAATACATATATATTAACTTAATATATATATATATATATATATATATATATATATATATATATATTACTTAATCCTTTGAAAAAAAAAAAATCTCCTGCAGGATCACTTTTGAAAAACCGTGGATCACCCTTTTTTTTAATTTACATGACTGCTAAGTAAAAGTTGCTTAGTTGGGCCGATATATATATATATATATATATATATATATATATATATATAAATGTGCAACAATTTACATGGTTGCCCACTGATATGTGGTAGCTTTTTTTTTTTTTATAAATTTTATACAATAAAATTATGCCCAATTAAATTGTTCTAAACACATATCAATACACATATCAAATTAAAACAATTAATAATTCGCATAAAGGTTTGGCTCTGATGCCACTGTTAGGTTTGTAATATTCAAGAACGCAATCAAATTGCATAAAGATGCGGAAACGTGGAAAATCAGAGTTTAAAAAATTTACAAACCATATACCCGGATCACCTTTATGCACAATTATTAATTAAACGAAAAGATAAAGAATAAAATCATACCCTTGAAGATCGAGCTTCCTCAGGTACAAGTTCACCTCCAAACCTTTTCGCGTTCAACTTGAATCCACCGGGTTTGGTTCCTTCCTTTGATCAACATTAGCCACCCAATTGTTTGGCCTCTAGAGGTGATCCACCAAGGAAGAAGAAGGATTTAAGAAGATGGGTATTTGGCTCAAACCCTAGTTTTCTATCTCTATAGAAAAGGCGTACTCTCCCAACTATTGGAATTATTACGTATTTGTAAAAGTCAACAACCACACCACCCATAATAAGACTCCTCTTATTTATAGATGTGGGTAACCCACCTTAACAATTAAGGAATTGGGATTTATTTAATTAATTAAATTCTTTTAATTAATTAAGCTCCCTAATCTTATTAGGGATAATTAATTAAACTCGTTTAACTAATTTTCCTTCCTAATCCAATTAGGAATAAATGAGAGTACTTATATTAAATTAATTCCTAAACTCTTTTAGAAATTAAAATAATAATAATTGTAATAATATTAATAAGACTCCTCTTATTAATTTATATTTAATATTTCTAAAATATTAAATAATAAATATTAAGCTATTTAATTTATTCTATCACCATAGATTAAATTAAATATATATAACTTATATTATTACGATTATGCCATTAACTTCTTAAATAATTATTCTTCCTTTTATGGTGTGTCCCTTTAGGTTCTCCATATTAATCCTATTGTGAATAAATCAATTAGAACAATTCTAATCTTATTTAAATAAATAAATTAAACAATTAATTTATTTAAATAAATAATATTTATTCTACAATAGGGAAAAGCCTCCTAGCGATCAACGACTTTCCGGATAATATAGATTTCAACATTAATCATTAAAGAACCTTTGAGTAAATAGTTCTGCGTATGCAATTCAATCCTTCCACCATACATGTCCCAATTAAATATAAGGCATGGAATTCTTCATCAAGTCTTATTTTATTTAATTATATGTATTTCGACTCTTAAATGCACAACTCAAATAATGCAAATTAGAAACTCCTTTCTAATTTCATTACACCTTTAACCAAGGACTCTTTGGGTTGTCATTTATCGAATCACATAGGACATTTCTCTTCTTTTATTAGAAGTGGTAGATTCTTTATTGATCATACATTATCTCCATGTACAACTTATTATACCCAAGCATACCTTTGATATACCCTAAGGGCCTTAAGGAATAAGTCAAAGTATAACTCATCATACACAAGATACTATGATGATCTCAAGTCCAAGGATTACTTATACTACTATCACTACAGAATTCCTATTGACGAGCAAGTAAAACTCCATTAGGTATTCCTTAGCGAGCCACATTCGATGAACTTATTCTCTAATAAGCACCTACATACTTGCTTTAGTGTCTTCACACAAAATGATCATGAGATCAATCATCCTCATCCAATGAGCAAGTTAACGTATATACCAATCTATCCGGATTCACTAATCCCCAATTTAGTGATCCAATGATTGGGAACTATTTTAGTTTTAAGCTTTCTAAGAATTTAGATCTCATTAGAATGATCATCATCATTATTCTAAAAGCATTGCTTAAAACTATGGGTTTATCACATATTATAAAACAGCATCATGTAGATAATTAAAAGCCTTTAATAAATTAATACTTTTTATTAATAAATGAATAAGATTGTTACAAAGTATATGCTTTATCATCAAACATGATTGGCTTGTGTGCATATTACTTTTAGTCTAAACATTCCTCCATGAATGGTTTGGGAAGACTATCTTAATTGGGGATAAAATCTATAAAGATAGATACAAGAGGATGCTCGACTTAACCCAAGGAACGTATATTCATTTGATGCTAAAGTCGTTTAGCATGGCAAACTCCAAGAGATGTCTCATGTCGATGAGTTATGGAGTGTATCTCTCTTAATAGTCCCCACAGACTCCTGAAAAGAGAGGTCGCATGAGTGACTATCATGTATGCAATGAAATATATGAGACCTGATGTTGATTAGTCATATTCTGGAGAAGTTCACTATAAGTCAGTGAAAAACATCTTAAAGTGCTTAACCGGCACTAAGGATGTGATCATATTCATGGTGGGTCTTAATTAAAACTAGAGGGCTTAATAGACTCAAGTTTTTCGAATGCACCAAGACGACAGAAAAATCCACTTTAAGGTAAAGGGTTACCTTGAACAATTGGTGCGATGAATTGAAAGGTTCCAAACAAAGAAAGAGTTGTTTGGTTTAGTGATAAAGACAAAGTATATAGCTATAAATGAAGCTGCAAGTTGATTGTTTGGATTAAAAGTTCATTCTGAGACTAGGAATGGTTCTTAAGTCTCATCTTGGATCTAAACATGTGTTGTGGCACTTTCATTTGATTATTAGAATCATTGAAAGATGGAAAATCACTATAGAGATAGTGGACTCTCATGAACAACATTACATATCCATTAACTAAAGCTTATCCAATGCCAGGATAATCGTCACTTAGAGAAGAAGAGTATGAGATACCATGGCGATTGGCTTTAGTGCAAGTGGGAGATTGAAAGTAGTATGTACACAAGCCAATCATGTTTGATGATAAAGCATATACTTTGTAACAATCTTATTCATTTATTAATAAAAAGTATTAATTTATTAAAGGCTTTTAATTATCTACATGATGTTGTTTTATAATATGTGATAAACCCATAATTTTAAGCAATGCTTTTAGAATAATGATGATGATCATTCTAATGAGATCTAAATTCTTAGAAAGCTTAAAACTAAAATAGTTCCCAATCATTAGATTACTAAATTGGGGATTAGTGAATCCGGATAGATTGGTACATACGTTGCTTGCTCATTGGATGAGGATGATTGATCTCATGATCATTTGTGTGGAGACACTAAAGCAAGTATGTAGGTGCTTATTAGAGAATAAGTTCACTTTGAGCGTGGCTCGCTAAGGAATACCTAATGGAGTTTTACTTGCTTTTGTCAATAGGAATTCTGTGAGTGATAGTAGTACAAGTGATCCTTGGACTTGAGATCATCATAGTATCTTGTGTATGATGAGTTATACTTTGACTTATTCCTTAAGACCCTTAGGGTATATCAAAGGGTATGTTTGGGTATAACAAGTTGTACATGGAGATGATATATGATCAATAAAGAATCTACCACGTCTAATAAAAGAAGAGAAATGTCCTATGTGATTCGATAAATGACAACCCAGTAGTCCTTGGCCAAGGCAGAATGAAATTAGAAAGGAGTTTCTAATTTGCATTATTTAGAGTTGTGCATTTAAGAGTCGAAATACATATAATTAAATAAAATAAGACTTGACAAAGTAATTTCATGTCTTATATTTAATTGGGACATTGTATGGTGGAAGGATTGAATTGTACGGTAACTATTTACTCAAAGGTTCTTTTATGATTAATGTTGAAATCTATATTATCTGGAAAGTCGTTGATCGCTAGGGAGGCTTATCCCTATTGTAGAATAAATATTATTTATTTAAATAAATTAATTGTTTAATTTATTTATTTAAATAAGATTAGAATTGTTCTAATTGATTTATTCACAACCGGTTTAATATGGAGAACCTAAAGGGTCACACCATAAAAGGAAGAATAATTATTTAAGAAGTTAATGGCATAATCGTAATAATATATTTATGTATATTTAATTTAATCTATGGTGATAGAATAAATTAAATAGCTTAATATTTATTATTTAATATTTTAGAAATATTAAATATAAATTAATAAGAGGAGTCTTATTAATATTATTACAATTATTATTATTATTTTAATTTCTAAAAGAGTTTAGAAATTAATTTAATATAAGTACTCTCATTTATTCCTAATAGGATTAGGAGGGAAAATTAGTTAAAGGAGTTTAATTAATTATCCCTAATAAGATTAGGGAGCCCATTTAATTAAAAGAGTTTAATTAAATAATACCTTATTTTATTAAATAAGGTTACCTGATATCTTTATATAAGTGGAGTCTTATATCAGATATTAAAATATACTCAATTCCAATAGTTGGAGAGTACGCCTTTTCTATAGAGATAGAAAAACTAGAGTTTAGCCAAATACCCATCTTCTAAAATCCTTCTTCTTCCTTGGTGGATCACCTCTAGAGGCCATACACTTGGGTGGCTTACGTTGATCAAAGGAAGGAACCAAACCCGGTGGATTCAAGTTGAACGCGAAAAGGATTGGAGGTGAACTTGTACCTAAGGAAGCTCGGATCTTCAAGGGTATGTTTCTTATTCATCTTTTTTGTTTAATTAATAATTGTGCATAAAGGGTGATCCGAGTTTATGGTTTGTAAAATTTTTAAAACTCTGATTTATTTTGCTTCCGCTTAATTTTGCAATTTGATTGTGTTCATGAATATTACAAACCCAACAAAGTGTAGTCTATTACCAGGATTATTTTACTAGTCTACCTTTACTCATTTGTCCTCAAATAGGATAAGAAATGACAGTAAAAGATGCCAATTTGACTGTTTCAAAAGTCATTTTTTTCACATCATTATGTTCAGCATGGTTTAATACTAACATTTACTATGTTGAATATTTTTTATAAAGTCATGCATATTCACTACTATGTGACTAATTAAGTGCATTTCATGTGATAAGTCATTTTCCAACGGATAGAAACTGAAAAAAAAATACATGCATGTGTTACCAGGACATTGAAGAACACTTGTACGGTGGCAGAATATGCAAAAAGTTTCCCAAACTCAGCAGGTCTGAAGAAGAGCTCTCAAATTTCCTTCGCAGCACAGCTTGGAAATGACTTATGAAAGCAACCCGTAGGCAATACATACCCACGGTTGGCCGCAGGTCCACCTGCAGCTGCCGCAGGTGTACCTGCGTCACCCCTACATGGGTCCCACACCTCCGGCTCCGTCCAGTTCGAGTTGCAAAGGAGTTCTCGCAAGCTGAAAAGGCCAAATCAGGAATAAAAATGCTACCCGATTGAACGGAATAGCCTGAAATCCTTGTTTTCTCAGGCCAAACTCTGGCTCCGCATATCACTTATTGGTATTCACCTGCATACAAGGTATACTATATCAGTGGCCTCAGCTTTTATAAATCATGCTCGGCAATACCTTACAAAGGTCCGATGCTGTCAGTGCAGGGTCATAGCCCTAAAATGTATCCCCGGCGGGGGTTACAATGCCGAAGTTATAAATTGATAACATATCCCTGGCGGGGTTACAACGCCGAAGTTATAAATTTATAACATATCCACGGCGGGGGTTACAACGCGAAAGTTATAAATTGATAACGTATCCCCGGCGGGGGTCACAACGCAAGTCTTTCAAACATCCATGTATCCCCAGCGGGGGTTACAACACATTCTCAACCATTGATACACACATCAATGAAGGTCAAGCAACCTTGACATACTCCTCAGTAAGGATCACAGCACAATGCAATCATTTATACACACATCAATGAACGTCAAGCAACATTGACAGTTTGCCCAACAGGGACCTATCCGGTGATACACATCATCGGTGAAGGTCGAGCAAATTTCGACACTACACACAGGTGTTGGCGTGAACTCCAACAAAGATCGTGGTATATGCTGGTAACACAAACCAGAGAAGACCATCCTCATCAGAGAAGACCGATGATGGAATATGTTATACACATCCTCAAAACAGACAAAGCTTTATCCCCACAGATCTCTTGCACACGAGTGGCACCTCTATGGAGTAGAAGTCTGTATCAAGGATCCATTACTGTGGTTATAGCCCCAACGTAAACATCTTTGAAGACTTGGGTTGCATGTCCAAGACATTACTGATTATCATCCCCGGCAGGATTAACAGGGAATGGACGATCATTCATAAATGCATCATACATTTGCATCATGTTGTTGCACATAGCATCATGTTCATCTTGTTGCATTTCAAGTGTCTAGGATTCTTTATCCTATCCATTCCTTGCATTGCATGAATATGATAAAGAGGGGCATCTGTAGATACTCAAAATTTTCTGCACACCTGTTACTAACATTGCAGGATTGCAGGATTGCAGATTTGTCTTTTAGAGATAACCTTGGAAGACAGCTCACATCCATTCCGGATACTACCGGGAGTTCAATCTCAACCCTTGAACACACACCGGGAGTATCAATTCCAACCTCGGAGATAACCCTGAGTTTTATCCTTGAAGATGTAACGACCCCAAAATTCATACAATATAATTCTCAACTTCGGTCATTAATAACACATCTACCTTCTAATTTTACATCCTTATTTGACGTTAAACTTTATAAAATGCAGAATAATTTAAACTTTTATGTCTTTTTACTTTAATTCCCTGAATCAAAACCTTTATCATCTACATGTCTTTGAATCAATCTTATTTTATGATTCATTCTATCACTGTTATTATATAAAATTTTATATTTCAATCCGATAACCTTTACATATTAGATAACTCTAACTTTAGCTTTACAACTCAACATAAAACTATACATCATAAAACATTTAGTATATCTCATGAATCTTAATCATGGTATTAAGAAATAATAACTTTAGCTAAAATATTATTCTTCGTGTATTATTTCTAATCCACGTCATTCAAGTAGGACATAGTGTTACATTTAATCCTTAACCTGGAAAAATGGTTATTTTCAAGGTTGAGCTTGACAGCCCAACAAAATCTAATAGTTTTCGTCAATCACGTAGCATATAATAACATGCTCAACATATATCTCATAAACATTGGACTAACATAACATACATCTTATAGTTCATATAACAAGTATAAAGATTAAGTTCCTTACTCAATCAGCATGCTTTACTCAAGCAATATAGTCATAAGTTGACTTTAACATTTCATACATTCAACATATATATAACACATCATGCTCTTTGCAACAAAGATTTAAAACAATAAAATTCACATAGCAAATAGGAACTGAAAGACTTTCCTTCATTCAAGTGTTTAAGTCTTGCTAGGACTACTTATTGGTTTTATATTAACACTATTCAATATCTTATTATATTCATTTCATTTGATTTAAAATAATTTTTACGTTCATTATCACTTATCACGGCGTTTCGACATTTATTCGTCACCCGCCCAATTTGTCTCTCTTGTGGGTGCTTAGTATGCGTATTCAACTTATCTAATATATTATTTATTAATATTAAGAATCATTATACTTCATAATATTCATGTTTTATAACTTATAACAACATCTATTATCGTCAACATCATTATACTTGTGTATGTGCATGTCCGACGCCCTCTGATTTCCTCCGAATACGCATCAGCCACAAAGATGACCACGTTTACTACTGTTCCCGACCTCAAATTGAAAACCTTAAAGAATAAAAGTTGTAGGTCTATTCGTCCTCCTTCCGGATCATCCTGAATAACCTCAATCGGAGTTCGTATGAAAATGTTATGCCTATTTTACTAAAACAGGTCAAAGTAGTCATACCTGACATACATTGGGCGCAGCTGCGCCCAATTAAGCCTTGGGCACAGCGCAGCTACGCCCTACAGTGCAGATGCGTCCCAAATGACTTAGAGCATAGCACAGCTATGCCCGTTAGCAGAAACGGGACCTGAAGCTACTGTTCTTCGCGATTTTTGACCTTTTTTCTCCTTCTAATCTTCATAACATGAATTATACACATCCAAATTAGTCCGTTTTCGATTCTATGGATTCTTAATTCATAGAAATACAACATACTAGGATTCTAACAATTTATAAAAGTATTAACCAACCTAAAAGTTTTACCCAAAACACATGTTCATACTCTATTTTCATGTTTTAACACATTTAACGAATTCGATCGCCACGACTTCGTTTCTTAACCAATTAACACAATTTAAACTACGTCGTTTTCTTTTCTTAACATACTAACATAATCCAACATCAATTTACAGATTATAACAAGTATTGACCACAAAACTTTGTACTTTCTAAAGCCAATGTTCATGTAAAAACACTGTTATTTCTAACTTCTTCCTACTAACCAATTCTCACAAATTTGATCATCAAATAGTACTCACACATGATTATTAATAGATTGTAAACCATGCATACATGTATATATATCAATACAATGTGATTTCAAAATCATATAGCATAAACACTATCAAAACTAAGAGTTAAAATTGAGAATAGATTATACCTTGATTTAGCAAACCCTTCTCTTCCTCTTGACAATCTCAGAGAGTTTTCTCAAGCTCTCAACCTCAATTTTCTTCTGTGTTTCCTTCTTCCTACTCTAAATTCTCTGAACTTAGCCTTTAGGAATTATGTGCAACATATAACCTGACTCCCCACTCTCTCACGTATACATCAGTTTAAAAAACCAATAGGCGTCAGTTAAAATAAGCCAAAGGCCACAAGGCCTTGATTGGCTAACCATAATTCTCCTCTACTAGTATATTTTTATATTATTATATTATATGGATTTTTATTTGTCACGCATGCAACCCATTAGCTTACACTTATAATTATAATAATTATAATTTTTATTATAATTATACTTATGATTAATAAATAATTATATATCTAATTTAATTAATAAATTAGACTTAAACATCACTTTATTTAATTTACTTATTTTCTTTAATATTAAACAATTTAATTTAATTTAATTTTATTATTTCATTAAATTAAATCTTTCAAATAAAAATTACCATTATTCAATTTCATTACTAAATTAATGCACCACAATTCATCAATTATTTATTTATCTCAATAAATAAATTAATTAAAATATTTATTTCATTTAATAAATATTTAAAATTAATTACAAAATTCATTTAATTTCTTCAATAGTTAACTTAACTATTAAACCTCACTTTCCGAATATATGAATATATATTTCTCTTCACACTAGATCACATATTTCAAAATATATAGCACGTATATATAAATACTCAAACTCAAAACATCTCATAATAAGTATTTTAATTATTAAATTCTTATTTTAATAACCTATAAAAATTTAGGTTGTCACATCCTTTCCTCCTTATAAGGATTTCGTCCTCGAAATCACCGAAACCCTACCTTACTCAGGTTTTCATCAAATCTCTTTGTTGAATAACTTCGACACATTACCTTAATATAGGTTTTATATTTTCTACTCCCACCATTCTTGATAATAAATTCTTGTAAGTTTTATTTCATAACCTTTACTTAGACTCAATTATATTTGAGTATTATATATTCTTTAACCCATTCATTTTCTTTTCTAAGAATCGTTATCATAAACACTCAGGATATTACAGAAGATAACCCCAAGGAATGTTGTTGCAGTTCTAGCGATAACTCTGGAAATGCTTGTTTCAAATGCATGTAATCAACTTCAATCTCAGACCTCCTACCGAGGCATTCATATCAAAGACCCGAAGCTAACACCCGAAAGACAAGCACACTTACATATGACCTTTCGGAATTCAAACACTTGCAGCAGTCCAATCTCAGATGTAACCATGAGCAACGTCTGGTATCAGCTCAAACCGGAGATAACCCCGGTGAGGAGTCAAACTGTCATCTTGCCACCTCAACACCTGTGCACCGTCTCAACACTTCATTCATACATACATACAACAATGTCCCACAAGAGCCAAGGAGTTCCAATCTTGAGTGACTATTACGCGTAACAGCACACCAGATAGAATTTGAAACTTGAAGACCATGGGCATGGTCCCCTCTTCCTGACTTCGTACAACCTTGAATCCCATGTCATTGCGTAACTCTCGACAAAAGCAGTTCAAAGATGGTCTTGTACACCTCGTTCGGATGCTCGAATTGAAGTTCTGTAAGTTCGAGCGGACATCACAGTGCACAAGTGCACGTACTTCCAGACAAAGCGGGACTCATGGAGCCTGGCACCCCTGCGTCAGAAGTTCATCTGCGGTACGCCGAGACTCTGGCACCCCTCTATAAATAGAGGGCTTGGAGTGGCCATATTCAAGAGAAAAAGAGGCGAGGAAGCCCTGTCTAATTTGCTCTGTACACACCCCATATTGAGTGTTTCCTCATTTTAAACATCTGTTAGCTCACATATAGCTATATTTTTATCGGCGAGAGCTGAGTGTTTATCCATCTAGAGTCATAGAAGCCTGCTTTGGCAGCCCACTGTAAGCCTTCTCACACTTTATAAAGCCTTTCTCTTCATCTTTGCACACACTATTCTTCACATTGAGAGTCATGTTATGTGTGTATGCCCAGACTTCGGTCCGTGGTTTTAATTTATGTCTGTATATATATAGTTATATATGTATATATTTATATATGGACTAACATTATCAAGTTATGCCTCGATTGAGCCTAGACTTATGTCTAGAGCGTTTACTTGCTTTTATATATATATACTTATATATATAAACTGTTGTCAAACTCTATCTGATGAGCCTGGATTTTATATTCTGAGTGTTTACTTGATTTTATATATATATATATATATATATATTTATATATATAAACTGTTGTCAGACTCTGTCTGATGAGCCTAAATTTTACATTCGGAGCGTTTATTGCTTATATATATATATATATATATATATATTATTGTCGGACATATCCCATGAGCCTGTGTTTTATATCCGGTACATTTTTATCAGGCCTGGAGTTTACTTCGAGACCTTTTACTTTGCTTTATTTACATTTCATCCCGCCTGGAGTTTACTTCGTGGCGGTTGATCGTCTTTACTACTTTATTTACATTTAGTCCCGCCTGGAGTTTACTTCATGGCGGTTGATCGTCTTTTACAGCTTTATTTACTTTTCTGATCCGCATTGGAGTTGTTTCGTGGTGGTTGATCATGTCCATATATATATTTACCGCTTTTATATATTTATATTTCCAATCCCCCATTGAGGTGCTTCGTGGTTGTTGATCATGTCTGTATATATATATTTACAACTTTTATATATATAATCTGCTTCTCGCTTTTATATAAATCTATGCATCATGTGAGCCTAGGAATCATGTGATCACAGATTCAATCTACTGAATTTAGATTCAGTTCCCGTGATGGACATTTTCAGCTGTAAGCATCTTGTACATTATTTACGGTGTCTGAATTTTCTTGGATTTCTGTCATGCCCATGAGGAGTTCGACACTGCTGTATATTATTTTCTCGAAGATGCCTTGCATCTCGAAAATAAAAGCAATCAAGCCGAACATTTAATAATAAAATAGAAGTATGAAAAGGTCCCAATTCCTATTGAGCACAGGGTTTGAAAAACCTCTTTTACAAAACTTCATTGCTATATCTTGTTTAAAACTAATTTTTTATATAAATTCAGACCCTTTGTATATATGTGCGAACGAGGCCTCGCATTACTTCTAAATAAATTGCACATTGATCCACACACACACACACACACACATTCATATAACATTTTCTTGAAAAGTGGCGGTCACCATGGCAACACGGATGTCGGGGGGTGCCTAACACCTACCCTCCACATAATCAAGCCCCCGAACCCAAATGAATCTCGGTTTCACTGACCCGTTTAGTAGTGTCACATCACTGGGTCAATGTGCAAACCATTTTTCGGTTGCGTTGGTTCAACCAGTTAAAAATACCAACTGGCAACTCTTAAAGTCAAATCGTTGACATTACACATGTCGAACCTTTTTCACTTGTTTTTTCAAACAAATCTCACCTAACATGAGAACACCAAAGAACAAGTAACAAAAAAGGACAAATAAAAATTCTAACGTCGACACATAGTTATGAGGTGCTTGATTCACTGGCTTCATTCCCGGGCTTATATTTAGATTGTGCTCTATAAGATCCTTGTTAATTTCGGGCATCTCGTCTTAATTCCAAGCAAAGACATCCCTATACTCTCGTAATAATTGCACAAGCTCCTCTTTCTTGTTAGCATCCAGCTCCTTGTTGACATAAGTCGGTCTTGGCGTTCCTCCAACTGTTGCCAAATTAACTTTTTATAATTCATTTTGTTGAGATTTTGGCCAATCCTCAAAGCATTCTAGAGCTGAGTCTACCTTCTATTGCATAACTTCTCCTTCTTCATTATTGCTGGAGTGGGGGACACCTTCCAAGCCGCTTGGTTCGCACACTTCCTTGGGCTTTTGTGACACCCCCAAATTCGGACCTCCACTTGGTCACTCGAATTCGGTTCGTCGCGTTCTCCTGGCACTACCATAATAACTAAAATAACACATTCACAACGGAAGATCTAAATTAGAATAATATACAATGATTTATTATAATTATTCCCCCAAGTCTCGCAACCTACAGTACTTAATAGATTACATAATAGTATCGAATAAAGACCTATTACATAATCCTACTTAAATTTAAACATAGTCTAAAAATAGTCTTAGAACAATATATTATTCTTAAACATAAAAGGAACAAGCTAGTCGGTAGCCTTGCCCTTGCCCTTGTCTGTTCGAGAAACACCTCCCTGTTCCTCCTTAACTGAAAGGTTTTAAATAAGCAAAGATGGGCACAAATTTTCCAGCAAGTAATATACAACAAGGGTAAAGAGTTTCTTAAGACGAGTTTGGAATATCGAAGTATCATCTCTAAGATAGTTCAGAGTTTCGGAATAATATCATGAATAGTGAATATCCACAATTCTTGGAATAAGAACGATAATTCAATATAAATCAACAGATATATATGAATTCAACAACTATCAATGTATCCAACTGGATAAACAATTTATACTGAGCAGTCACTAAGGACTGTAGAACCTCCACTAGAGTTATCAATATTAAACTAATAACCCAACAAATCAAGTACTATAGATGATCAGTCTACAATACATTACGTTATGCATAACACCACCATAATATTCAATCATGTGTTGTGGTTTCCAACGACATACACTCCCCTTACCAAAAGGGTTGTCCAACTCAGTTTTCAAGATTTTTGCACCAATCAATTGGTTTGGACAGCTTTTATAAACATGCATATAGTCTAGCTGAATCAAATGGCATCGACTCTTTCACAATATTCAAGTTCAACATGAATAATAACTTTCACAAGGGTTTAAACATACTAGCTCATGCGAACGAGAAAGTAGTATAACTTGTATTCAAAGAGATAAGCTTACGGGATTCGTCGAATAAAGTAATGCAAGAGTTAGAATACTTTGCACAATGTAACGTAGGGTTCGGATACTTGCTCAATATAAATTTGAGTAAGGTTAGAGAACTTGCACAATCAAAGAGTGAAGTTCAAGGAAACTTGCTCAATAATAATTAGAGTAAGTTTAGGGAACTTACCTTAAGCGTAGTTTATCCACGTTAATAAATCAACACTTTTGAATCCTATTTATAGCGTATTATAAGTTCAAGATGTTCATTAGCTAACACAGTCTTTAATTAAGCTTGACATGATATGGTATAAAAATCAGATTATAAATTCATCATGAATCAAATACTTAGTTACTTCATAAACAAATCAAAAATGCTCAAGGTTAAGACCTCCTTACTCATGGACTTTCACCATATAATGAAAACACTAACTTATCATCTAAGTATCACATACATATATACATCAGTAGGTTTTAAACTCCTTTTAGCAACATAGGCACCATACAAGCTAACTGCCAAAGATCAGATCTCACCATCCTGTATTCCAAATCATGTGCTATGCTTATGGCTAAGTTTAGGACCCAACAATTACAATACTGTCCCCTCTAGCCAAGCCAAGACTTAGTTGTTGCCTTATGGTTTCTGTTCAGCTTGCTCAAAACAATCATACATGATATACTTGTCATGTTAAGGGTCTTTTCACGCTCTTTAAGTCAATCTAGTTTCCTTCTTACATAATAGAATTCTAAATTGATCATTTCAACCATTTAAGGACATTCGAGGTTATGAAACCACAAAGTCTATCATTCTTGCTCTCTAAAAAAATAAGATAGTTACAAAACTCATATTAGGCATGCTTGTGAGTATTCATAACACATATGTGAAACTAACACCGCTTTAGTTGAAAATATGTTTCGTTCATGCTTTATTTGAAATATGATACATAAGCATGGTATATATATGTTTGTACTACATGAGTGAGTCTAAGAGTGTCATCAAACATGATCATAAATATCAAATTTTAGTCCTCGTGGTAGCTTGACAATATTTACATTCAAAGATTACTAGTAAGTTCAACTTGCTCATGCTTCCTTGCTAATCACATAAACACAAGCTAAAGGTTTATTCATGCATTTCCAAGTCATACTAACATGCTTTCAAAGTCAGAATATAAACTATGTAAAAATAATGTATGTTAGCTCACTAGGCTAAGCTTTTTCTTGAAAACATTTCTAACACAAGGCTTAATAAGGTAGTTATGAACAAAGGAACTATGTACATTCTAGCATGCTCATTTGTGTGTAGAATTAGTCATGTATAGCATACTAGGTTCACAATCTGCGGAACATGATCTCTAACATAGTTTATTTTCAAAACTTAAAGTCCAAATCTCCATTTAAACCATATGCCTTCGTTAATCATGCAAGTCTATTAAAACATGTTCATATTGAGTTAATATACTTGTATATAGCTCTTACATATGTTTATATGCTAGCTTGAGTCATAACGATTAACTAATATTGATCAGGTTATAAAACAGAAGCTTCAACTGAAAACAGGGACTAGCGCAGCTGCGCTGTGCCTTAGTGTAAATCCAGCGCAGCTAAGCCATGCCTGGTTCGAGCCAAGAACAGTCTGCTTTGGCAACTGTTTAGCCCAAACACAGAATTTACCCACAAAATTGATTCTAAACACTCATGTATCACTTGCAACATGCTTATATGATCAAATAACATCTATATAACCCATACCCAACCTTATTAACATACAATTCCACAAAATCAAATATTTGAATTTCAAGAACTCAAAATTCCATTTTTACTGAGAATGAAATGGAATCAAGGAAAAGGAGTTATACCTTTGTAGTGTGAAAGAACTTGCTCCTAATGAACTCCCAATGTCCTAGAATTCTCTCACTCTACTACTTAGCAATTTATCAGACAATTCAAGCAACACAGAAAATGAAGGGAAGTGTTCTTTTTATAGGAAATTCATTGAACATGCCAAGCCATTTTCCAAGAAATCAAACTAACGGGTGGAAGAATTGCCTGAAGTCTAACAAGGAGTTGGTTATTGGTTGTTGGTTTGCATCATGAACCCCACTCCCCCATGATCATTAGCTAGAAAGCTTGGAAGAAGAAATAGGCTTAGCCTTTTTGGTTTATACATGACTGAGAAATGAGGTAATTGGACACTCATTTTGGGATAAACAAATTAACTCAGTATGCTTGCAACACTTAGCCCATACACTTGTACACATTTCTAATCTTATGCTATATCAACCATATATTAGCTTCAACTTAATGTCACCATTTAATAATTAATGTTCCAAGGAAGTAGATGTAATATGGAAATGTAACATACATATAATCCATGTACATTTTATCACACTGGTACACTTCATTAAAATAATAATTTACAATATGTTCATGGTATATTATTTTAATATATACCCACATACGTATTGTCACATAGATATTACATAATGTATTTATAACTTATAGTTCCAATATGTTTAATCACATTGCTTCATACAATATAGTTTTATAAGACTTAATATATAGTCACATAAATGTCACACCACCCTATATAGTATATAGTTGCATTCTTTGCTCACACCTGCATATAACCGTTAATCTAATATTATTATATTAATAACTTATTTATTTATGTCAAATAAATAAATTAGTCTCTTCCTTGATTAATTAACACCATTAATAATTAACCCAATCATCATTGATGAAGGTATTTATGGATTTCCATAATCATTGAGTATCTATAAAATTCTTATTATATTTATAGATATATTGCAAATAATAGAAATCACATATTATTAGTTAATTACCAAGTAATCAATATTCTACCACAATTAAATAATATTAATTAATGGTTTAACAATTCCATAACATACTTTATTTCGTGGTTCATCAATGTCACACAAATCACATAATTGTTTCATTCAATTTCCAAAGTGGAAAAATTAGTTTTTTCCAATTGACCACTGGCGCAGCTGTGTCGTACCCTGACATTGCCAAGATTGATTTAGCTCCATCCCGTGCCAATTTTCATCGCTAAACTCGTTTTATACGACATGAATTGATGTCCACAAAAGTGTTACTACAAGTCTACGAGCGTATTGATTACACATATGAAATCACATTATCAACACGATTAATCTTCTAAATTCTCGTTTTAATTTGCTTAGTGAATTTCCTCGTTTTGCAATATGCCACACAAGGCATTTCACAATTCTCATTGACACTTCACATTTCTTAATACGCAACGATCTAATACGAATCAATTGATTTAACCGACTCGCAAATTAATAACACTTATATTCACATAATTTTTATTTCCATTAATATATTCATTTAATAATAAGTGGAAATTCTCGGGTATTACATCCTCCCCTCCTTATAAAAATTTCGTCCCGGAGTTACTACAAGGTTACACAAATAGATGGGGATAATCCCTCATCATCCTATCTTCTAACTCCCACGTTGCCTCCTCGACATCGTGGTTACGCCAAAGCACTTTTATAGAGGAAATAATTTTGTTCCTTAAAGTTTGCTCTTTCCTATCAAGAATTTGGACAGGAATTTCTTCGTATGCTAAATTCTTTTCCACTTGAATGGGTTCATAAGAAATCACGTGTTTGTAGTTAAGCTTGTACGGACGTAATACAGATATGTGAAACACGTTATGGATGTGCTCCAACTCAGGTGGTAGTGCAACTTTGTATGCTACTTCGCCCACTCGCTTTAGTATCTCGAACGGTCCTATGAATCTAGGACTCAGTTTTTCTTTCTTGCCGAAACGGATCTTCCCCTTCCACGGAGATACCTTTAAGATTACGAAACTACCGATTTCAAAATCTCGGTCTTGCCGATGCAAGTCTGCGTACTTCTTCTGGCGATCTTGAGCTGCTACTAGTCTGGCTCTTATTACTGCAACCACGTTTGTGGTTTGTTGTACTAACTCTGGTCTGAGTATTCATCGTTCTCCGACTTCATCCCAACATAATGGCATTTTGCACTTCCTTCCGTAAAGAGCTTAATACGGTGGCATGCCGATACTCGCATGATAACTTTTATTATACGCAAATTTGACTAAGGGTAGGTAGTCGTCCCAATTTCCCTTGAAGTCCATCACGCAAGTCCTAAGCATATCCTCTAGTGTTTGTATATTTCTCTCACTTTGTCCTTCTGTCTGAGGACGATAAGCAGTACTTAACCGTAACTGTGTTCCCATCCTTTCTTGCAAGCTTTTCTAGAATTTCGACGTGAAACGCGGGTCTCGGTCAGAAACAATTGATACTGGCACTCCATGTTGTGAAACAATTTCCTTTACATATAAACTCGCTAATTGATTTAAACTGTAGCGGATCTTGATAGGTAGAAAATGTGCGATCTTCGTAAGTCGATCCACGATAACCCAAATGGCATAAAAACCTTTCTGCGTGACTGGAAGTCCTACCATGAAGTCCATCGTAATATGCTCTCATTTCCACTCTGGTATTTCTAATGGTTGTAATAAACCACTCGGCCGCTGATTCTCTGCTTTTATGCATTGATACGTAAGACATATACTAGTGTACTCCGTAAGTTCTCGTTTTAAATTTGGCCACCAAAAATGTTGCCTCACATCACGGTACATCTTTGTGCCTCCCAAATGAACGGAATACGTCATATTGTGTGCTTCTTGCAAAATCTCCTCTCATAACTTGGCCACTGCCGGTACCCACACTCTCCCTTCAAATCTTAAGATACCATCTTTATTTATTCGAAATTTTTCTACCTCATTTTCCCTGATCCTTTTCCTGATTTTCTCACATTCTCCATCTTTCTCCTGGGCTTCTTTTACTCTGTCCAACAATATTGGACAAGCTCCCATTACAAATAACTTCTCTTCAGACCTCTCGGGTCCCTTCACCTCTATTTCCAACTTCTCCATATCTCTTATTAACTCCTCCTAAGTTGTCAGTTGAAACAATTTCTCCCTTCTTTTCCTACTCAAAGCGTCGACAACTACGTTTGCCTTCCCCGGGTGATAAAGAATCTCACAGTCATAATCTTTGATTAATTCTAACCACCTTCTTTGACGCATATTCAACTCCTTCTGTGTGAATATATATCTCAGACTTTTGTGGTCCGTGTATATCTCACATTTCTCCCCGTACAAATAACGCCTCCATATCTTTAATGCAAAAACTATTGCCGCTAACTCTAAGTCATGAGTAGGGTATCGTTTTTCGTAATCCTTCAATTGTCGTGACGCATACGCAATGACTTTGTCATGTTGCATTAGCACACAGCCCAGTCCTCTATGTGATGCATCACTATACACCACAAATCCTCCCGTATCATCTGGTAATGATAATACAGGCGCCTCGCTCAATCTCTTCTTCAACTCTTGAAAACTCTCTTTGCACTTGTCGGTCCATACAAATTTCACCGTCTTCCTCATCAAATTAGTCAACGGGGTTGCTATCTTAGAAAAATCTTGGATAAATCTTCGATAGTACCCAGCTAACCCTAAGAAACTTCTCACCTCCGTCAAAGTTCTTAGTTGTTCCCAATTATTTACTGCCTCGACCTTCTCGAGGTCTACTGAGATTCCATTCTCATCCACCATGTGGCCTAAGAATTGAACTTTCTTTATCCAGAATTCGTACTTAGAAAACTTCGCATACATCTTCTCCTTTCGTAGTGCCTCCAAAACAATTCTTAGATGTTCAGCATGTTCTTCCTCCATTTTCGAGTAGATCAAAATGTCATCGATGAAAACTACTACGAACTTATCCAAATATGGCTTGAAAACTCGATTCATCAAGTCCATGAATGATGTCGGAGCATTAGTTAAACCGAATGACATTACCAAAAACTCGTAATGTCCATAGCGGGTTCAAAATGCAGTCTTTGGTATGTCCTCATCCCGCACTTTCAGTTGATGATATCTCGTTCGTAGGTCAATCTTCGAGAAACACTTCGATCCTTTCAGTTTATCAAATAAGTCGTCTATCCTCAGTAGTGAATATCTATTCTTGATCATTACTATGTTCAATTCTCGATAATCGATACAGAGCCTCATCAATCCGTCCTTTTTCTTAACAAATAACACTAGTGCTCCCCAAGGAGACACACTCGGTCGTATGTAACCCTTATCCAATAACTCTTGAAGTTGTAGCATCAATTCCTTCATCTCTACTGGCGCCATACGATATGGAGCTTTCGAAATCGGTGTCGTTCCCGGTGCTAGGTCTATTACGAATTCGATTTCTCTGTCTGGCGGAAGGCCAGGCAGATCGTCGAGAAACACATCCTAAAATTCACTCACTACGGGTATCTCTTTAATCTCCACTCCCTTTTTCTGAGTATCCACGATGTAAGCTAAATAACCTACACATCCTTTCTTTAATAATTTCCTGGCCTGCATCATCGTAACGCAACATGATTACTTAAGCGATGAGCTACCAAAAAACATTACCTTAGACTTACTCGGAGTCTAAAGGTTCACACACTTGTTCTGACACTCAATTACTGCTGCATGGTTATATAACCAATCCATTCCCATTATTACGTCAAATTCTCCTAGTCTAATAGGAATCAAGTCTATGCTCAGTTCATGTTCTCTAATGTTTACGCGACAATTTCGATAGACGTATTCTATAGGGATTATTTCTTTATTCGTAACTTCTATGTTTAAAGAATCTTCTAAACGTTCTCGGGGTGTACTATATTTACTATCAAATTCTTCAGATACAAAGTAATAGGTGGCATCCGAATCAAATAATACATAAGCATTTATATTATTGATTGGGATTATACCTGACACCACGTCCTTCACAGCTACGGCGTCCTGGATGGTCATGTTAAAGGTTCGAGTGGTCAATTGATTGGGTTGCGCAGGTCTACCAATCATTAACTTACTTCCTCCTCCCTGGATTCCGCCAGCTCCACCTCTTCCTTTCTTTGGGCAATCCTTTATCTAGTGCTCTGTTGATCCACAAGCAAAACATCTTCTGATCTTCTTCTACTTTGGACAATTTGGCGATTTGTGCCCCTCTTGGCCGCAATTATAGCAAGTGTTTTTCCTCTTCCATCATTCTTCCTGATGACTTCTTCCACATTTGTTGCAAGCTTTGGTCCTCTTCTTGAAGTTTCCCTAGTGACTCCCACCTTGGTTATTATTTCTATGGTTGTTTTCCCATTTCCTCTTTTCGGAGTTACTTCCTCCGATGCTGCTTCCTCCACGATGCTCACTACCGGTGTTCTTGTTCAAGAACAGTTTTGAAAAACACTACTTTTTACCAACTTTGATGCTATGGATCTATGGTATATCACCATAGATCATCATAAAACACCTTATAACACTTATATAAACACAAAAACACATATTTGACTTAAGCATACAAGATTAAAATAGATTTAGGGATTGTACCTTCTATTTTCCAATTCTTGATCTATGCTTTCCAATCTGATTTTAGGTGTTCTAAGAGGTTAATGAGTGACTGAAAGACTTCACAAATTCGGAAGTTTAGAGAGAAAATGAGTGGTGAAGAGCTTGAGAGCAAATTGTAAAATATTTGTGACTTTCTCTCTCTCCAATCTAATATATACTACTTAGGGGCTGTTTGTTTAGAGCTGAATGGAGCTGAATAGAGTTGAATCTGGATGGCTAAATCGATCAGTGCATTTGTTTTGGTCTGAATGGTTGAATTGGTAAGATAGACGAGTTGAATGGCTAAGTCAGATTTTTTGAGCTGAATGGCTGAATGAACAGCTGAATGAAGTAAAAAAAATAAAAAAAAATATATATATTAACTATTATATTAAGTAATATTAAATAAATTTACAACAATTTTAATTTTTTTTAGAAGGGTAAAATAATAAAGTTTTGTCATTCAGATGTTTCAAACATGTCAATTATCAAACAAATTTTTTAATTCAGATTCAGATTCAGATTCATTCAATTTTTATCAAACACCCCCTTAGATACACTGAATGATCTGATGTAGCTATCAAATAAGGGATGAATTGCTGATATTTTAAGTCACATTGGCAACTTAGTTGGTCACCTACTAAAATCTTGGCAATTTTTACAAGTTAACTTACTAAATTATTCAAAAAGGGCACTTTGGTCGTTGTACATGAAATTTTAATGGTATTCTAGATATTATCCAAACCCTTAGGGTTTAACCCTAAGGTTCTAACCCTTAGGTTTTAAAACTTCAATTTGCTAGGATTTTCTAATTAAGGGTTTTAAATTAGAAAATTAAAAGTTTAAAACTAAAATTAGGGTTTACTAATTAAATTAGGTTTTCTTAATCATATTAGTGTTTAATAAACATATTATGCTCGCCAATTAAGATTAGGGTTTCCTAATTAGGGTTTAGGAATCCCGAATTTAAAATTTGGGTTTTCCGTCATACAATTAGGGTTTCGAATTGTACATTAGGTTTTTTCTGAATTTGAGATTAGGGTTTCTAATCCCTTATTAGGGTTTACAAATTTTAAACCCTATATAAACAATCGTTGGTCATTCACTTTATATAGTACAAGCACATACTCACAGTTACTGATATTATAACTGCGATTTCTGTCGGATCCCTATCCAGAAATTAGGGTTAGGGTTTCTAAAGCTATTAAGCACAATTCTACTCTAATTTCTCAGTCAATACATAAATTGACTAATTCTCGAGACTCGTATCACTGATACATAATACAATACTAACAGTCAATGTCAATATTAAATAAAAAAAATTTATTCATGAAATTTGGATTATTTGAAATCCCGGGTTATCACAAAAATCAGATTATAAATTCATCATGAATCAAATACTTAGTTACTTTATAAACAAATCAAGAATGCTCAAGGTTAAGACCTCCTAACTCATGGACTTTCACCATATAAAGCAAAAACTAACTGCCAAAGATCGGATCTCACCATCCCAGATTCTAGATCAGCAGAATTGCTAACATGGTTAAGTTTAGACTAGGACAGGTAAAATTGTCTTGAGTCCTCAGCCAAGCCAAGACTTAGCTGTTGCCTTGTGGTTTCTATTCGGCTTGCTCAAAACAATCATACATGATATATTTGTCATGTTAAGGGTCTTTTCATGCTCCTTAAGTCAATCTAGTTTCCTTCTTACATAATAGAATTCTAAATTGATCATTTCAACCATTTAAGGCCATTAGAGGTTATGAAACCACAAAGTCTATCATTCTTGCTCTCTAAACATATAAGATAGTTACAAAACTCATATTAGGCGTGCTTGTGAGTATTCATAACACATATGTGAAACTAACACCTCTTTAGTTGAAAATATGCTTTGTTCATGCTTTATTTGAAATATGATACATAAGCATGGTATATATATGTCTATATTACATGAGTGAGTCTAAGAGTGTCATCAAACATGATCACAAATATCAAATTTTAGTCCTCATGGTAGCTTGACAATATTCATATTCAAAGCTTACTAGTAAGTTCAACTTGTTCATGCTTCCTTGCTAATCACATAAACACAAGCTAAAGGTTTATTCATGCATTTCCAAGTCATACTAACATGCTTTCAAAGTTAAAATATAAACTATACAGAAATCATGCATGTTAGCTCACTAGGCTAAGCTTTTTCTTAAAAACATTTCAAACACAAGGCTTAATAAGGTAGTTATAAACAAAGGAACTACGTACATTCTAGCATACTCATTTGTCTGTAGAATCAGTAATGTATAGCTTACTAGGATCAGAATTTGCAGAACATGATCTCTAACATAGTTTGTTTTCAAAACATAAAGTCCAAATCTCCATTTAAACTATATTCCTTCATTAATCATGCAAGTCTATTAAAACATGTTCATATTGAGTTAATATACTTGTATATACCTCTTAAATATGTTTATATGCTAGCTTGAGTCATAACGATTAACTAATATTGATCAGATTATAAAATAGAAGCTTTAATCGAAAAATGTGGATCTGTGATAGTCATCTCATACCTTTAGTGTAAATCAAGAATCACTACAAGCGTTTGCTCAAGCTGAATAAGAATACCGCTTTCTTGAATCAAGTTTAGCCCAAACACAAAATTTACCCACAAAATTGATTCTAAACACTCATGTATCACTTGCAACATGCTTATATGATTATATAACAACTGTATAACCCATACCCAACCTTATTAACATACAATTCCACAAAATTAAATATTTGAATTTCAAGAACTCAAAATTCCATTTTTATAGAGAATGAAATAGAAGCAAGGAAAAGGAGTTATACTTTTTTAATGTTAAAGAACTTGCTCCTAATGAACTCCCAATGTCCTAGAATGCTCTCACTCTACTACTTAGCAATTTATCAGACAATTCAAGCAACACAAAAAATGAAGGGAAGTGTTCTTTTTATAGGAAATTCATTGACCATGCCAAGCCATTATCCAAGAAATCAAACTAACGGGTGGAAGAATTGCCTGAAGGCTAACAAGGAGTTGGTAATTGGTTGTTGGTTTGCATCATGAACCCCACTCCCCCATGATCATTAGCTAGGAAGCGTGGAAGAAGAAATAGGAATAGCCTTTTTGGTTTATACGTGATTGAAAAATGAGGCAATTGGACACTCATTTTGGGACAAATAAATTAACTCAGTATGCTTGCAATACTTAGCCCATACACTTGTACACATTTCTAATCTTATGCTATATCAATCATACATTAGCTACAACTTAATGTCACCATTTAATAATTAATGTTCCAAGGTAATAGATGTAATATGGAAATGTAACATACATATATTCCATGTACATTTTATCACACTGGTACACTTCATTAAAATAATAATTTACAATATGCTCATGGTATATTATTTTAATATATACCCATATACGTATTGTCACATAGATATTACATAATGTATTTATAACTTATAGTTCCAATATGTTTAATCACATTGCTTCATACAATATAGTTTTATAAGACTTAATATATAGTCACATAAATGTCACACCACACTATATAGTATAGTTGTATTACTACTCACCTACACATAACCGTTAATCTAATATTATTATATTAATAACTTATTTGTTTATGTCAAAAAAATAAATTAGTCACTTCCTTGATTAATTAACACCAATATTAATTAACTCAATCATCATTGATGAAGGTATTTATGGATTTCCGAATCATTAATTATCTATAAAATTCTTATTATATTTATAGATATATTACAAATAATAGAAATCATATATTATTAGTTAATTACCAAGTAATTAATATTCTACCACAATTAATTAATATTAATTAATGGTTTAGCAATTCCATAACATACTTTATTTCGTGGTTCATCAATGTCACACAAATTATATAATTGTTTCATTCAATTTCCAAAGTGGAAAAATTAGTTTTCTCGATTGACCATCATGCGCATTGCTACTTGATTTTATCTTCTTGGGACTGGCGAGTCAGTTGCACTACTCGACAAAGGCAAGACCGATTTAGCTCCAAATGTGTCAATTTTCATCGCTAAACTCATTTTATACGACATGAATTGATGTCCACAAAAGTGTTACTACAAGTCTACGAGCGTATTGATTACACATATGAAATCACATTATCAACATGATTAATCTTCTAAATTCCTGTTTTAATTTTTGTAGTGAATTTCCTCGATTCGCAATATGACACACAAGGCATTTCGCAATTCTCATTGATACTTCACATTTCTTAATACCCATCGATCTAATACGAATCAATTGATTTAACCAACTCACAAATTAATAACACTTATATTCACATAATTTTTATTTCCATTAATATATTCATTTAATAATACGTGGAAATTCTTGGGTATTACAGCTCTTTCCCCTTGCACCGTTACAAGCAAAACACCACCTTTTCGTCGGGTTTAACAACCCTCTCCTATTTTGCCATTTGGCCATCCTCAGACTATGTTATTCGCTTGGCATTTATTATATTTCTTGCATCTTTGGGGTCTACTGGCCTTTTCTTTTCTTCTCTTCATTTCTTCTCCAAGTCTACTACTACTAGCATCGTATTTTTGGAACATTCTCCATGTTCCGAGGTCTTCTTTTTCTTTTTTTCTGCAGGCACAAACTTATCTTCCTGCACTTCCTCCCAGCTTACTAGTCTTAGGGAATCAGACCTTGTAATCTGGTTCTCTCCCTCTTTAGCGACATCATCGAAAAAAGTTTCTTCGGTGATGTGTGCTTCCTCTGGTCCAAAGGGATTCCGAGTTGCTGGTACCTTCACTTCTCTCCCTTTTCAAATAGTTTTCAGGCACTGATGAAAGATCGAGGGTACCACGCCGTAGTCATTTTGCCAAGCCCTTCCTAGCAAGACATGATATGTTGCATCCACCTCGGCAACATGGAACATTACGGGCCCTAAAATCTCCCCAACTTGCATATCCACCTTGATGTGTCCAAGGGTTCTTTTACTCTGGTTGCCAAATGCTGTAATGTTTTGTTTGTTTTTTCACAATCTTCTTTTATGGCATGCCTAATTGTTTAAACACGGTGTAGGTCATAATATTTACAGACACTCCGTTGTTAATGAACGCCCTCCGCAATTCAATGTCATTGATTACTGTTGTCACATACAGTGAACTGTTGTGCGAGTATATTATCTCTCTATCTACTTTAGAGAAAGATATCTTATTTTCTTCTTCCTCCATTATCTTCACAAATCCTTTGCTTATGCCCATGCAAATCTGCTGCATCTCGGTAGCCTTAATGATTGCCTTGGTTGCCTCTATCCTTGCTTCCTTGGCCAACCCTATCTAATCAAAAAAATTTCTGAACTTGGCTCCGTTCATCAACGCCGTCACCTGCAAGCCTGGATCGCACTCCTCCTTTTCTTCCATCATCATCTCCACTTCCGGGGTTGTGTTGTGGACAACAGTGTTGCATGTTTCTTTCTACTTGTTATTTTGCAGTAGCTTGTCATGAATGCTGTTTTCCTTTCCAAGTTCAATTTTCCCATTTGCCAGCTTCTCATGGAATATCATCCTTATGCTGTAACAGTCTATAGTGGAATGCCCCACATATTGGTGGTATACACAGAAGTCTGGTCTTCTTTTCATCTCTTCTGTCACTACAAATCTAGGCCTTGGGGGTTTCACCTCCCCATGTTTAACCGATTGTTCGTATAGACCCCTAAATTCCTTCTCACTACATGTGATAGCCTCCGGGACTGACTTTCTTACATATTTGTCTCTAGGCCTTCCTCTACTTCATTCAAAAATTTTCTTATGATTCTCCCTCTTGCCCCCTTGTGGTTTTGAATGAGAGTCAGTCAAAGCCACAGTTGTTATCCTCTTGCCCTTCCATGTAACCGTCGCATGGCTGGTGGGAAATGTCATGATTCCTTTTAAGTCTTGTGCAAAAGATGAGAGGGTCTCGAAGGAATCACAAGCTTTGGTAATGAGGTGGGGTTTGAAGGCGTCTAAAGCACCATTATTTCAAAAACTGACCAATTCTTTTCTTCAATCGGCTCTGCGCACTTCTATACCTGAGCCCTAAACCTATCCACATAATCTGACAGCTCCTCATTCGGCTTCTACTTTAATCGCATAAGCTCTACAATGGTCACCTGTTTCTGTACATAGAAAACTTTCTTAAAAAATTATAATTTTAGGTCATCTTAATCATGGACTGACCCCTTCTCCAAATTGTAGTACCAACTAAAGTCACTATTCGTCAAAGTCTTGTTAAATTCCTGTATAAACAAGTTGTGGTTGTTTACTTCATCATATCCTAGCCATGGAGACATCGACTCTATGAACCTTGCAATATGTTCCCTAGCATTTCCTTTCTCCCCGTTGTATTTTAGAAACTGTGGGGGATGCTCAATATACCCTGTTGGGTAAGGTTGTCTCCGAATGTGTGTCGGGTAAGGTGGAGTAAAGTCTAACTTCGAGGGTCGGGATGTCTGCCTGTGAAGTTGATTGATCACATCGATCATATCATCCTTCGTCACGTACTGGCTCGTGGCATGAACTCTCTGGGGTGTTGTGATATACTGTTGTATCGGCGGTGTGTATGGTAAAGAAATTGGTTGATGTACACTTGCATCGTGCAAAGCTGGCGCTAGTGGCAGTTGCTGGCTCACTCGCTGGACATGGCTTGAGATGGTTGGCATCTGTACTTGTGAAAATGCTAGGAGAGTAGTTAGTATGATGTTTGTCTGAGGTTGGCTTGCTTCCAACCTAGTTTGTGGCACATCACCACTGTTCTAGCTCAAAGTTGATGATTGGAGCCGAATGATTCTCCGTCGATGGAGGTATAATCTAGTTCTCTTTGTTGTTGCTGCCATTGTTGTTGTCTTCCACTTCTACTTGTTCTCCCTGCAAACTGCCTGGGAACATGGCCTTGAAGGTAGGGATCTATATCAGCTGCTGGCAGAAATTCCCCATTTCCTCTTGCTTCCTCTGCATCTCCAGTATTATGGCCATCATCATCCCTTGTCTTTCTCGTGCATCCTTCAACGCCTTGAGCATCTCCAGTTACACAGCATTTGTCTACTCTCCACTTGCATCCTCGCCTTGCTTTCCTGCGTGTGTTTATTTTTGATTGGCCATATATGGTTATGTTGAACTCTCTTCCAAAGCATCTTCAATAATTGGTTGGTCAAGATCCTGATTTGCGCCTTGGAAAGCTTGATTTGCTTGTCTTGGAACTGGATTCGGTGAGGTAATTCTATTTGTTCGTGAAGCAACTCTTCCTGTAGTTCTCCCACTTCGAGTTGTGGGCATACCCTTCACGAATTCCACACCTACCCAGCAGAGTTTCCAAAGAAATATGAGCAAAGAAATCATGCCTTACAAGTTAGGGTTTCGTGTTGGCCGAGGAGGAGAGCAATCCACGAACAGTACGGAATTAATTAATTGATCGAAGAATGGAAAAGAATAGGTGCGCGATTACTCTAATGACACATGGCAGAACTCCTAGAATCCAAAAAATATGTTAAGGGTAGCAGGGATTCCAAGAGCTTGAGTGCCTCGAGTTGAGAGAATGTCCAAGTCCTGAGTTCTTTTGAGAGGGAATGTCCAAGTCTTAAGTCACCAAAGAGTCCCCCCTTCATAGAATGGAAGGGGTATTAATATAGTTTCCTGGAATTAAGTAGTCATATGTCAGACACATGTCTTTAGGAAAATTTCAGAAATACCCTTTAGTCATTAGAATAATGCCCATATCTCCCTGTCCTTCTAGCCACCAATCCAATCCCTCAATCAATTCCCAAAACGAGCCGCCTCCACGAGCCTTCTGCCTTGGGACACGTGGAGGCCAGCTTCTCCCAGGTCAAGCACATTTATTTCTAACTCTTCTATCTTCATTCCATTAGGTTATACAAACCATAATTTACACATTTAAAGAAGTCATGGAACCCTAATTGTGCATTTAATTCAATTAAGTCATCTGAACCCTAATTTTGTACTTGGGCCTACACAGACACAAAAAAATAGATAAATATACTTTCTCCTTCAAATCAAATATAATTATCTTCAAGACGAAGGCGAGAAGCAATTCGTGTTGATAACGTGTTATAAAAGATTACTAAAATTAAGAACAAAGATGATTAGAGAAAAGAGAGTATTCTCATAATATTTTGTATATCACATTCTCTTCAATGTTATTATTTATAGATATATGGATTTGGAAGTTTCAAAACTCAAAAGTCACGAGTTTTAAAACTTAAGAGACACTGGGAGTTCCGAAAAACCAAAGATCATTACAATTAAATAAAAAATATAGACATTCATATATATATATATATATATATATATATATATATATATATATATATAGGGAAATGATCCGTGGAATACGTTAGTTATTAACCCTGTTTCAACTAACGCTCATCCAACCGTCCAAAATTGGAGTTAATGGCTGAGATGAGCGACCAGCCGCTAGAGGGAGTAGCGGCCAACAAATTTCTTTTATGCTGGTCGCTACTCCCTCTAGTGGCCAGTCAAAACGACCGTGTTTTGACTGGCCGCTAGAGAGAGTAGCGGCCAACATAAAAGAATTTGGCTTAATTACTGATTATCCTAATTATTCTCGTACATATATACTACTTATTAATCATTAAAATAAAATAATAAATAATTATAAGGATAATTATAAGGATAATCAGTAATTATCTTTATATATTTCCTATACTTATTAATAAAATAAGTATGTATAAGGATAATTATTGATTATCATCTTATGATTTTTAATTATAAATAAAAAATAGTGATTGAATTTATATTATATTCCTACTCAAATATATAAACTCAATCATTATTTCCTATTTATAATTAAAATCATAATTAATAATTATTCTTATAAGGATAAGTAATCGGTAATTATTCTTATAAGGATACCGATAATCGATAATTTATACATACCGATAATCAATAATTATTCTTATAAGGATAAGTATAAAGATAATTACCGATTATCCTTATAATTATTTATTATTTTATTTTAATGATTAATAAGTAGTATATATGTATTTGGAATAATTAGGATAATCAAGAATTAAGCCAAATTATTTTATTGATCGCTACTCTCTCTAGCTACCGATCAAAACACTTTCGTTTTGACTCACCGTGCCAGGGGAGTAGCTATGCCAAAGATAAAAGAAATTTGTCGGCCGCTTACTCCTCTAGCGGTACCGGGTGCTCATCTCAGCCATTAACTCCAATTTTGGATAAATTTGGATGAGCGTTAGTTGAAACAGGGTTAATAACTAACGTATTCCACGGATCATTTCTCACACACACACACACATATATATATATATATATATATATATATATATTATAATTTTATAACCAATAAACTTTTAATATTTTTCACTTCTGTTCAATTGGACATGTCACGTCATAATTTATGACATGGCCTATTAGCTAAGACAACAAGTGCTTATGTATAATTAAAAAATATTGTTGCGAAAGAATTCTAACATTTATTAAACATCAAATTAATCAAATAGTAAATATTCATGAAACTTATGACGTTTGTCTCCTTAATGTTTAATAATATGAAAAAATAAATTAAAATAGCTTTTTTTTTTACTTACAATTAGTACTTATGTTTACCCTTCTTTTAGACTTGTATGTTATTATAGGTTATTTTGATTTTCTTAGGGGTAGAATTATTTAATATCACATAATAAAAAAAGGGATAAATCAACTTTTGGTACCTGTACTGGGACACGACTTACAATTTGGTACCTGAAGTGAAAAAAATTACAAATTGATGATTATACTCGAAAAATATTACACTCTATTAAACATTAGGGACACAACTTACAATTTGGTACCCGAAGTTAAAAAAGTTACAAACTGGTGATTGTACTCGAAAAATATTACACTCCGTTAAACAGTAGGGTTTCATCTTTATTCTGTATGAAAATTAGGGTTCTCTTCTTCTGTCCTTCTTCTTCTCTCATTCTTCGTGTCTCAATTCTCCATTGATTACTGGTTCTCATATATTTATTAAAGGGTTTTCAGTGTTTAATTAAAAGGATGAGCTCGTCTTGGAGTGGAATCGTGAATGAAATCGGGGAAGAAGATTGTAATTCATGCAATAAAAATGAAAGAATTACACCAGAGTTCTCAAGTCGGTGCCACTATGGAGCAGTGGTGCGAATGTGAGAGGCAAGGAAATATGGAACAAAACATCGAGGATCTTCTTCGCGTGACTTCGCTTCTCCCTCTGTATGTTTGTCTCTCCCGTTGGATCAATTTTAACGATTATTTAAAAATTAGAAAGTACAAGCACCGGATTTCAATATTTTTCGAGTACAATCACCAGTTTGTAACTTTTTTCACTTCGGGTACCAAATTGTAAGTCGTGTCCCTAATGTTTAACGGAGTGTAACATTTTTCGAGTACAATCACCAGTTTATAACTTTTTTTACTTGGTACCAAATTGTAAGTCGTGTCCCAGTACAGATATCAAAAGTTGATTTATCCCAATAAAAAATAACTATTGAATTAATATAAAAACATTTAGTAGTTTAAAAGAACTGGACTCTAACGTGGGAGCTTTTTATGTTTCAAAGTTCAAACACATACTCACAATACCTTTTTTAAAATTGTTATTTTTCTAAAAACAAAAATATAATCATTGTGGGCCATGACCTGAATCGTATTAAGTAAATGTCTGTCTTAGTGTCTTTGAATCGAAAATAGCAAAAAACTTGTTCCTTAAAAAGATTAAATAAAAACTGCACTTTCTAAAATGTTAAAAATCCGAGATAATGAAAAAATAAACAAAATAAGAAATTTAAAAAGAGAAGACAATGCATTCTTCCATGAGAAGTCCAAACTATATATATGCCTAATACTCCATTCCCAGAGATGTTGCAGATCATTTTATAGCTCATACAATTGACAAATTTTTATGATATTATTTTATTCCTTATTTATTATACATAAGAAATTAAAATGATATTCCAGGATAACCATTTATTAAAAGGTATGATCACATAATGTATTTAATCAACACATATATGCTGTGTAGAGTTTAGCTACTTTCCAAAAGAGGTGTAGGAAACATAAGCCCCAAGTGCCACAATCACCAGAACAGCTGCAGCCATATTCACCATCAATTCCCTTTCTTCACTTAGGCCCCTTGCAAGCCCCTTCACCACTTGCTTATACTCCTCCAAACTATATCCCCCTAAACCACTTTTTTCTTCATCCCTTTTCTCAACGATCTTTTTAATCACTTTTTCATCTTGATTTGGCTCTTTATCTTTTTTCTCAATTCCCTTGATATTTTCCTTCCATACCGACTTTTCCATAGTATTCGGATACATTTCCGGTTTCTTTATTTCATTGCTTTCACTACTTGTGGTAGTACTTGTTTTATCTTCCCTGACATTTTGAGCACCAGTAGTTGAAGTTAAATTTGGCGAATTTGCGGGTTTTGGAGTGCTCATGGCCTGGGAACTCCTGCTCTCGGCCTTTGTCGTGGCAGAAGTTGATGGTGCAGCTTGGGATGGAATAGCATTGGCTTGAGAACTTGGTTTGGCATTGGCTTCTTGTGGATTTGTTGGCGTTCGGATTCGGGCTGGGGCTGGGGCAGGAGCTGGGGATGGGGCTGGAGTTGTTTGGGTTGTTTTGACTTCAGCTTTCCACGGCATTGTAATGGTAAGAATTCCGCGATCAAATTTGGCATGGATTCCTCTAACGTTACAATTTTCCGGGATTTGAAAATCCTCTTGGAAACGGTTCCATTTGTTGCCAACAACTAGACGCTCCCCAGAAACCCTAATAATATTTTTGGCTTCGGTTGTCACTTTAATATTTTCTTTCACAAAACCTGGAAAAAAATAATAGAGTAAATGAGTGAATTTTATATACACAAAATCTTCAAGAGTTAACCCTAACTTTTAAATTAAATATCCATGAACATATAACTGTGTGCAAGTTTTCTTTCAAAAAAAAACTATATATGTGCATGTTTAGTTTGGAGTTTTTGAGAATTTTGAAATCCAAAATTGCTTGAAAATAATGTTCGTCTAGACACAATTATTTTAACTCACAAACATGGCTTTTTAATTCCAAATTTGCCACATTATTTTCAATGGGGTTAGTTTGGGGCATAAAAGCCGTCCAATGAAAATAATGAATATATATATATATATATATATATATATATATATATATATATATATATATGAAAATGATCAAGTAAGGGATCTCTTACTTTCTTAAAATGAGAACTTTTTTTTTTGTTTTTTTTTTTTAAATTAAAAAAAGTTTAATATTTTGATGAATCGAAATTTTTCATAATACTGATGTTTTGGGCGTGTTTTGAATACCTATACCAAAAGTGGTGGTATAATCACCAAAAAACATCGTATATACATGTTTTGTTATACGTCTCAAATCACACTCAAAATAATCAGTATTATGAAAAAATTTCAGATTCATAAAATATTAAACTTTTTTTTTAAACTTATTTAAAAAAAAAAAATCCTCCTTACTTCGATCCTGACCCTATATATATATATATATATATATATATATAAAGCCGAAGTTATCAAATGAAATTTCAAATGAATGTATGCAAACTACAATTACCAGGAAGATAAACATGTAGAAGATCAGCTTCTCCTTCTTTTTTCCACTCTGACTGGGGGCTGAGCTGTTCATAGACGCGATTAACGAGTCTTGGAGGATTGGTTGGTCTCGTTGCCATATTTTTTTTCTCCTTTGTTTTCCCTTATTTTTTAAATATATTTGCTAAGATAATAATTGTTCATGACATAAACACCTATATATATATATATATATATATATATATATATATATATTTGTGTGAGGTTAATTATATCTATGTTGTTGAGATGTAGAAGTTTAGTTTTGCTTTTCCTTATCAATCAAACAATGCCAATTTTGTTTCTTTGGTGTTGTGTTAATTGGTAGGCTGCTTGTGTCCCTTGGTCATGCATGGTATATCTTCTTGCGAGGATAAAGTAGAAAATTCTTTGTTTTGCTTTCACTCTTTTCATTTGGACTTATGAAATCATTCATGGCTTCATGCGGGGGTAAGCTGAGCTCAGTATGAATAGGCTTGCAAGTAAGCTGATCAGCTACTCTTGCTCGAGCTCAACTTCATAAATCTACTCCAATTGTTACGAAATTAAAATATATTTTCTTTTTGTTAATGCAGTTTTTTTAAACAAATTTGGAATTTCTAAAGTTTTGAATTTGAACTAATAGAGCATTTCTACATACTAATTTTCAACCAAAATAATTCATTATTATTTTATTAATAATAGTATAAAATGACACATCTCATATTTATATCTAAATTTCATTAATACCCCTGTATTTTTTAAACTTAACTTATTACTTGTCACATGCAAAACAAAATACAACCTTAATATTTATAAATTATGGAAATGAGACTACTTTTTTGGGAAAAAAAATAACTGCCACCGGGAATATTAATGAATTTTATGCTCAATGAAAATTTTCACCAAACCGAGTAATGCTCTATTCAAACTTGAAAACATTTAGTAACGAAAATTGACCAAAATTCAACGAATTTCAACAAATTGAAACTATCCATCAAGTCTTAACACAAATAAATGAAACAACATGCTAATATTGAGATTTTCCCCTCGAGGGAAATTACTCTGGTTAATTTACTGGTAATAAAAAGACTAGGTAAAAGCCCTCGAAATGTCTATTTCCTGAGCAGGCAAGCAACATGACTAGGCGGGCCTCTAATTCAACCTCTGTGCAGCTTCCTTGGCAAGAAGCCTCTCTTCGGCCTTAGTTTTGGCTTGGGATTTCGAGCCCATGATGCCACCACCCCACTTCTTTCTGTACTCGTCGTACTTGTCATTGAAGTTTGCCTGAATTGAGAAGTATAAAAAGATGGAAATCAGATTCTCATTTGTAATTTCTTGTCTATCTATCGTTGGCCTCTCGCCTCTGTTATATATAGAAACTGTTGTATGATTTACATACATCAAATTCAAAACTCAAACCAATCCTAATCTTTCTAATTCAAATATTAGTTACAGCCTTAGATATGTTACAATCGTGGATACAGTCAGTCCTTATCCAATGCAATAGCTTGGGTGGAGAGATTTAAGTGTATGAGATAATCTGTGTCAATACCCCCGTCAAGCTGATGGGGGTGGAATCACTGTCAGCTTGTTACGGAAAAACTCGAACTTTGCAGTACCTAATGGCTTAGTGAAAATGTCGACAATTTGATCATTTGTGGAGATGAAGCGAACAAGCAAATCTTTCCGAGCCACCTTTTCGCGCACAAAGTGAAAGTCAATTTCATTAATGTGTTTAGTACGAGCATGGAACACTGGATTCACAGCCAAGTAAGTTGCCCCTATGTTGTCACACCAAAGTATGGGAGGCTGCTTCAGAAAAACACCCAATTCACAAAGCAAAGATTGTATCCAAGTCAATTCTACAGTTGTATCTGCCAGAGATTTATACTCAGCCTCTGTGGAAGATCTTGCCACAGTCTTTTGCTTGCGTGAGCACCACACGAAATTAAGTTATGTCCCCATATAAATGGCATAACCAAAGAGCTTGATTTTCTCGTCTGAGAGGAGAACTCCGCCAAATCAGTCAAGGAAAACTTATATCTTAAATGATTCTGGTCACGTGAACAAGAGACAAACCATAAGCAGATGTGGCTTGTAAATAACGAACAATGCGTTTAACTGCAATCGAATTAGATTCTGTAGGATTATGCATTGATTGGCACACCTTGTTAGCAGCAAAAGAAAGATCTGGGCGAGTTAAGGTAGTGTATTGCAAAGCACCCACTATTTGTCTGAAAAGGGATGGATCTGAAAACAACGAAATCGTGAGGCGTAGTAGGTCTGGACAAACAGAGAAGGAGTGCTGAATCGGGTTTGCGATCTGTTGGAAGAATGCATATTTTGATTTGATGTTTAAAGTTAATGCTCATAATTATATGTAAAGTCCTTCAAGGAATATATGTACAAGGACTTAGTGATAGATCAAATTTGTTAGGTTGATCTTAGCTTTTAATGTTCATCATTCTATAAACGAATGTATAGATAAAGAGATCAAAGATGTTAGGTTGATCTATGACTTGGAAGGAATAGATAGACCTTGAAAAGGATCGCAGTCTATCGAGCTAATCAACAGATTGCAGAAGCTAAGGCATGATCGTAAAGCTTAGAAGATCGTAGTGTATCTGCCTTGAAGGGCCTCTCTAGAAATCGTAGAGTGGTCCAGACGTTTGCTGAAGCTAACTCAGAGATCGTAATGTGCAAAGATCGTAGTGTGCAAATCCTTGAGAGAGATCGTAGTGTTCTCTTCATACTAAGCACCAATGTGATAAGACACCACGATATGGATTGAAGAGTATCATCTGCCTTGTGTCAGAAGCATCGAGCCCTAATTTTGTTTGAAGACAAATTCTAACAAAAGTCGAATGAATTTGAAATGTTGAAGTCCTCACCAGTCCCAACGGTACAAAAGATATCCTTAGTATTCAACAAAAGGAACGTACGTATTCAAGAAGCTAAGGAAAGGACCATAGGACAGAGAAAAAACACCTTTTCAGGTGTTAGGTGAGAAAGCAGTCTGATGTGTCAGTGGGCCAGAATGCAATTCAGAAGGTGTGAAGAAAAGTCTCCATCAAAGTTCAAAAATGTCAAACGCATTTAATGCTTCAACAAATGGCTTCAACGAATAGATTTCAAGGATCGCATATATGCAGAAAATATGCAGATGAGAGATCTAAGCAAGCATTGAACAAAAATACACAAGAACACTCAACATTCAACTCTACGATCTGAGAAAAAGAGGAAGCTTTCTCAACTACTCAGTTCTTTCGAACAAGTGCTTAACTGCAACTGAGTCGCAATCACGAACTCAACAACTACCAATCAACTGAAGTAAGAGTTCCAAGTCAGAAGGACTTGAAGAGTTCTAAGTGAACTGTGAAGAACCAAGTCTGGTGAACTTGAAGAGTTCAAGAGTAAACTAAGAAGTGCCTAGACTGCTGGTCTAGAAGGAATCTGTGAGATTCAGAAAGTGTAAAAGACATCCTTAGTGGATTTCATACTCGAGGAGTAGAAGAGTGGATTAGGAGCTTTAAGTGCTCTGAACCACTTAAAAACAACTGTGTCTATTTCATTCTTGCTATAACTGCTATAACTGTTATAACTGCCTCACTCTCATTAACTCTATCTAAAAGGGAGTTCAAAGAAACCTTAATTCCGCTGTGTTTTACTCACTACCAAAACTAACTAAATAGAAAGAAAAGATTTTTAAATATCTATTCAACCCCCACTTCTAGATAACTATTATGCCTCTGAGAACTAACAATTGGTATCATAGCAGGTTCTATAGTATAGCCTACAAAGCTTGAGTAGATCCAATGGCACACTTACCAAGCGAATCAAAGACTGGACGAGGTAGCAAGCCACCTATGTGCAACAAAGATAAATTCGCTAACTGGAAGGTTAGGATGCAAGCTTACATGGATTCAATAGATGAAGATCTATTTGAAACTGTTCAGAATGGGCCCTATGCTCCTACAATGCTTGCACCAACTACAAACAACCCAAACAGAATACATATCAAGGTCAAAGGAGAATGGATAGAAAACAAGAAGAGAGCTGTCCAGCTCGACAAAAGGCCAAGAACATCTTATTCCAATCTTCGGTAGATGATCTGTTTGAAAACGTGGTCAACAACAAAACAACAAAGGAGGTTTAGGAAGCATTACTCATCATGCATGAAGGAATAGAAGAAGTCAGAGAAAACAAACAATCTCTCTTGACTCAACAATATGAGATGTTTGCTCACGTTCAAGGAGAGAACGTCACTGCCACCTACGAGAGATTCAATGTTCTGTTCAACTCTCTACGAGCCTATGGAAAGATCTATCCAAACAAAGATCTAATCATAAAGTTCATGAGATCCTTACCAAGTAAGTGGGATGCCAAAACCACTGCCATTAGAGAGTCAAAGAATCTACATGAAATGATTGTTCAACAGCTATATGGCAACCTTCTCACATACGAATTGGAGCTGACTCAACGAGCAGAAACCTTGGCTGAAGGAAGAAAGAAGGATAAAAGTGTTGCTCTCAAAGCATCTGAAAACACCTCCAAAGTCAACACTGAAGTTGATTTTGACTACGATGAAGATGGTGATGAGGACTTTACAATGCTGGTGAAGAGACTCAGAAGGTTCTTGCGACAAGGTAAAACCAGCAAGCCAAAGAAAGTCAGCAACTACAGCAACCAGGAACAAATGAATGACCTATCCTACAATTGCAAGAAACCTGGCCACTTCATTACTAATTGCAACAAACCTCTCAGAGAAGAACTCAAGAAGAAATCACATTCAAAGAAGGAATACAAAGGCAACAAAAGGCCTCAGAAGAAAGACAAAGGCCTTATAGCTGGAGGATCGTGGAGTGACTCAGACAATGACTCAACTCCAGAATCTGGAGATGATGAAGATCCTCAAATGGCAAATCTTTGCTTGATGGCCAAAAATGCAAGGGAGAAACAGAACTCCAACATACATGAAGTAAGTATCGATGAGGTATTCGACTTTAACTCTCCTGATGAAGATATTGATGACTTAAGAACTGAACTGCATGGTATAACATCTGATCTGTATCAATACATGAAGTGGTTTAGAGTTCTGACTAAGGACTATTCACTTCTTCAAAAGGAGAAAGAAAAAGTTCAAAAAGAACTAGAAATGTTTCTTCTAAAATCTTGATCCTCTCTCCAAGTTTGAAGCTGAGAATAAGCTCTTAAAACAAACAAATGAGCTCAATGCAAAAAGAGAGTCAAGTCTAACCTCTAAAATTGAGGATCTAGAAAAGACAATCTCTACATGGAGTAAATCCTCTTCATCCATGGACTCCCTAATCTCTAGCCAGAGAAGTGTCTCTAACACAATAGGGTTAGGCTTTGGAGAATCTACCTCAAAGCCATGTGTGGAAAAAGTAAAGGAAATTAGCACTAGTAATGCCTCAAGTTTTAGTAGAGACATTATATTTGTGAAATCCTCACAGAAGGATGAGCCTGTCAAACCCTGCTCTACTAATTCAATCCATATTCCTAGGTAAAAGGGATCTCATGCCGGTCTGGGTTTTAAAAAAGAGAAGAGTAACCCAACCACTACTCACCAACCTCGAAGGATCGTAGAATCTAATAAGATCAGCTCTACGAACCAACTGGGAAGGTATAGTAGAGGTAAGGTATACTCCTCACAAATCATGAAACACAAAGACACATGGAAGAAGGAATATCAGCCTAACAGTAGGATGACCAATAACCCACAAAAGTCCAAATGGAGGAAGAATTTTCACACACACACAAACATGCATCATATTAGATGTTTTGTGTGCTACAAAGTTGGCCACAAGGCTACAAAATGTCATTAAAATTCCATGCATATGAGACCCAAAATCAAGCAAATTTGGGTCCTCAAGGGCACTAACAAAGTAGGACCCATGCAAGTATGGGTACCAAAATGAAGGTTTAATGTTACTACAGGAAAAGAGCTCCACGATCACAATCTGGTATCTGGACAGTGGATGCTCAAGGCACATGACTGGGAACAAAGCCCTTCTATCTAACTACATAGAAAAGGAGGGTCCCTCGGTCATCTTTGGAGACAACAGCTCTGGCAAGACAAGAGGATATGGCTCAACTGGAAATGGTGCAGTATCCTTCAGCAAAGTGGCCTATGTGGAAGGACTACAACACAATCTTCTAAACATTAGCCAACTCTGTGACAAGGGTCATCAAGTAACATTCCTCAACAATCAATGTCAAGTCTAAGATCTGAAAACATCTGCTGTTAAGTTAATCGAAACAAGAGAAGGAAATGTCTACACAGTAAATCTTGGACAACTAAGTTCAGATGAGACTATATACTTTCTAGCTAAAGCATCTGAAGAAATGAGCTGGCTATGGCATCGAAGATTATCTCATATCAACTTCAAAAGCATGTCCAAATTAGCTTCAAAAGATCTAGTTGCAGGCTTACCCAAGTTCAACTTCGTTAAAGAAAGGTCGAGCAATGCCTGTCAACTTGGAAAGTAGACTAGAAGCTCATTCAAGAGCAAAACTGACAACTCAAGCTGCTACACATGGATCTTTTTGGGCCAATTCCAATGACGAGCCTTAGAGGAAAGAGATACTCTCTGGTCGTAGTGCATTTATCACACTACCCATTTACATGGGTGTTCTTTCTAACTTCAAAGGATGAAACAAGCTCCCAACTGATCATGATATTCAAGCTGGTGATGAACGAGAAAGGAGAGAAAATCAAGGCTATAAGGAGTGATCATGGCAGAGAATTTGAGTTCTCAGAAATGGACCAGTTCTGCACAGACAATGGCATTAGTCACAACTTCTCAGCCCCACGAACTTCCCAACAAATTAGAGTAGCTGAGAGAAATAATAGGACATTGATAGAGGCTGGAAGAACTCTACTAGCAGCAGCCCATCTGCCTGAATACTTCTGGGAAAAAGCTGTCAACAATGCATGCTACACTCAGAACAGATCGCTCATACACTCTATGTGACGCCCCCAAAATAGGTATACATCACCTATTCTAAGTCGCCAAATACATGGTACATAATACAAATACAATCTTAAATATACAACATGAGCTGTGAGTTTTAATATAAATATTGTCTTATAGACAGTATTAAAACTCAAAATAAGTCCTCAATACATTTATTAACACACTATTTCATAGAATAGTGAGGACTACTAATGCTATTGTCTGGACCGTCACTCCATTCCCCGACTAGTCCTTCCTACGTTCTCATTTCCTGAAGAGAACAATGAAAGTAAAAGGGTGAGCTCAACTAGCCCAGTAAGAAATATTATGACTAAGATAATGCAGAATAAATTATCATTAGCCTTCAACAATGTTAAACCGATAAAATACAATAAACATCAAGTTTAGAACAAGAATAAAGAGTCTACTATCTTTTAAAATCTACTATCTTTTATGATTTAAAAGTTTTTCATCACTTTTATCACGAGACTCAAATTTTTAATAAATAATCCACATTATCCCTACACTACAGCCAAGGATATTCATTAGTATCACAACCACAAATTAATCATGCACTACGGCCAAGGATATTCGTGTATTCATCAATGGTCATGATCATGCCAACAACTGTCCATCATGCATTACGGGTCAATGAGGACTTTTACCACATCATTTGTAATATTACGGTCATGATTATACCGAATAATCCCTAGTCATAATCATACCAAGTCCATCTATGCACAACAAAAAGTTGCTGATGACTTTCAACATAATATAAGCATGAGGATGATGACAATAATATAAAAATTCAATAAAACAAGTTCAAGAATTAATTTATACATAATTCAATAACGTCCAAATTGTCATCATGATACTGCTTTGTAGAGTAAAATTTAAAAATGCTCAGAAGAATATTTCCATGAAAAGATACTAGATGAAGCGCAAATATCAAGGATATTCCACTAATTTCATGGAGTATAGAAGTCAAAAATTTAACCAACTGAGTATAATAAAGAATGGAATAACAAAAGAAATCACCAGGCATGCAATAGACCACATAGACAGGTTATTCCAATAGAATAATAAATAATAGAACCAGGTCATGCATAAACGCACAGACAGGATATTCCAACAGGAAATAATAAATAATGGAACCAGGTCATGCGTAAACGCACGCATGTGATATTCCAATGTAATAATAAACAATGTAAACGGTATACCTAAAACGCAAAGATGTGATGTTCCAATGTATAATAAATAACGGAACTGTGTCATGCGTAACGCATGTATACATGATGTTCCAATAGAATAATAAAGAATGGAATAATGTAAGAATTTCACTATGTATGCAAGATTGCAGATGAGATGTGTTATTCCAACATAATAATAAAAATGGAATAATGTAAGAATTTCACCAAGTATGCGGTATTACAGCCCATGTAAGTTAGTTATTCCAACATAATAACAAAGAATGGAATACCATAAGTTCTCTTCATGAAGACGAAAAAGAAAGAAATAATACCCTTACCTTGTAAAAAGAAGAGTATTCTCACATTTGGTAGGGCAAGGATATTCTTGAAGAAAACTTGCACTACGCTCAAAGCTTCTTAAAACTCTTAAGAAATACGCCAAGATTATGTAAGAATTCTCCTAACTTCCGTGTGGTTTTCAATTCTAACTAAGCATCCTATTTATAGGAAAATAGAAAGGATACTATGTCAGACACTATGCAATAAAATATAATATATTCTATTTATAATCAAATAAAACAAAACTTTATAAAAAGTATTCTGCTTTATATAAAAAGATTTTACTATGTAAACACTATGCAGTGCACTATGCAAACACTATGCATAATAAAATATAATATATTCTAATTATTGTCTAATAAAAGAAATAACTTTATAAAAGTATTCTGCTTTTATATAAAAAGATTTTACTATGCAAAATATTATGCATAATAAAATATAATATATTCTAATTATTGTCTAATAAAACAAATAACTTTATAAAAGTATTCTGCTTTTATATAAAAAGCTTTTCTGCTTTTCTTACATTAATAATACTAATAAAACAAAATTTATATATATATATATATATATATAAACTTCGTGACTTCATAAAAAGACACCTCAATATATCTAACAACATTTATCATTATTATTATAATTCACAATATTAATCGGCCAAAATCGCTTCCTAGAAAGAGGGGCTTTCCAATAAGGATTTCTCCTATCAAGCGCCAAATTAGGTGACCAAACCTCTCATCGGCGTAACTTCTAGACATCGTTAATATTTTAAATAATAATATTAATAATTTTGTCATCTCAATTATTGATTTAATAATATATAAAATATCGACAATAATCAATCAATTAACGTGAGATACTATGCAACAATTATCAAGCAATAATTGAACAAAACCGAGTGACTTCTCACGTAAGCATCAATAATCAATACCGTGGTGCTACTATGCAACCACGCCAGACACTATACTTTTACTACCGAGTAGTTCAACAGCTTTTTAATCAGAAAAACTTTCGTTATTATTTTCATAAAATTATTTTTGTCGCTTTCTCAATCCGACAATAATTTTGTTAGGGGTCCACCAATGATTGTGTCATCATCATATTTAATATTTCCCCTCGTTAAAACGAATATTCCCCAATTAATCGAATATTATATAACAATTTGCGTACTTTGCAAATTTTATAAATATTACCCACAACTATAACATTATATCAAATTCATTCCATAATATTTAAAAATGATATTTATAAAAAAATCATCTTTATTAAAAAAAAGTTAGAGTCTTACAATCTCCCCTTCTTATGAAATTTCGCCCTCGAAATTAGGGTACATACCTGGTACGTCGAAGAGGTAAGGATACCTTGATTTCATTTCAAATTCTAACTTCCGGGTCATTTCCTCAATATCGTGGTTTCTCCACAAAACTTTGACTTGAGATATAACCTTGGAGCGTAGAATATGTTCCTTCTTATCCAAGATTTGAACAGGAACCTCTTCATACATTAAATCTTCCGCTATTTCATCCGGTTCTAACTCAATAATGTGGTTTGGGTCTTCCACATATTTACGTAACATGGATATATGAAAAACGTTATGAACACGAGATATACTTGGCGGTAAAACGAGTCTATACGCCACAGTTCCTACTCGATCGAGGATTAAAAATGGGCCAATGAATCGAGGATTGAGCTTTCCTCTCTTCCCAAATCTCGTAACTCCTTTCCATGGTGTAATACATAACAACACATGATCTCCAATATCAAATTCCACGTCCTTTCGATGAAGATCAGCATAACTCTTTTGTTGATCTTGTGAGGTTTTTATACGTTGTCGTATCGTTTGAATCTTTTCCGTAGTCATACGTACCAACTCCAATCCCAACAACGTTGCTTCACCCACCTCATCCCAGCATACTGAAGAATGACACTTTCTTCCATACAATGCTTCGAATGGAGCCATGCCAATACTTGCTTGGTAGCTGTTGTTGTAGGAAAACTCTACCAATGGTAAGAACTTGTCCCAACTTCCCTTGAAGTCAAGGACACAGAGTCTTAATAAATCATCCAGAGTTTGAATAGTCCTCTCTAATTGTCCGTCCGTCTAAGGATGATATGCCGAACTAAATCGTAAATCCGTGCCCATAGCTTTTTACAAACTAACCCAAAATCATGAAGTGAATCTTGGGTTTCGATCAGAAACTATAGATACTGGCATACCATGCAATCTTACAACCTCGTTTATGTACATACGAGCAAGACGTTCAAGTGTATAAGTTTCTTGTATTGGTGAGAAATGAGCAGACTTGGTCAATCTATCAATAATGACCCAAATTGCATCGATGCCTTGAGAAACCTTGGGAAGACCATTAATAAAATCCATGGTAATGTGCTCCCACTTCCATTCTAGAATTTCAAGTGGTTGCAATGGACCTTTTGGTACTTAATGCTCTGCCTTGACTCGTTGACAAGTTAGACACCTTGAGATAAACAACGCTATCTCTCTCTTCATATTGCTCCACCAAAATGTATGACGAAGATCACGATACATTTTGGTACTCCAAGGATGGATTGCAAATGGTGTGTTGTGCGCCTCCATCGTGATTTTATACTTTAAATCAGTGTCGTTAGGAACACAAAGTCTGGAGTTGACTCGAAGTATTCCTTCTTCATCAATTCTTGCTTCCTAAGATAGCACCTTCTTGACTTTCTTCCTCATACGCATCACCCAGTGTCCAGTAGCTCGAGCAAATTTTAACTTTATCGATTAAAGTCGGTTCTACTACTCAGATATTCACCATCATCACATGGGTCCCTGGTGTCTTTAACTCTATCTCCATCCTTTGCAAGTCACACAAAATGGGCCTTTGCGTTGTCAATATCGCACTCATACCCGCATATGATCTTCTACTCAATGCGCCGCCTACCACGCTCGCTTTTCCGTGATGGTATTGATGGTATGATCATAATCTTTCAATAGCCTCAAGTCAACGCCATTGTCGCATGTTGAGTTCCTTTTGAGTGAAGAAATATTTGAGGCTTTTATAATCCGTAAAGATCTCCACTTTCTCCCCCATACAAGTAATGCCTCCAAATCTTTAGTGCAAAAACCACTGCTGCCAACTCTAGATCATGAGTAGGATAATTCCTCTCATATTCTTTGAGTTGTCGAGAGGCATAAAGGCTATGACTTTCCCATGTTGCATGAGAACACATCCTAACCTTTTGCCTCAAGCATCACCAGATGACAAATCCTCCGAGCTAGATGGTATTGTCGTAACAAAATTGAAATGAGTCTACTCTCGAGTTCTTGAAAACTCTTCTCATATTCTCATTCCAACCAAATTTTGTATCTTTCCGAGTCACCGAGTTAATGGAGTAGCGATTCGAGAAAACCCTTTACTTAATCTCCGATAATAACCAAATAATCGCGAGAAAGCTACGTGACTTGGCCATCGATTTAGGTTGCTCCCAACTTTGAATAGCTTCAATCTTTCTTTGGGTCAACAGATATTCCATGACTTGATACTACGTACCCAAGGAATGCTACTTCCTCAAGCCAGAATTCGCATTTCTTCAACTTAGCATAAATCTTATATTCACGAAGCTTTTGGAGTATCAGCCTCAAGTGTTGCTCATGATCTTCATGACTTTTGGAATATATGAGGATGTCATCAATAAAGACGACCACAAAGTGATCCAAATATTCCTTGAATACTTTGGTTCATCATATCCATGAAGGCAAAGGGAGCATTAGTCAATCCAAAAGACATGACTAGAATTCATAATGCCCGCATCGAGTTCTCAAAGCCGCCTTTGAATGTCATCTGTTCTAATCTTCAATTGGTGATATCCGGAATGAAGATCAATCTTTGAAAAGAATTTGGCGTCATGCAACTGGTCAAACAGGTCATCAATACGTGGCAATGGGTACCTATTTTTGATGGTGACGTGATTTAACTCCCGATAATCAATACAAAGTCGCATAATCCCATCTTTCTTCTTCACGAATAGAACAGGAGCACCCCAAAGAGAAGTACTAGGACGAATGAAACCGATGTCTAACAACTCCTGCAGTTGAGTCTTTAACTCCTGAAGTTCAATAGGAGCCATTCGATATGGGGCTTTGGAAATAAGTTTTGTACCAGGTTCAAGGTCGATACAAAATTCAATTTCATGCTCTGGGGGTAGGCCAGGAAGTTCTTTAGGGAACACATCAGGAAATTCATTAACAATAGAAATATCATTCAAAACTGACGTATTTTTGTTTAGATCCGTGACATGAGCTAAGAAAGCTTGACATCCATTTTTCAATAAACGAATAGCTTTATGGCTTGAGATGACAGTGATTGATTTTAATGGTTTGGTTGCTTGAATTCACATAATAGGTTGGTTAGAAATATGAAAGCTAACAACCTTACGAAAATAATCAATTTTTGCATGATTAGTAGTTAACCAATCAATCCCTATAATTACGCCAAATGCAAGTATTTTCAATGAAATAAGATCGATGTGTAATGTGAGAGGGTACCGATTTGAACCAAACAAGACTTATAAACAGTGGATATAATGAAGGTTTCTCCCAGCGGAGTTTCAACAGATAAGTCAAAGTCTAATTTCTCCGGAGTCAAATTTAAACGTTGAGCGCAAGTAGGAGAAATAAAAGAATGGGTAGAACCGGTATCAAATAAGGTAAATACTTCGCTAGAGTTTATGATAAGCTTAGCCGTGATGACCTTGTTTGGGTTCCTTTCTTTTTGGGAGGTCACGACAAATGCTCTCCCTTGAACTACCGATTTTGTCTTATCTGGGACGGCCTTTGATGCCTCCATCCCCGCTGAACTTGTCTTCGGTGCACGACAAAATCGAGCCAGGTGACCTTCTCTTCCACAATTGTAACATGCTTTGGATGGAATCGCGCAGTTTGGACTGATGTGTCCCTCTCCTCCACATTTGAAGCATATGATAGGTGGTCATTCTCCTTCCTTAATGACAGGTGGTGATGCTGACGTCTTTCCATCATTATTGAATATCCTCTTCTTGAAATGTCCATTCTTATTGTTTTGGCCATGATTACCAGCAAAGTGGTTACAATTTCTGGCATGTTGATTCCCTCCATGCTTATTGTCACCGCTTAGATGACTGTTATCACTGGTATTATCATTTTGTCGGGTGCTCTCTTTTGGTTGGGTTGACTCATTATCGCGCTCCAATAACTGAGCCCTATTAACAACATCTGAATACAAACACAATTTATGAGAGATAAGGTATTGACATATCTCAGGTTTCAAACCTATTAAAACCATTCGCGTCATTCTCTCCTCATTATCAACCAAATGAGATGTAAATCGAAAAAATTTGGCAAACTTGGCTTCGTACTGCGACACGGTCATGTTGTTTTGTTCCAGTTTACTGAACTCTACCTCTTTCATGTGACGAATACTTTCAGGAGAGTACTTGTCGTTGAACAGTTCTTGGAACTTCTCCCAAGACATCTTCGGTCGGCAAAGTTGAGTACGCTTTTACGTATTCCCACCAAAGAATCGCCTCCCCGCATAACATGATGGTGGCAAAGGAACCTTTTGCTCCTCGAGCAACCCAAGACATCAAATATCTTGTTGATCTGCTTTATCCACGCCTCCGCTTTTAAGTGGTTTTGGCGATCCAAAAATTCCGGTGGACCCAGCTCCTTGAATCCGCTTAGCAAAGGACTGCTCGAGAGTTACCAAAGAGTTTCCACCGCATTTTGGACAGAGTCTCTCTTGCACGATGTTTGTATGAATCGCAGAAAAGCCTCTGAACATTCCATCATTCATCATTTGGTCAGTGTTGTTGTTTGCATGAGGATTGTCGCCTTCCTGAGGCACATTGTCCTGATTATTGATCTGTGGAGACTCAACGGTCTCTTGTGCTCCATTGTTATTCTCAACATTCTCGGATGCCATTTTCAAATACTGCCACAAAACAAGGGTTAATTAACATATCACATATTATCCCTATACTCTGACCGACCAATTAAATAACAAGTTAACTTAGGTAGGTCATACTAGCGAAGGAATTCCCCGTCTCTCCCCTCCTAGTTCTCGTCTCACATCTCAGCCAGGGATCATATCCCTAAGCTTTGATACCAACTGTGACGCCCCCAAAATAAGTATACATCAGCTATTCTAAGTCGCCAAATACATGGTACAAAATACAAATACAATCTTAAATGTATAACATGAGCTGTGAGTTTTAATATAAATATTGTCTTCTAGACAGTATTAAAACTCAAAATAAGTCCTCAATACATTTATTAAAACACTATTTCATAGAATAGTGAGGACTACTAATGCTATCGTCTGGACCGTCACTCCGTTCCCCAACTAGTCGCGGCTACGTTTTCATTTCCTGAAGAGAACAATGAAAGTAAAAGGGTGAGCTCAACTAGCCCAGTAAGAAATATTATGACTAAGATAATGCAGAATAAATTATCATTAACCTTCAACAATGTTAAACTGATAAAATATAATAGACATCAAGTTTAACTGCAGCGGAACAAGCAACCCATTAAAAGAGTCAATTAGAGAATAAAATCAACTATCTTTTATGATTTAAAAAGGTTTTTCATCACTTTTATCGCTGAGACTCAGCTTAATAAATAATCCACATCATCTCTGCACTACGGCCAAGGATATTCATTAGTATCACAACCACAAATTATCCATGCACTACGGCCAATGATATTCGTGTATTCATCAATGGTCATGATCATGCCAATAATTATCCATCAATGCATTACGGGCCAATGAGGACTTTTACCACATCATTTGTAACATTACGGTCATGATTATACCGAATAATCCCTAGTCATAATCATACCAAGTCCATCTATGCACAACAGGCCACAGATGACTTTCAACATAATATAAGCATGAGGATGATGACAATAATATAAGAATTCAATAAAACAAGTTCAAGAATTAATTTATACATAATTCAATAACGTCCAAATTATCAACATGATACTGCTTTGTAGAGTAAAATTCAAGAATGCTCCGAAGAATATTTCCATGAAAAGATACTGGATGAAGCGCAAATATCAAGGATATTCCACTAATTTCTGGAGTATAGAAGTCAAAAATTTAACCAACTGAGTATAATAAAGAATGGAATAACAAAAGAAATCACCAGGCATGCGATAGACCGCATAGACAGGTTATTCCAACAAAATAATAAATAATGGGAACCAGTCATGCGTAAACGCATATGTATGTGATATTCCAATAGAATAATAAATAATGGAACTGTGTCATGCGTAAACGCATTTATGTGATATCCCAACAGAATAATAAACAACTTAACCAGGTCATGTGTAAATGCACAAATAGCATGTTCCAATAGAATAATAAATAATGGAACCAGGTCATGCATAACGCACAGAGAGGATGTTCTAACAGAATAATAAAGAATGGAATACAAGAAGTATTTCACCATGTATGCGATTTCAGATGATGTGTTATTCCAACATAATAATAAAGAATGGAATAATGTAAAGAATTTCACCAAGTATGCGGGTATCAGATGAGACAAAAGTTATTCCAACATAATAACAAAGAATGGAATAACATAAGTTCTCTTCATGAAGACGAAAGAAAGAAATAATACCTCTTACCGTAAAAGAAGAGTATTCCGACTGGTAGGGCGAAGATATTCTTGAAGAAAACTTGCACTACGCTCAAAGCTTCTTAAAAACTCTCTAAAGAAATACGCCAAGATTATAAAAGAATTCTCCTCGAACTTCCGTGTGGTTTTCAATTCTAACTAAGCATCCTATTTATAGGAAAATAGAAAGGATACTATGCTTCACTATGCAATAAAATATAACATATTCTATTTATAATCAAATAAAACAAAACTTTATAAAAAGTATTCTGTTTTATATAAAAAGATTTTACTATACAAACACTATGCAGTAACTATGCAAAAACATTATGCATAATAAAATATAATATATTCTAATTATTGTCTAATAAAACAAATAACTTTATAAAAGTATTCTGCTTTATATAAAAGATTTTACTATGCAAAACACTATGCATAATAAACTATAATATATTCTAATTATTGTCTAATAAAACAAATAACTTTATAAAAGTATTCTCATTTTATATAAAAAGCTTTTCTGTTTTATTACATTAATAATGCTAATAAAACAAAATTTATATATATATATATATATATATATATATATATATCAAAACTTTCGTGACTTCATAAAAAGACACCTCAATATATCTAACAAAATTTATCATTATTATTATAATTCACAATATTAATCGACCAGGTCGTTCCCAGAAAAGAGGGGGCTTTCCAATAAGGATTTCTCCCTATTGGCGCGCAATTAGGTGACCAAACCTCTCCTTGGCAGAATTTCTAGACATCGTTAATATTGCAAATAATAATATTAATAACTCTGTCATCTCAATTATTGATTTAATAATATATAAAATATTGACAATAATTGAATCAAATAACGTGAGATACTATGCAACAATTACTGTAGCAATAATTGAACAAAACTGAGTGACTTCTTACGTAAGCATCAATAATCAATACCATTGGCTACTATGCAACCTCGCAGATTCAGACTTTTACTACTAATGAGTAGTTCAACAGCTTTTAATCTGTAAAACTTCCGTCGTTATTTTCATAAAAATATTTTTGTCGCTTTTCTTAATCCAACAATAATTCCGCTAGGGGTCCACCAATGATTGTGTCATCGCATTTAATATTCTCTCTTTAAAACGAAATATTCCCCGATAAATCGAATATTATATAACAACTTGCATGCTTTTTCAAAAAATTTATAAATATTATCAACAACTATAACATTATATCAAATTCATTCCATAATATTTAAAAATGATATTTATAGAAAAATCATCTTTATTAAAAAAAAGTTGGAGTCTTACACTCTACGATTAAGAAGACTCCTTATGAACTGTGGAAAGAAAGAAAGCCAAGTGTCAGCTACTTTCATGTTTTTGGCTGTGCATGCTACATTCTCAATAATGGAAAGCAGTACTTGACAAAATTTCAACCAAAGTCAGACGAAGGAATCTTTCTTGGATATGCCACAAACAGTATGGCCTACAGAGTATTTAACAAGAAGACACTAAGTGTTGAAGTCTCGATTCACATCATCTTTGATGAGACAGACTTAGACAAAACAGTACCTTAAGACACTACGACTAACATTTCAGACCCTACGAACGAGGTCGTCGAGCTCAACACTACGATCGTAGTGCCAGATAGTGAAATCGTTGAGTAAGGAAATGAGATCATAGAGAGGCCTATGCCAGACAACGAACATCCACACCAAGAAGATGAAATAGATCTTGAAGATCTAAGACCAGAAGGCATAAGAACAGATGTCCCAATAGGAAGTAGATGGGCAAGAGATCACACTCAAGATCTAATCATTGGAGATCCGAGTGCAAGAGTCAAAACAAGAGCTACCACCCAAAATGAATGCTTTTAACTAAGCTTCCTATCACAAATGGAACCAAAGAAGATAGAGGATGCTATGGAAGACTTCAGCTGGATAGAGGCCATACATGAAGAACTTAATCAGTTCGAAAGAAACAAAGTATGGAGATTGGTACGAAGACCAAAGAATCATCCTGTTATTGGAACCAAATCGGTCTTCAGAAACAAGATGGATGAAGATGGAGTAATAACCAAGAATAAGGCAAGACTAGTAGCCAAGGGCTACTCTCAGGAAGAAGGCATTGACTATGATGAGACATTTGCACCTTTTGCCAGACTTGAAGCCATCAGAATATTCCTTGCCTTTGCTGGTCACATGAAATTCAAGGTCTTTCAGATGGATATCAAAAGTGTATTCTTGAATGGTGAACTTCAAGAAGAAGTCTATGTAGAGCAACCTCCAGGTTTCATCAATCCATCTCTTTCTAATTATGTCTTTAGATTAGACAAAGCCTTATATGGTCTTAAATAAGCACCTAGAGCATGGTATGAAACACTAACTAACTTTCTTATTGAAAATGGGTTCACTAGAGGTAGAGTAGATACCACACTATTTCTTAGAAAGCATAAAGATAAAGTCCTACTAGTTCAAATATACGTTGATGACATTATTTTTGGATTTACTAATGAAAAGTTATGCAAAAGATTCTCCAAGCTTATGCAGAGCAAGTTTGAAATGAGCATGATGGGTGAGCTGAATTTCTTCCTTAGACTGCAAGTAAAGCAGACTGATGAAGGAATCTTCATAAACCTAGCCAAGTACTTTAAAGACTTACTTAAGAAGTATGGCATGGAATCAGCCTCTCTCATGAAAACCCCAATTAGTCCTGCAACCAAACTTGACAAAGATGAAAAAGGTAAAAGTATTGATATAACTCAATATAGAGGTATGATAGGCTCTCTTTTATACCTAACTGCCAGTAGACCAGATATAATGTTTGCAACATGCATTTGTGCTAGATTTCAGGGTAATCCTAAAGAATCTCATTTAACTGCTGTAAAGTGGATTTTCAGGTATCTCAAGGGTACACCTCACTTAGGGCTTTGGTATCCCAAGGAGTCCTCATTTGAACTAACAGGATACACAGATGCTGATTTTGCAGGCTGTAAAATAGATAGAAAGAGTACCAGTGGCATCTGTCAATTGCTAGGAAACAGACTTGTATCCTGGTTTAGCAAGAAGCAAAACTTAGTATCCACTTCAACTGCAGAAGCTGAATACATTGCTGCTAGCAGCGGCTGTGCTCAGATCCTATGGATGAAAAATCAGCTAGCAGATTATGGGTTTGAATTCAAATCCATACCTATACACAGTGATAACACAAGTACAATTGCAATAACTCATAATCATGTCATGCATTCTAGGACTAAGCATATAGAAATAAGGTATCACTTCATTAGGGATCATGTGCAAAATGGAACTATATCTTTACAATATATCTCTACTAAAAACCAACTTGCTAATGTATTTACAAAACCTCTAGATGAATCCAAATTTAACAAGTTAATAAGTGAACTAGGCATGCTTAACTTACAACCATGAAAAATATGCTCTAGTTTGTGCTAACTATACAGATTTAAAGGCTATGTTCGAAATCATAGACATGATCAAAGAAAGTCCACGATCGTAGAGCTGAAGTGTCATGAAAGACAATGATCGCAGTGCAGACTCAACGATCGAGGTGCAGACTCAATGATAGCAGAGTTCCATCAACAAAATAAAGGAGCATCCTATGATGATGAAGTACAAAATAAAGCAATCTCTCTGATAAGTGCCTCAGGGACAAACCTAACCCTTGATTCACTCTATGAGGTTGGCCCTTCCTGAGTTACCTTGAACCGAGAAGAATGCTAAGTCAAAAGTTCATCACAAGGACTCAGAGGACTCGATCAGACTCAATGATCTCAGCTCAGACACGACGATTGCTAAACAGACTCAACGATTGCTGAGCAGACTCGACGAACGCAGAACAGACTCGACGATTATAAGGACCATCTTAATGATCGTAGTCCTCCCTAAGGACACATTAGCTCAGAAGAAGCTAAGGGTAAATCAGTACAATCCTCCTCAGTCAAGATTCATAGAGCCAAGCAGAATTCGACACCTATCCCACTAAATGAAATGGAGAGAGGAAAGTTACAAGTACAAATTGAAATCATCTTTTTGAAATCAGAAGTTCAAAAAGCTCATCTTTCTCATTCTCTCTCAAGCAAAAACCCTAAACCTTAGGAAAGCTCAGACAATCATACTCCTTACAAAGAAATCAATGGCGGCTTCCAACGTCATCTCTGGCAAGAGACTTTATTTTGATGAGTTCAAAACAGCTAAACCCAAATTTCACAAAACTCTATCATTATTAAAGAAGGCTGGTCTCGAAGAAGCTCTGGGTACAGACACATTGATCTACCCTAAGCTAGTGAAAGAATTCTACAGAAATGGTGTATTTAAAAATGACGCCATCACTACAAAAGTCAGGGACGTGGAAATCAGGCTGAAGGCTGAGGACATCAACCTAGCCCTAGGTTTCAAATCTGAAGGGTATTCGTTCATAGATGGCATAGACTTCCATGAGGGACTTAAAAGGATGTATCACAAGAAATCCCCCCTATCAAAGGATACAAGAAGAAGGAGTTTCCTCAGAGGTATGAATTTTTGGCTGACATTGTTGGAAAATGTATATGCTGCAAGAGTTCTGGTCACGATTCTGTAAATGAGGTACAACTCAAGCTTATGACTGCTATAAGTTATGGAATACAACTTAACTATGGAGCTCTATTGCTTGAATGGATTGGAAAGTGGTTCACCAGCTCAAAGAAGACAAAGAGCTCTCAAAAGATGCTCTACGGGCGATTTATAATCATTATTCTACAGTTTGCTCTCGGTGACAAAATTGGGGACGATGAGGGAGAATCCATCAATCCAAACAGACGAATGACCCAATAACTATTCGAGAACTGGAAAAAGAACCAGCAGAAAATGTGCGTATGATATCTAAGTCCAGTGGTAAGACTGCTGATGCAAAGGAGTCAGGGATTCCAAGGAATATGTCTGTTGTCAGGGAGACTGAAGAAGAAGATGAAGAAACTAACAAGGAAGAACCCACTGCCCTGATCAGAAAAAACAAGGGCAAGGGAAAGCTAAAGGCTAGAATGGCAAACAACCCCAGGGATCAACTATGGATAAACCGATAGAGTCCTTTGACATTGAGATTCTAAGGATCCTAAGAAGAAAACAATGGCAGGCTGAGGCAGAATAAGACATAGCTACCACCATATCACAGCTGCTGAAGAAAAATAAAATCAGTCACAAATCCAAGAGACTATCTCTCTCTTCGATCGTAGAGTCTCTACCGATCGTAGAGACTAGACTGAACACCTCGAGCAAGGAAGTCGCTGCATCAGATGTTCTGGCTGATCAACAGGACAAAGCTGAAGCTCAAGAAAGTCCTGAGGCTGTGGCTTAGCCTAGAAAACCAAGACAAAAATTGGTTAAGAAGTACATCCTTGTCAATGAAGGAATACTTAAAAAGGAAGACAAAGAGTTGGCTGCTGAAAAGGAACTGTCCAAAGAAAGCCAAAAGGACAAAGCTCTAGCTGAGGGGGAGATGCCTGAAGCTCTCATCCTAGAAGATGCTCAAGTTGAGGGGGAGCTACTAATCCTGCAGGAGGATGATCATGTTGAGGGGGAGACTCGTGATATCCCCATGACAGAAGACGAGGTTCTTGCAGAAAATGAGGGCGAACTAGAGCAGGAACAAAATGAAGCAATTGATATAGTGGACTCTTTGAACGAAGAAAAAGAAGAGGACAAAGATGACGAGGTCGAGATCATAGCTGTGGGCATTAATAGGTATAGAAAAGCTAACTATGAGCAACTATTTTCCTATCTACCTATGATTCCTTTTTATCAAGCTCAAATTCTAAACTCCTAGAATCACATGTTTTAGAGCTTCAAAGAATATCCAACCATCTCTATGCTAGCTCTCGGATTCCCAGGCAGTTTCAACTTTGCCAAGAAGTTACTCACAAATGGTCCCTCCTCAGGAATGGTGCATGAGGTATTAACTATCCTGATCTTATTTAGAGTTAATCACTATCCACTATCCTTCTTCAGCCAATTTTATGAATTTCCAAGCTGGCTGGAAGTTGTCCTCAATCAACCAAGTCAATTCCCAGTTACAGAATCCCAAAATTCTCTAACTGACAAACCAAATATGCCCAACTTTATACTGCTCCCAACTCCCATCATCTCTACGATCACTAACTCTAGCCCCATTGTAGAGTTCCAAGCTCAAATCGTAGAGCCACCTACTCTAAACACCCAAACACAGGCCCCTCCATCCGATATTCCATCTTCATCCACCAATGAATACTTCAACCTTGATCTTGCCCTCTACTCATTGCAAGATCAATTCAAGAGAACACCCCCTCCTTCATAAATTCCCCAACTCAATGAACTTCTGTCAAAGCTGTCCACCAAAGCCGATTTGTCAGCAATGTCCAAGAAAGTGATCAAGGAACTCGATGAGAGTCTTGAAGAACACACTGAACTCATTCAGATGAGATTAACAACAATGATTAATGCTACAAATAGTTTCCCAAGCTCCCTAAGCTCTACGCTCATTAAGAAACTTAAAGAGCTCATTAAGGAAATGATTCAGAGCATAAAGGACAGGGATGCCATTCACTTTTTAGCAGCAAAAAGACACAGAGATGTTGTTCTTATCTTATAATCCACTTAAGAAGCTCATAATAAACTTATGATGGAGAACTTCCTCAATTTAAAAATTGCCGTAAAAGAATTCCAACAATTTTACGTCAGCCAAGGACAACAGACTGACAATATACTAGTCGTCCTTCAATAACAGGAAGCTAGATCTGATGCTCTGATCAAAGAAAATCGAGAGGACATTGCTCAAACTCAGAGTCAACTCAACGAGCTTGTCCAAGGAGTAACTCGCCTCTCAGAGGACATTCGAACCCTTGATGCTGACATAAAGGGGGAGAATAAAGGAAAAACAGATCAAGGCAGAGGCCGAGGTACCTTTTCTGCTCAATCTTCCAGGAATCCTCTTGCAAGGCAATTCCACTAATAGACTCCATGATCCAGCCATCAGACCCAACGATCTGATCAGTATGAAGTTTTAATGGCTCAACCGTTAAGAAGTAAAAGGCCTTCTCCCAGCTCTCATGAGGTGACAACCACAGGCCTAAGAATGCCAATTGGAGATCCTGCATTCATGAACAGGCATGATCACAATCCTAGGATAAGCCCAAGTGAGTTGGAAGATCTAGCCAGAAGAGAAGAAGCAAGCAGGAAAAGAAGAGCTGAGGAGTATGCCAATCCTCCACGCAAAAGATCAAAGAAATAGAGATAAGTTGAAACATAAATACATGCTTATTCTATAGAAATTTCAGCTGCTCACTGAAATATTAAGTCATGTTTACTTTCCTGAAAATGCATATAGAACTTGATAATCATGACAACAAATCTCCTTAGTTATGTCAACATCAAATAGGGGGAGATTGTTGGAAGAATGTATATTTTGATTTGATGTTTAAAGTTAATGATTATATGTAAAGTCCTTCAAGGAATATATATACAAGGACTTAGTGATAGATCAAATTTGTTAGGTTGATCTTAGCTTTTAATGTTCATCATTCTATAAACGAATGTATAGATAAAGAGATCAAAGATGTTAGGTTTATCTATGACTTGGAAGGAATAGATAGGCCTTGAAAAGGATCGCAGTCTATCGAGCTGATCAATAGATTGCAGAAGCTAAGGCAGGATCGTAAAGCTTAGAAGATCGTAGTGTATCTGCCTTGAAGGGCCTCTCCAGAAATCGTAGAGTGGTCCAGAAGTTTTCTGAAGCTAACTCAGAGATCGTAGTGTGCAAATCCTTGAGAGAGATCGTAGTGTTCTCTTCAGACCAAGCACCAATGTGACTAGACACCACGATATGGATCGAAGAGTATCATCTGCCTTGTGTCAGAAGCATCGAGCCCTACTTTTGTTTGAAGATAAATTCTAAAAAAAGTGGAATGAGTTTGAAACGTTGAAGTCCTCACCAGTCCCAATGGTACAAAAGATATCCTTAGTATTCAACAAAACGAACGTATTCAAGAAGCTAAGGAAAGGACCATAGGACAGAGGAAAAACACCTTTTCAGGTGTTAGGTGAGAAAGCAGTCTGCTGTGTTAGTGGGCCAGAATATAATTTAAAAGGTGTGCAGAAAAGTCTCCATCAAAGTTCAGAAATGTCAAACACAATTAATGCTTCAACAAATGGCTTCAAGGAATAGATTTCAAGGATCACATATATATAGAACATATGCAGATGAGAGATCTAAGCAAGCATTAAACAAAAATGCACAAGAACACTCAACGCTAAACTCTATAATCTGAGAAAAAGAGGAAGCTTGTTTAGCTACTCAGTTCTTTCGAACAAGTGCTTAACTGCACCTGAGTAGCAATCACGAACTCAACAACTACCAACCAACTAAAGTAAGAGTTCCAAGTCAGAAGGACTTGAAGAGTTCTAAGTGAACTGTGAAGAACCAAGTCTGCTGGACTTGAAGAGTTCAAGAGTGAACTAAGAAGTGCCTAGACTGCTGGTCCAGAAGGAATCTGCAAGACTCAGAAAGTGTAAAAGACATCCTTAGTGGATTTCCTACTCGATGAGTAGAAGAGTGGAGTAGGAACTTTAAGTGCTCTGAACCACTTAAAAATAACTGTGTCTATTTCATTCTTGCTATAACTGCTATAACTGTTATAATTGCCTCACTCTCATTAACTTTATCTAAAATGGAGTTCAAAGAAACCTTAATTCCGCTGTGTTTTACTCACTATCAAAACTAACTAAATAGAACGAAAAGATTTTTAAATATCTATTCAACCCCCCCCCCCTTCTAGATAACTATTGTGCCTCCGGGAACTAACACAGTCCACTATATTCGCACGTCAGATAATGCCACATATGTATTTTCTTTGTGAAAATACAAGCCCAATAGAACTCTAAATAGCTTCAATCCCAAGAAAAAAATGAAGTGGTCCAAGATCTTTTAGAGAAAACTCTCGACCAAGTGCGGTTATTAAGTCCACTATAGCTGTAGAAGAATTTCTTGTGATAATTATATCATCAACATAAACCAATATAAATAATAGAATATGACCAGCAGTAAGCAAAAATAAGGATGTGTCAGATTTAGGAATAGTGAACCCCAATTATTGAAGAAAATCCGACAAACGTTGATACCACGCCCGAGGAGCCTGTTTGAGGCCATACAAAGATTTCTTTAGAAGACAAACATGGTGCGGATGAGCCTTATCCTCAAAGACAGACGCCTGGGTCATAAAAATAATTTCATCAAGATTACCATTTAAGAAGGCATTATTCACATCTAATTAATGAATATGCCAAGATTGGGCAACATCTATGGATAAAATAGTACGAACTATGACCGGTTTTACTGTCGGACTAAAAGTCTCACTGTAATCTACCCCTTTTTCTTGATTGAAACCCTTGGCAACTAATCGCGCCTTGTAACGTTAAATAGAGCCATCTGCTTTTTGCTTAAGGCGAAAGACCCATTTACAACCTACCACATTCATATGAAGCAATTTGGGAACTAATTCCCATGTACCTTGAGAAATGAGGGCATTGATTTCAGAATACATTGCATCACGCCATGATAAGTGGTATTTTTACCTACTTATTGCATACTAATTCATGCGAATTGTGCCCAGCTCAAGTACATTTTATTGTGTTTTAGTTGCATTTCACGTTATTTCGCATTGCATTTACTTAAAACTCCTTTTGGTGAATAAGTGTAGGCATTGGCTTAATTTTGGTGGTAATAGAGGCCCGAAGCTAATGGATGTGTGAAGGTGAGGCACAAGCGAGGATGTGCATAGCATGGAGGTGAAATGGAGCAAGGAGATCAAGCAATGAAAGAACAAATAGCAGCAGCAGCAGAACAGAAACAAATATAGAGCCGAGCTGCAGAGTGGCAGCCGTCGCAAGATAATGACCTAGGGAGTGCATGCATGCCAGTAGTACCCTACGGACACTCTCGACTTTTGCAAGCTACTGCGCACACGAGCAAGAGATGCGCACCATGACGGATCTTTGGTGGGACAAAAGCAAACATTCTGTAAGTCTCGCGGCTGCGAGACTGAGAAGCTATAGAGGCGCATGCCCTCGTGCGATGCTGATGCTGTAATTTTGTATTATTTTTAATTCTTAATTAAATGATGTGTAATAGGTTTTTAAACGATTCTGACTGGTGTCAAACACACACTGAATAATTTTTAGCGTATTCTTTTCATAAAAACTAGGGTTTACAGCTTGGGAGAGATTCTAACGTAGAACGAATCCAAAACGTCTACTTCTCTACTTCTTCTTGGAATTCTCTATCATCGTGGACTTTGATTATTATCTATTGGATCTCTATGAGGATTTAATAGTTGATCATTGGTTTCTATCCAGCGATGGGGTTTGATCGTTCTATCTTTCTTACTTCAATTGTTTGTTTATTGATTATGGTTAGCGTTGATCCCATAATGGCTTTTGGTTCAGTCATGAACTAAACTCCATTATGGGATTCTAACGGATTTTAATATGTAGTTTGGTTGTACGCTTAAATGCTAGAGATGTTTTACATATCATATGGAATATCTGTCATGGTTGATTTACATGTATGAATGCTTGATCATCATTCATTTCAGTATTTGTATAGAATTGACAATGAACATATAAATATGGATTGTAATCATGATAGCATACGAATATAAATATTTATTATATAATGGCTTGCGTGTATTTTGTGAACCGGATAGACATATATTGGTTCACTGTATGAGCTAGAATAAGGGCTTGGGCTTAAAATCAATATAATTGCAATTTCACATAGACATATAGTGATTTTGGTTGTATTGGTGATTACATAGAGTCTAACATCTGTAGATGCTGTGTAAGTAGGTTATAGTGCATTGAAAAATTGTTATAACTCTATTCGTGCTCTTGGCTATTTTACTGTGATATGTGAACACTTCTTGCATGATAGTGGCGATTGAATGAAATATTAAATGAAGTTATGATCCCATTATTTCCAAATTATATTTATTTCCTTATTATTTTTATTTTCAATTGTTATTCACAATTAGTTTAATTCAACACTTTTAGTCATCAGTCAAGGCATATAAATTTAGTGAGTTAATTGATGCAGGATAGTTTAAATTTAACAACTTTCTCTGTGGGATCGATACTCTACTTACTCAGACACTTGTTGACGTGTATGCTTACATGAGTTAGAGCTTTTTTATTAGAATTATAGAAGAGGCAACAAGTTTTTGGCGCCGTTGCCGGGGAAAGGCGTTAATTTAGATAATTATCATCAGTTTAAAGCTAAATTGTATGACTTAGACAAATCTATTCGTTTCTTATTTCTATTTTTGTTTCATTTTTGGTTGTAGGTACTTGTAGATTTTTATGCACACAAGATCCTCTAATTCCGAATTAACAGCAGCGCTGGAAAACATCAACGGGAGAGGTTGGAAAGCTAGCATGAAAAGAAATCTACAAGCTCAATTAGAGAGTACTATATCGGATATGGCAGAAGAACATAGAATTGAGCAAAGAGAAGAGCATCGAGCTCTAAGGGAGTATTCTATGCCAAACATAAATGGACTACAGTCAAGCATAGTCAAACAGACGATAGTAGCAAACACCTTTGAAATCAAACCGGGCACGATTTAGATGGTACAGAACTCAGTTTAGTTTAGGGGTGCTGCTACAGATGATCCGAATGAGCATCTATTGAGCTTTATCGAGATCTGCGACACATTCAGATATAACGGTGTGACGGAAGATGCCATCAAACTACGGCTATTTGCATTTTCATTGAGAGATAAGGCTAGGAGTTGGCTACATTATTTGCCATCAGGGTCAATAACCACATGGGAGGATTTAGCACAGAAATTCTTATCCAAGTTCTTCCCAATGGCTAAGACTGCAAAGATGAGGACAACTATCTCTCAGTTTGAGCAACAACAGGGCGAGTCCTTATATAAGGCATGGGAGCGTTACAAAGAGATGCTCAGAAAATGTCCGCATCACGGTATGCCAGACTGGATGGTGATAAATCCCTTCTACAATGGGTTAGGATGGCAGTCGAGACCGATTGTGGATGCAGCCGCAGGAGGGGCATTATGGGCAAAGAGCTATGACGAGGCCTATACGCTTATCGAGACTATGGTACGCAAATGACTATCGAATCCTATGTTTCGGATGCCACAGCCTAAGGTTGCAGGTGTGTTGGAGGTAGATGTGATTACGCAGTTGTCAGCACAGATGGCAGCTATGTCTAAAAAGATAGATACTTTGGTAGACAATAAAGTGAAAATAATTGCTTTCGTTTGCGAGATTTGTGCGGGGTCACACTCCATGGATCAATGTGCTATCAGCTCGGATTCGGTGCAATATGTGAGCAACTACAGGAAAGACCAAGGTCAATTTCAAAACACATACCATCCCAACAACCGAAATCATCCAAACTTTAGTTGGTCAAATAATCAAGGACAAAAACAGCAAAATCAGTTTCAGCCACAGTCATCTCAACCACAGTTTGCACCAAAACCACCGTTTCCACCAGGATTTCCTCAACAACAACAACATCACATTCTCACTACACCACATCCCGAGAAGAAATCAGAGATGGAGGAGCTGATGTTGAAATACATGGCAAACACTGAAGTCATGATCAAAAGCCAAGCAGTGACTATCAAGAATTTGGAGACTCAAATGGGGCAAATGGCGAGTATGCTCAACAACAAGCCCCAGGGTGCATTGCCAAGTAACACTGAGACAAATCCTAGGATAGACGGAAAGGAGCAGTGTCAAGCAATCACATTGCAATCAGGAAAAGATTTGACAGACACGGCGGCCAAGCAAGGCCACAAGGCGTGAGTTACAAGGGGACATTGCATGCGGCACATGCCGAGGCGCGAAACAGTTGGATGGTGAGGAAGAAAAGTTAAAAAAATCTGAGGATCAGCAGGAAGAGAAGAACAAGGCAGGTTCAGAGAGAAAGTAAAGAGTCCAGTACAACCACTACATCATCAAGTACCATATCCACAGAGGTTAATTAAGCAGAAAGACGACAAACAGTTCAGCAAGTTTTTGGAGGTATTTAAAAAGCTGTAGATCAACATACCTTTCGCAGAGGCATTGGAACAAATGCCAAGCTATGCAAAGTTCATGAAATGTATATTGTCAAGGAAGAGAAGATTAGATGAGTTCGAAACAGTAGCCTTGATAGAGGAATGCAGTGCAGTGCTCCAACGCAAACTACCTCCAAAGCTGAAAGATCTGGGTAGCTTTACAATTCCGTGCACCATTAGAAAGATGAACTTTAGCAAGTGTTTATGTGATCTAGGGGCAAGTATAAATTTGATGCCGTTGTTAGTGTTCAACCAGTTGGGATTACCGGCTCCAAGACCGATGAACATATCACTACAGCTAGCTGATAGATCCATCACCTATCCACAAGGAATTGTTAAAGATGTGTTGGTAAAGGTGGACAAGTTCATTTTTCTGGCTGACTTTATCATCCTAGATTTCGAAGAGGACAAGAGTATACCGATAATACTGGGAAAATCATTCTTAGCCACGGGCAGAACTCTGATAGATGTGAAAAAAGGGGAACTCACGATGCGCGTTCATGATCAGGAGGTCATCTTCAATGTCTTCAAGACCATGAAATTCCCAATAGATGAAGAGGACTGCTTCTTAGCTGATTGGGAGAATCAAGTTCTAAATGATGACATACAGAGTCTAGTGGATGATGAACCTTTGAAGAATATCACTGATGAAAATTCAGATTTAGATGATAAGGAAGTCGACGAATTTGTGCAATATCTGGGTACCACTCCACAATTCAGGAGAGTTAGACCACCTGTGGAGCCATTGACAAAAGCTGGGGAAGCCTCAATAAAGTTAAAGCCATCTCTTGAGACACCTCCAGAGTTGGAGTTAAAACCACTCCCTGAACATCTCAGGTATGCATTCTTATGTTCAGATTCGAAATTACTTGTGATCATTGCTTCTGTACTAACATCTTGTTAGGAAGAAAAATTACTTCATGTTCTTCGAGAGTTCAAATCAGCTATTGGATGGACCATAGCAGATATAAAAGGGATCATCCCTTCATACTGCATGCACAAGATCCTGATGGAAGATGGTAGTAAACTGACAGTTGAGCAACAAAGGAGGCTTAATCCGATAAAGAAAGAAGTGGTTAAGAAGGAGGTGCTGAAATGGCTAGATACAGGAATAATTTATCCGATCATAGATAGTTCATAGGTGAGCCCAGTACAATGTGTTCTGAAAAAGGGGGCATGACAGTCGTGACCAATGAGAATAATGAGTTAATTCCAACACGAACAGTAATAGGGTGGAGAGTTTGCATGGATTACCGTAAGCTCAATAAAGCTACGAGGAAAGATCATTTCCCACTTCCGTTCATTGATCAAATGTTGGACAGATTATTAGGTCATGAGTACTATTGCCTTACGATTGGATATTCGCCTCTAATCAAATTATGATAGCTCCAGAAGACCAGGAAAAGACTACCTTCACATGTCCGTATGACACTTTTGCTTTCAGAAGGATGTCTTTCGGACTGTGCAATGCTCCAGCCACGTTTCAGAGATGCATGATGGCTATATTTTCAGACATGGTGGAACAAAATGTGGAGGTGTTTATGGACGACTTCTCAGTCTTCGGGGACTCATTTGATTTATGCCTTGAGAATCTAGTTATGGTTTTAAAAAGGTGCGTTGAAACGAATTTAGTGCTGAACTGGGAAAAATGCCATTTCATGGTCCAAGAAGGAATCATATTGGGACACAAGGTTTCGAAAAAGGGACTTGAGGTAGATAGAGCAAAGCTAGAGACTATTGAGAACTTGCCCCCACCTACGTCCGTAAAAGGAGTTCGTAGTTTTTTGGGACATGCAGGTTTCTACCGCAGATTCATTAAGGACTTCTCCAAAATCACTAAACCACTATGCAACCTATTGGAGAAGGATGCACAGTTCAGCTTCGATGAAGCCTGCATGTCGGCATTTGAACACTTGAAGAGAAAATTGATTTCAGCACAAGTGATCATTGCACCAGATTGGACTTTGCCATTTGAATTAATGTGTGATGCCGGTGATTACGCCGTAGGGGCTGTTTTGGGGCAGCGAAAAGAAAAGATATTTCATGTGATTTATTATGCTAGCAAGACCCTAACGGATGCACAATTGAATTATACCACTACAGAGAAAGAGCTATTGGCAGTGGTATATGCCTTTGATAAGTTCCAAGCATATCTAATTGGCACAAAAGTGATAGTGTATACGGATCACGCGGTAATTCAACATTTAATGGCGAAGTAGGATGCTAAACCTCGGTTGATTAGATGGATTTTATTACTGCAGGAGTTTAACTTGGAAATCAAGGACAGAAAGGGAACTAAAAACCAAGTGGCGGACCACTTATCTTGACTCAAAAATCCAAAAAAGGCAGAAAACGACAATGTCATGATCAACGAATCCTTTCCAGATGAGCAGTTGTTTGTGGTAAAAAGGGGAAGTGCCATGGTTCGCAGACTTCGCGAATTATCTTGTAAGTAAGATAGTACCTTCTGTCTTGGTGGGCTACCAAAGGAAGAAATTCCTGCATGATGTCAAATGGTATATATGGGAAGAGCCGTACCTATTTAAACAGTGTTCTGATCAAGTGATAAGAAGGTGTATCCCATATAGCGAGACCGAGGGAATTTTGCAAGAATGTCATTCTACGGTATATAGAGGTCACTATGGTGGTGAACGAACAGCGGCTAGAGTGCTACAAGCAGGATTCTACTGGCCGACAATATTCAAGTATGCATACAGTTTTGTCCAGAGGTGTGACAAATGTCAGCGAGTGGGTAACATCTTTAAAAGAAATGAAATGTCGTTAAATACAATCCTCGAAGTAGAAATTTTTGATGTATGGGGGATTGATTTCATGGGACCTTTCGTTTCTTCCTGTGGAAATCTCTACATCTTACTTGCAGTGGACTATGTCTCAAAATGGGTTGAAGCTGCAGCTCTTCCGACTAATGATGCCAAGGTCGTCCTCTGATTTCTACACAAAAGTATTTTCACGAGGTTTGGAACTCCAAGGGCTATCATTAGTGATGAAGGCAGTCATTTCTGCAATAGGCGCTTCTGACCTTCTTTGGCCAAGTATGGGGTGAATCATCGCATCGCTACAGCTTACCACCCGCAAACAAATGGGCAAGCTGAAGTGTCAAATCGAGAAGTAAAAAGAATTCTGGAAAAAGTTGTGAATCCCACAAGGAAAAACTGGTCGTTAAAGTTAGATGATGCCGTATGGGCCTATCGAACAGCTTACAAAACCCCGTTGGGCATATCACCCTTCCAACTGGTATACGGCAAAGCCTGCCACCTCCCTATGGAGCTAGAGTATAAGGCCTATTGGGCAATACGGAAGCTCAATTTTGATTTGACATCTGTAGGGGAGAAACGTCTACTCCAGCTCAATGAGTTAGATGAATTTCAATTACAGGCATATGAGAATTCGAAGTTGTACAAGGAGAAAGTGAAGAAGTGGCATGACCGAAAGATCATCAAAAGGACATTTGAACAGGGACAAAGGGTTTTGCTCAATAATTCCAGACTTAAACTTTTTCTCGGAAAGCTAAAATCGAGATGGTCAGGTCCATTTATAGTGAAGAGTGTCTTTCCGCATGGTGCAATTGAAGTATATAATCAGTTTCCCAACAAGCCTTTTAAGGTAAATGGCCAGCGATTGAAGCATTACTTTGGTGGCGAGGTGGACCGACAGAACGTCACCTCAATTCTCTCGTCAACATGAGATTTAGAGACAGTCAGGCTAATTGACTATAACTTAGTGCTTGATGGGAGGCAACCCATTATTTTTACCCCTATTCACTTTTCACTCATTTAGTAATGTAGTAGGATAATTAATTCTATTCCATGACTGAGAACTAATGTGTGGTGAATTCATGTCATGTAGGTGTTCTCACTTGCACTCCTCCCTAATATATAAATGTGGCATACATACAGACATGAGCTCATGAAGTACATCACAGCACAAGAAAGCCAGCACCGAAAGTCAAGAAATCATAATTTTAGGAAAGTCACTTTCATACCTTGCCACCATTTTATGAGAAAAAAAATGATCACATCATGTATGAATGAAGTGAATTTTTTTATTTTAAAAGTCGATCCGTGGTCTACTTGACTTCTCCCATACCATATTCTAAAGCGTATTCTGCTACTCTCCCATAATCATAAACCTTACCTCATCAATCATATACACATCTCTCTCTCCAGTCGCATAATCTAGGGTTCTTGCGGGGAGTGTCAGAAGCAAATTTGGGGGTACTATCACCTGTAGCAGAGCAGTTATATTCTTTACCTATCATCTGCTCATAGGTCCAAACAGAATAAGTTATATCTCCATCTCTTCATCATCAAACTCCTCGTCTAGTGATCACGATGAGGATGTCAGGGACCGGGGAAGATTTATCTGTTAGGAAGCTCATCAGGAGTACTATCGAATAGTCACCAATTCTTTCATGACAGAACGGGGGTTTAAGCCTGCAAAGAAAGATGGCCACCTATGGAATATGATACGGGAAAGAAACTGGATTACATGGGCTGCAACTTCAATGCGTATTCCTATGGGAGTTGATCGTGAGTTCTACGCCAACTCCAAGGAAAGTAAAGGAGGGATAACACTGGTTCGGGGAGTACCAGTGGATTTTCGTCCCTCAGCCATCAGAGCAGTGTTTGGCATAATTGATACACCACCGACTGGGTCTGCGAATTGGGTCGCAGGTGCACATTTGATGATAGACTTGGACGTAGTAATTACGGATTTATGCATCCTGGGAACCACATGGAATTTTACACTAGGGACGACCAAACCAAAATCTTTCCCAGCGTCCACCTTGAATCGTTATGCCCAAGCATGGAACCTGTTCATATGCACAAAATTAATTCCATCCGCTCACAAGCATGAAGTACCCACCGAGCGAGCTATCATCTTATTAGGCATCATCACGAGCAAATATATTGACGCTTGCTTACCTAATTCATCGTAAACATGCGGCGTTATTGGCAGGGGAGTATGACTGACAGTATCCCGCACGCATCTGTTGCAGCCATACTTTGTATCCAACAGGGAGTCCCGTGGAATGACAAGCACCTGTAGAAACCAAGCCACGACACCACTTCGGCCACAATTGCCACGTTCAAGGAGTGGACGGGTGGAGAACCACACCCGCGTGGATGAGGATTTATTCTCCTACCTACAATTCCCGAGCCGTCCCTGCAGCACCCTCCGATGGAGGAGGCAGTCCCCTCCACCCGAGCACCCACCGTTCCTAGCATTCGCCAGCTCCGAAGGTCGATGCGCAAAGTCGACGCCATGTATGCCAATCTTGAAAAGTTTGCTCCGGACCTCACGTGATCTTTGGCCGAAGCCTTCGCACAACAAGGAACAATGCTAGAATAGCCGCAGTTTGGGACAGCCGTGCCGTATCCACCACCAGATTCACCACCCGAGGAGGGTGGTCAAATTAATCATTAGGGGGAGTTTTACATACCTTTACCTTCATTTAATGGAGACATTGAATATTTTAAGTTTGGGGGTATTGGGGATCATAGAATAGTAGTTCAGTAGTTTAGTTTTATTTAATTGGTGCATGTTTAGTTAATTTTGCATGTTTATGTGTTTAGTTAAATTTTTGCAATATTTTTAATTTTTATTCATTATGGATTGTGATAGTATGTTTTAGTTGCATGTCTCACGCAAATTCGTGCTTAATAGAAATTTTTGCCTAGCCAATGATGATAGTGAATTGTGAAGGATTTGAGAATATTTGGGATAACATGAGCTGAGATATAATGTTGTACACGATGAGATTCATGTTGCTGTTTAAATGCTTTTGGTATGCACAAACGTGTTCACAATCACTTGTAAGTTGAAGAAGTGTATATTACATTGCTTGATAAAACATGTAGTTTTAAAAAGAGAAACATGTGGAAAGTGTTGTAGACTGTATGAAACATTGACATGCATGTTTTGGGAAAACATGGGTATGCTTTGTATAAAAATAAAAAAAATATATCAAATAGCAATAATGTGGCTAGTCTTAATTCGGGGCCCTGGCTACTTGAGTAAGTACGCCCGAGGGGATTGTCTCTACACCTAGCGGCCTAAGGTCTTTCATGGTCTGGGAGTCGTTGATTAAAAGCTCGCTAAGGGGTAGCAATGTGCCTAATGGGTTGAGACATTGCACAGTCATGTAAAAAAAAGAGAAAAAGAGAAAAAGAAAAGAAGAATAGCAATAAACACCGCGAGAAAGTGCTTAAATCGCCCTCGTGTATAGCAATAAAGCAATAGACCCATTGTTGAACCTTAATTTGTGTTGATATGTTGAAACAGTCTGTGTTACATAAATATGCATGAGTCTTGCTTTAGACTATAATTTTCTGTTTGGAGCAATGTAGCATATGTATTCTGTGCTTAGATCATGTTTTTGGTGAACACCACACACACACAGCATTTCTATAGCATATATGAAATTATCTGAGTGTATGATGTTATGTCTATAGTTTGGTTTGAAATTGTATTCTTGGATATGGATAATTCACTGAGGTAATTTGGGCTGAAATTTTGTTGTGGCAGGGACTATGTGAGACTAGTTTACATCATAGAGTAGTTGCATAGTTACGTAGTTGCATTTTCATTATTCATTATTCATTAGTATGCGTTGCTTGAGGGCAAGCAACAGTTCAAGTTTGGGGGTATTTGATAAGTGGTATTTTTACCTACTTATTGCATACCAATTCATGCGAATTGTGCCCAGCTCAAGTACATTTTATTGTGTTTTAGTTGTATTTCACGTTATTTCGCATTGCATTTACTTAAAACTCCTTTTGGTGAATAAGTGCAGGAATTGGCTTAATTTTTGTGGTAATAGAGGCCCGAAGCTAATGGATGTGTGAAGGTGAGGCACAAGCGAGGATGTGCATAGCATGGAGGTGAAATGGAGCAAGGAGATCAAGCAATGAAAGAACAAATAGCAGCAGCAGCAGAACAGAAACAAATCCAGAGCTAGAGCCTGCAGAGTGCAAGCCACGCGGCATAACAGCCTGGGGAGCGCTACATGCATGAAAGTACCCTACGGACACTCATCGACTTTCTGCAAGTCATGCGCAGTCACACGAGAAGGAGACGCTACCGCTCATGAGATGCTAAATTGGACAAAAGCAAACATTCTGTAAGTCTCGCGACCGCGAGACTGAGAAGCTATAGAGGCACGCGGCCACGCGCGATGCTAATGATGTAATTTTGTTTTATTTTTAAGTCTTAATTAAATGATGTGTAATGGGTTTTTAAACGATTCTGAATGGTGTCAAACACACACTGAATAATTTTTAACGTAATATTTTCATAGAAACTAGGGTTTACACCTTGGGAGAGATTCCAACGTAGAACGAAGCCCAAACGTCTACTTCTCTACTTATTCTTGGAATTCTCTATCATCGTGGACTTTGATTATTATCTATTGGATCTCTATGAGGATTTAATAGTTGATCATTGGTTTCTATCCAGCGATGGGGTTTGATCGTTCTATCTTTCTTACTTCAATTGTTTGTTTATTGATCATGGTTAGCGTTGATCCCATAATGGATTTTGGTTCAGTCATGAACTAAACTCCATTATGGGATTTTAATGGATTTTAATATGTAGTTTGGTTGTACGCTTAAATGCTAGAGATGTTTTACATATCATATGGAATATCTGTCATGGTTGTTTTACATGTATGAATGCTTTAGAACCATTCGTTTCAGTATTTGTATGGAATTGACAATGAACATATAAATATGGATTGTAATCATGATAGCATGCGAATATGGGGCTGTTATAATGGCTTGCGTATTTTTTGAACCAGATAGACATATACTATTTCACCGTATGAGCTAGAATAAGGGCTTGGGCTTAAAATCAATATAATTGCAATTTCACATAGACATATAGTGATTTTGGTTGTATTGGTGATTACATAGAGTCTTACATCTGTAGATGCTGTGTAAGTAGGTTATAGTGCATTGAAAAATGGTTATAACTCTATTCGTACTCTTGGCTATTTTCCTATGATATGTGAACACTTCTTGCATGATAGTGGCGATTGAATGAAATATTAAATGAAGTTAGGATCCCATTATTTCCAAATTATATTTATTTCCTTATTATTTTAATTTTTAGTTGTTATTCACAATTAGTTTAATTCAACACTTTTAGTCATCAGTCTAGGCATATAAATTTGGTGAGTTAATTGATGTAGGATAGTTTAAATTTAACAACTTTCTCTGTGGGATCGATACTCTACTTACTCCGCATTACTTGTTGACCCGTGTATGCTTGCAAGAGTTAGAGCTCTTTTATTAGAATTATAAAAGAGGCAACACGCCACTCCTTGAATCGAACAACCTGAGTATAACATGTAGGTTCAGCACTGGGTGTAGAAAGCGCCACAAGAGCTTGGGCATGTAACTGATTGTATTTTCTAAGCATGGCTCTAGTCATGACGCCGGATGGAGGTAGTATCGTGGGGATCATAAAAGAAGTTGTTGTGATAATGGCATGGAAGGAGTGGATTTAAGTGATACATTTGAATTTAAGAAGTGGGGAGCTTTGAAGGGAACTATTGAGGTGGTGGCCCATGGAAGGGTGGATTGGAACGAGGAAACTAACGTGTTGGCCTGTTGAGAAAATGGAAAACAATTTTCATTAAAGCGCACATGACGGACTATATAAAATTTCTGATGATGGAGATCCAAACAGCGATATCCCAAATGATTAGAACTATAACCTAGAAAAAACGCATGGAACTGATCTATAATCCATTTTGTGGGAATTATATGGCTGAAGAAAAGGGTAACATATACACCCAAAAGTACGTAAAAATGAATAGTCTGGATGATGAAGAAAAATACAGTCATAGGGGGTTTTATTTTTAGAAACGGATGATGGCATACGATTAATGAGATAGACAGCTGTTTCAAATGCAAAATGCCAATAACGAAATGGAGTGTGAGAGTTAGCTAACAAAGTTAGACCGGTTTCAACAATGTGACTATTGCGCCTTTCAACCATACCATTTTGTTCATGAGTGTGAGGACATGCAAGGCGGTGATTAATACCAATGGATGCAAAAAATTTATTTAGGGAGCGATATTCACCACCCCAATTAGTCTGAACTGGTTTTATTTTTGAATTAAATTGTCTTTCAACAAATAATTGAAATTTAAGAAATATAGCATACACCTCAGACTTAGCTTGCATAGGATAAAACCAGATGTATTTAGAAAAAGCATCAACAAAATAATAAAGTACTTATGGCCATCACAGGAAAGAGTGGGAGATGGACCCCACACATCACTGTATATTAAATCAAGTACAGAAGAGACGTGGTGATTAGTAATAGGCAAAGGAAGTCGCGAAGATTTGCCTAATTGACAAGCATGACAAAAGGAGAAATCATTACCAGATACAGGCAAGTCATTACTAGAAATAATTTTATGAAGAATTTTTAAATGAGGATGTCCTAATCTATTATGCCAACAGGCATAGGAGACTTTGGTTGCAACACAAGCAACAGGTCCTTTATTTTCTGGAAAAGAAGATTGGGAAAGAGAATAGAGGCCCTGATCACTCGGCCCGACAAAGAATAATTTCTTCACGTTGTGCGATCCTTCACGTAAAAATAAGTTGGGTAAAACTCAAAATAAACATCATTATTAGAGGTAAAATTATTCATGATAATAATGACTTTGTGAGAGCAGAACATGGAGAATATTATTTAACCTAAAGAGGTTTTATTAGAACGAAAAAACAATTTGAACCAATGTGACTAATTTTTAAGCCTTTACCATTACTAACCCTTAGGGTGTCCGATCCAAATATAAGGAGTAGAGTGATTGATGGATCAAGGTCTAGAGTAGCATGGTGCGTCCGCACCAAAGATCTCGGGAACCAAACATCCGATAAATTATTCGGTAAAATGAAGTTGTATTTGCACTGGGCGAATGGGCATGATTATAACATTGACGACAACTATCTGCAGTGTGATTAAATCGATGACAGATCTGGCATTGAACAAACTAAGTTGGAGATGACCAGTTGTTGTTATTGTTATAATTGTTTCGACGTGGCCCAGAATTGTACCATTGTCGAGTGTTATTATGTGCCCTAAAGTTGTTTCTATTATTGTAATTTGGGCTTGTTGAATACCCAGAATATATGCAAGAGCTCTGCCCTTTTTGTGCAAGATTTGCAGACGCTGTGGGTTTTCTAAGAACATCGACTTCTACTTTGGGTATAGAAGAAACAGAGAAATTATGTACCTGCATTTCATGAATCAATAAAGCGCTGAGAAGATCCATGAATGAAATTGGAGTTTTGTTGGCAGCAAGTGTTGGAATGATAGTATGGAATTCATGTCTTAGTCCTTAAAAATGATGCGATTGAAGTCACCAAAGCAGATATCGGTTAGTTCCGCCAACAGTTGATCACTAATTGTTTTAGCTTTGTATAAATAATCGCCATGGAGTCATCATTTTGTTTCAAACTCAGAAACTTAAAGGAGGTTCAACATTCTTGTGGTGGAGGGAGAGATAGTCGCCTCGGCGTACGGCACATGACTCTCGAGATGTTTTGGCATCAATAATAAGTGGAATAATATCCTCACGAATAGAGGACATAAGAAGACTTAGTAAGTTCTCGTCCCGTTGGTACCGTATGTGATAATCGTGGTTATCCACCGGGGTGTGTTCGCAGGGGTTCCGGCATCTTAGGCCGGAGGTGTCAAGCTTCTGTTCCATCAATGAAATGAATGAGATTATTACCACGAAGCAGTGACATTAATTGAGCCTTCCAAGATAAATAATTTCCGGGATTGAGTTTCATCACCAACATCTTTGTTGGGTTTGAGAGATTCAGCGGTGAGGTTAGAGTGTTTGCAACCATTAGTTGTCGTTGATTTGAGCTTGAGGCATTCAAGAAGGAAGAAGATGACATAATGTCAATTTAGAGCTCTGATACCAAATTGAGAAGTATAAAAAGATGGAAATCAAATTCTCATTTGTAATTTCCTGTCTATCTATTGTTGGCCTCTCGCCTCTGTTATAAATAGAAATTGTTACATGATTTACATGACATCAAATTCAAAACTCAAACCAATCCTAATCTTTCTAATTCAAATATTAGTTACAGCGTTAGATATGTTACAATCGTGGATAGAGTCAGTCCTTATCCAATACAATAGCTTGGGTGGAGAGATTTAAGTGTATGAGATAATATGTGTCAATAGCCTGAAACAAATTTAAAAATTAAATAAAATAAAAGAACAAAAAGTATATTTCAAAAGAAACATATACCATATACTGGCAGATCATGAACTACAGAAAGATGATAAAAGAGTATATTCGCCACCTTAATTGCCTCCAATATTTTGCTGAACTCCAACTTATCTTCATTCTTCACTGTGGTCAAGCACAAAATAGCTGCGATTTTTTTGTGAACAATCTGACAGAATCCACACACATATTAGTCTCAATTTAACATGTATTCTTTTGTAGAAACCATCTGAACTACAAAATTGAGTGAGACTTACGGTTCCCAATCACGTTTTTCCCTTCACAATGCAGTACAGAATTTCCATCATTCTGAATAATGCAGGAAGCCAAACTATCAACTCTATAGGGTCCACATCATGAGAAATAACAACCAAGTGTGCTTTATTCTTGTTGGAAATTTATAAAAGATGATAAATTATAGAAGATGTGAAATTTAACTTTGGAGAACACTTAAGAATACTTTAATTTCACTTGATTAAAATGATCCAAGTACAAGACTATTTATAGGACTCATAGGACACTTCTAGATCCACAATAATAATTACTACATGACCACATTCATGTACATGAACCTAACCATTACATGTTCCAAGACAATTCAAATACATTCATGTACTTAGATATCATTAATTCATGTACTAATATTAATTAAGATATTTCTTGAATAATATAGAATATATTTTGTTTAGATGCTAACAAGGCCTCCCGTAAACCAAATTTATTCTTCATAATGTCATAAAATATTTTGATCTTCTGATTCCTTCAAACACAATAAACTCTTTTGTCATCTTCATTGATGTATATGACACAAATGCTTGAAGTTTCCATTTGTTCTTCTTAATCTTGCTTATTAGCTTCTCATATTTTACATGCTTGTATAATTTCTTCTCCATTTCACTATTTCTGAACTCATTTTGATCAAAATACTTCTCCATATTAACCCATTCAATAACTTCCACAACTTGTGTTTCTTTTTTCTTGGTCTTTGCATTTTCGACCTTTGGTTTGCACTCTGCTTCCAACTTGGACTTTGTATATGATGTTTCTTTAGCAGTTTTTGTGACTTGAACCTTTTTGGCAACCTTCTTCCTTGTAAAAGTTCTGACAGCAGCAAGATTAGATGATGTGACGTCCAATTAACTTGTAACTTCTGAGTATGCATTTTCTTCAACATCCGTATCCTCCAACTCATTATTCAAATTTGTACATTCTCTTCTTCCATCACTTCACTCTCACGTTCTTCTTTCTCAAAAGATGCTTTAATTATTGTGTCTTCAAATTCTTTATTTTCGACATGATCTATTTCTTTTTCTTCCCGACATATGTCTTCAAAGTCTTCATTTTTCTTTTCTTCTTCTTCTTCTTCTTCTTCTTCTTCAACTTCATCAATTTCTTCTACAAGTTTCTCATCCTCTTCCAAAAACCAAGACTCTTTAGGTAACGATGAACCTTTATAATTCTTGCAAATCAATTCAAGCTCATTCCATAACTGAGATAGAGAATCAAAACTCGCAACACGCATCCAGACTTCTTCATGCATTACTCATTGCAAAATCTTCCTTGTTCTTTTTTCTTTCATTTCTCGAACTTTTTCTGAAATACACTTTTCTGGATTTGCAATGACATCTTGCCATAAATTGTATTCTCTAAGAAATACTCGAATCCTTATACTCCAAACATTGTAATTTGTGAACACTAATTTGGCCCCAAACCTAGGAAACATCATTTTTTTATAATTTACCTCACCAAAAATGCTATCGATATGAAAATCTTTGTGACGTGCTTCAACTCACAAACTTCTTTAAAAAATTTCTCAACTAGCACATTTGCTAGATTATAATTCGGAGCTATAACGCGCACACTTTGCACTCGCCCAACGAAACACTTCGATAGCACTAAGTCACCTTTCTTGGGTCATCGATTTTACCTTAGCCACTTTAGTTTAACCTTCGAATTAACCTTAGCTCTGATACGACTTTGTTGGAAATTTATGGAAGATGATAAATTATAGAAGAAGTGAAATATAACTTTAGAGAACACTTAAGAATACTTTAATTTCACTTGATTAAAATGATCCAAGTACAAGACTATTTATAGGACTCATAGGACACTTCTAGATCCACAATAATAATTACTACATGACCACATTCATGTACATGAACCTAACCATTACATGTTCCAAGACAATTCAAATACATTCATGTACTTAGATATCATTAATTCATGTACTAATATTACTTAAGATATTTCTTGAATAATCTAGAATATATTTGGTTTATGTGACGCCCCCAAAATAGGTATACATCACCCATTCTGAGTTATCAATACATGGTACAGAAACAACTACAACTTTATTATTACAACATATAAACTGTGAGTTTAAATACAGATATTGCCATCTAGACAATATCCACACGCAAATAAATCCCCATCATAATTATTGATACATTATTTTACAAAAATGGTGAGGACTACTAAACAACTCTCTCTAGAAGCTTCATTCCATACCTCGACTAGTACTCGCTACATTCTCGCCTCCTGAGAAGAAAAATGGAACAACAAGGAAAAGGGTGAGCTCAACTAGCCCAGTAAAGAATATTATGACTAAGATAATATACAACAAATTATCGTTAGTCTTCAACAGGGAAAAATCTAATAGAATACAATAGACAACAAGTTTTAAATTAATATTCGCAGCAGAAATAATAATTCATTAGAAGAGTTAAGTAGAGAATGCAAACTACTATCTTCTATGTATGAATTTAAAAGTTCATCGTCTATCTTTTATCCCTGTAACATCAATCAATATACATCTAGAATCAAATATTCATCTTTGCACTGCAGGCCAAAGACATTCATCAGTTGGTCATGTTCATCTAAACACCTGTTTATCTTTGCACTACGGGCCAAAGATATTCATCAGAAATCATTCATCTTTGCACTACAGGCCAAAGATATTCAATAATATCATCATTTAAGACTGAGGATGATGAAACATATTTTAAAGAAACGAATCCAAAGGAAACAAAATGACAAGGATTAAGGATTAAGGATTCGTACTTTGTTTTATCCATGTCCAGAAATACCTCAAAAATAATCATAGTGGTGCAAAATTCAAGAATGATCAAAACATGGATACAATCAAAGCTAGTATCCATAATAGATATTTTGGGACGAAAAGGAAAATTTTCATTTTTCGATGAATAGTGTCGTATTTGTGAATAGTGTCGTATACGTGAATAAGGCCAGATATCGTGAATGTGTAATTTCGACACCAAAAGTTCCAAATTTGATAAGAACTTCAGATCAATATTTCAGCATAATGATATTGAAGAAATAATATCATTACGAAAAAAAAATATCCCTTACCTCGAAATATCAGTACTTCTAGCTGAAACACCGGATATAGGCTATAACTTGAACTTGCACCGTATAGCAATACTCAAAGTATACTCAAAATACTCACAAGAATACGCTCGATAATATAGAGAGAAAACTTCAGCTTTACGGTGTGATTTTCAATTCTAACCTAAGCACCTTATTTATAGAAAAATGCTTGAACACCAAAATGTAAAATTTAATATAATATTATTATTATTTGTTAAAATTCTATACGTCCACTTTTGGAGATCTGATTTCAGCAATCAATAACACATGCTAAACCCACTTAACACACCAAAAACATTTTTCTTGAAAAAAATAATTAAATCTTCCAAAAATCAATTATTTCGGAGCTTCGGAACTTCAATAATTCATAATAAATAGCCCTTTTGTCAGAAAATTCGAATCTCGCGTCTTTTTATAGGAAATTCAATTCTCTACAACTTTTCAGAAGAAAGTTTTTCTAAATTCCAAACAGAAATTGACCAAAATCCACAAACGGGCAATTTTACAAGCTATAATCAAATTTCGGTCAATAATTGTGTCCACCAACACACAAAATATGTGTTAAACATTTAATGCCACAAAAATACTCTTCCTCCTCATATACTCATATATCTCACATTCATTATAAAAATATCACCGTTAATATATTATTAAAATAATATATTTAAATGAATTATTTTATTAGAAAAAGATAAAATATTAATTTTTAACAATTGTCATTTTAAAAATTTTCTACATCTATATCCACATAAAATCAATATTTTCCTCATCATATAAATCAATAATTAATTATTCACAAATAATATTACAGAATCACAAGATCGCAACCAAAGTAGCTCCTGTGAAAGAGGGCTTTCCAATAAGAATTTCTCCATCGGCATGCAATTAGGTGACCAAACCTCTCCTTAGATGTAAATTTCTAGACATTGCCAATAATGTTATCTAATAATATTATTCAGATAATATGAATTATTGCTTCGATAATGAAAAATACTGTGTAATGACAATTATTGAAACAACATCAATATAAAATATCAACGCAAAAATTATTAAATCAATAAAATATCGAATAAGAATTACTGTAACCATTATCGAGTAGTGCCTTCTTCACGTAAGAATCAATAATTGGTGCAATACCGTAAGTATAACTCGTTTGTGTTTTAACCACCGAGTATTTTAACAAAGATAATCTGTGAATAACTACGCCAAGTTATTTTTAAACAACTTATATTTGTCGCTTTCTTCATCCAATCGCTTTACATGGGGCCCACAAAAGATCGCTACTGGCGTCGCATTTAATATTCCCCAACAAAGAAGAATATTCCACGACCAAATGAATATTCCCCGACAACAATGAATATTTTATAACCACTTGCTTATTTTTAAATATTTACGTATTTTACCCATAACTATCCACATTAATCAAATCAACCCTTACTATTTCAAAATAATAAATAGAGAAAATTAAATTTCATTAATAATAAGTTGGGGTCTTACAACCTCCCTCCTTATGAAATTTCGTCCTCAAAATTGACGTGACGTGCACTGTGTTTCAAAAGGTGAGGATACCTTTCTTTCATTTCCGTTTCTAACTCCCAGGTCATTTCCTCTATAGCATGATTCCTCCACAAAACTTTAACTTATGGTATGACCTTTGCGTGTAGGACATGCTCCTTCCTATCCAAGATCTTGACAGGTACCTCCTCATACGTTAAGTCTTCGGCTATCTCGTCCGGTTCTAACTTTATAATGTGATTCGGGTCTTTCACATATTTACGAAGTACAGATATGTGAAACACATTATGAACACGAGACATACTCGGAGGTAACGCGAGTCTATAGCCTACATTTCCTACTCGGTCAAGAATTTGAAATGGACCAATAAATCGTGGATTGAGCTTTCCTCTCTTCCCAAATCTTGTAACTCCCTTCCATGGAGCAACTCGCAACAATACATGATCCCCTATACAAAATTCCACGTCCTTTCGATGAAGATCCGCATAACTCTTTTGTCGATCTTGTGTCGTTTGTATACGTTGTCGAATCATTTGGATCTTTTCGGTAGTCATACATACTAACTCGAGTCCCAACAATGTTGCTTCACCCACCTCATCCCAACATATTGGAGAGAGACACTTTCGTCCATATAATGCTTCAAATGGAGCCACACCTATACTTGCCTGATAACTGTTGTTGTAGGAGAATTCCACCGATGGTAAATACTTATCCTAACCGCCTTTGAGTCTAGGACACGAGTCTTAATAAATCTTCAAGAGTTTGAATAGTCCTCTCTCGATTGTCCGTCTGCTTTGAGGATGGTATGTCAATCAATCAAATCCGTGCCCATAGCTTTTTGCAAGCTAACTCAAAATCTTGAAGTGAATCTTGGGTCACGATCCGAAACTATGGATACTTGGCATGCCATGCAACCTCACAATCTCATTCACGTACATACTAGCAAGACGTTCAAGGAATAAGTCTCCGTGATCGGCAAGAAATGAGCGGATTTGGTTAATCTATCAACAATAACCCAAATAGCATTGATACCTTGAGAAACCGTAGGAAGACCCGTAACGAAATCCATGGTAATGTGTTCCCGGCCCATTTCGAAATCTCAAGTGGTTGCAACGGACCCTTAGGTACTAGATGCTCCGCCTTTACACGTTGACAAGTTAAACACATTGAGATAAACTTTGCAATCTCTCTCTTCATATTGTTCCACCAAAATGTATGTCGAAGATCACGATACATTTTAGTACTTCCGTGATGGATTGCAAATGGTGTATTCAGTGCCTCCATCATAATCTTGTACTTCAAATCAGAGTCGTTAGGAACACAAAGTCTAGAGTGGACTCGAAGTATTCCTTCTTCATCAATTCTCGCTTCTAGAATAGCTCTTTCTTGTACTTTCTTCTTCATACGCATCGGCTCCTCAGTGGGCCAAGGCTTGAGCAACCTTAACTTTTTCTATTAAAGTTGGCTCTACGCGTATACTTGACATCATCGCACTCATTCCGCGTATATCTTCTTCTTCTACTCAACGCTACCACTACCACGCTCGCTTTTCCGTGATGGTATTGAATAGTGTGGTCGTAGTCTTTCAATAGCTCGAGCCAACGTCATTGCCGAATGTTGAGTTCTTTTTGAGTGAAGAAATATTTAAGGCTTTTATGGTCCGAATATATCTCCACTTTCTCCCCATATAGATAGTGCCTCCATATCTTTAAGCGCGAAAACGATCGGGCGCTAACTCTAGATCATGAGTAGGATAATTCCTCTCATATTCTTTAAGTTGTCGAGAGGCATAGGCTATGACTTTCCCACGTTGCATGAGAACACATCCTAACCCTTTTCCCGAAGCATCGTCAGAGATAACAAATCCATCCGAACCGGATGGTATTGTTAGAACAGTCTTAAAATAAGTCTCCTCTTAAGCTCTTGAAACTCTTCTCGCATTCTTCGCTCCAAACGAATTTTGTATCCTTTCGAGTTAATCAAGGGTTAATGGAGTAGCGATTCGAGAAAACCTTCCATGAATCTCCGATAATAACCAAATAAGCCCAAAAAGCTATGTACTTTAGTCACCGACTTCTGTTGCTCTAACTTTGTATTGCTTCAATCTTCACGGATCAACAGATACTCCATGTTTCGACACCACGCGCCCAAGGAATGCTACTTCCTTAAGCCGAACTCGCATTTCTTCAATTTGGCATATAGTTTGTTTTCACGAAGCCTTTGGAGTACCAAATTTCAAGTGGTGCTCATGATCTTCACGACTTTTGGAATATATGAGGATGTCATCAATAAAGACAACAACAAACCGATCCAAATATTCCTTGAATACTTGTTCATCATATCCATGAAAGTCGCAGGAGCATTAGTCGATTCGAAAGACATGACTAAGAATTCTGAATGTCCATACCGAAGTTCAAGGTAGTCTTTGGAATATCCTCGCCTCTAATCTTCACCGATGATATCCGTAACGAAGATCGATTTTTGAAAAGAATTGTGCCTTGCAGAATCGGTCAAACAATTCATCAATACGAGGTAGAGGATACCTATTCTTGATGGTGACATGGTTCAATTCCCGATAGTCAATACAAAGTCGATACTCCCATCTTTCTTCTTTTACGAATAAAACAGAGAGCACCCAAGGAGATGTACTAGGATCGAATGAAACCGATGTCCAACAATTACGTAGTTGGACCTTTAACTCCTCAAGTTCAATAGGAGCCATTCGATATGGGGTTTTAAAATGGGCTTTGTACCAGTTCAAGATCAATAAAGAATTCAACTTCACGCTACGGGGTAGACCGGAAGTTCTTCAGAAATACGTCGGAAAGTCAATAACAACAGAATATTATTCAAATTTGACTTGTCTTTATTCAAATCCATAACATGGGCTAAGAAAGCTTGACATCCGCTTTTTCAATAAACGAATAGCTTTATGATTAGATATGACAAATGATTGATTTTAATGGTTTAGTTGCTTGAATTCTTACAACAAAGTTGGTTAGGAATATGAAAACTAACAACCTTACGAAAACAATCAATTTTGGCATGATGAGTAGTTAACCAATCAATCCCTAAAATCACATCAAAAGCAAGTATCTTTAAAGAGATAAGGTCAATGTAAGGTGATGGTGCCAACTTGAATCAAACAAGATTTATAAACAAAGGGATGTGATGAAAGTTTCTCTAACTGAGTTTCCACAGATAGGTCAAAGTCTAATTTCTCCGTAGAGTCAAGTTTAAACGTTGAGCACAAGCGGGAGAGATAAATGAATGGGTAGCACCCCATCAAGTAAGGTATAAACTTCAGTAAGAATTTATAAATAGCTTACCCGTGATCACCTAGTTTGGGTTCCTCGCATTTTGACCACTCACCACAACAAACGCTTCTTCCGGAACCAGTTGACTTTGACTTTTCTCCGGGACAATTTTTTGAGTCACCATCCCTCACGAACTAGGTTTCGCTACCGCATAATCTCGAGCGATATGTCATTCCTTTCTACAATTATAGCATACCTTGAATCTGTTAGGGCGCTTGGTGATATATGTCCTCTTTCCCACATTTATAACATACGACCGGTGGTCATTCTCCTCCCTTAGAACCCGATTCTTTGCGCCGCATGTCGCCTTCATATGGTCATTGTTAAATCTCCTCTTTTAAAATCTCCTCTTGACTCGCTTCTTCTATTTTCACGGCCATGATTACCACCGAGTGGTTACCTTTTTTGTCCGTCTGCTTTTTCTCTCGCTAGTTATCATTATTCTCACCGATCGCTATCTCTCGGTATGATCCTCGTTATGGTCCCTCGGTTGAACATACTCGTTATCTCGCTCTAACAATTGAGCCCTCATTAATAACATCCTAATAGAGAGAAAATTTATGAGAAATGAGATATTGACGTATCTGCCGGGTTTCAAACCTCTAAGAAACATCCGCGTTATACGCTCCTCATTCTCCACCAAATGAGGTGCAAACTCGATAACTCTCGCAAACTTTGCCTCGTCATCGAGACACCGCCATATTATTTTTTTGTTCTAATCGATGAACTCCACTTCCTTCATACGACGAACACTTTCGTGAAAGTATTTGTCATTAAATAGTTTCAAATGTCTCCCAAGACATGCCGAGTCGCGTACGGATGGGTACGCTTCACGCATTCTCCCACCAGTGAGTCTCCGCCTCGCCACGAAACATAAAGGTGGCGAGTGGAACTTTCTGTTCCTCCGTCCATCCCAAGACATCGAATATCTTGGTAATTTGCTTGACCCATGTTTCCACCATGATCGGATCCGCTTTCCCTTAAATTCGTGGTCCCAACTCTTTGAATCTTGGTTGTGATAACCCATGAATTGCTATCATTTCCTCTTGTATTTTGAACACGAGTCTCCTCGTCCGATTTTTTACATGAATCTGCAAAAAGCTTCTAAACATCCCTCGCTCATCATCTCGCTTTCGGTGGTGTTGTTCACGGGAGGAACATTGCCACCATTTTGCACGCTCTCCTCGTTGGTGAGTACAGGCGTTTCCACGGTCTCATTTCCATTGTTAATATTCTCAGTCGACATTCTCAAATACTGTCATAAAACAAGGGTTAATTAAGGAAATCAATATATCACATAATATCCATATATATCGACTAACTAACAAATAAGCTTAGGTAGGACACACTAGCGAAGGATTTACTCGCCTCTCCCTCCTAGTTCTATTCCCCGATCTCCGCCAGAGATCATATCCCTAAGCTCGATACCAACCGCGACGCCCCAAAATAGGTATACATCACCCATTCCGAGTTGTCAATACATGGTACGTAAACAACTACAACTTTATTATTACAACATGTATAAACTGTGAGTTTAAATACGAGATATTGCCATCTGCATAATATCCACACGCAAATAAATCCTCATCATAATTATTGATACATTATTTTACAAAAATGGTGAGGACTACTAAACAACTCTCTCTAGAACCTTCATTCCATACCCAGACTAGTACTGCAACATTCTCGCCTCCCGAGAAGAAAAAATGGAACAACAAGGAAAAGGGTGAGCTTAACTAGCCCAATAAAGAATATTATGACTAAGATAATATACAACAAATTATCGTTAGTCTTCAACAGGAAAAATCTAATAGAATACAATAGACAACAAGTTTTAAATTAATATTCACAATGAAATAATAATTCATTAGAAGAGTTAAGTAGAGAATGCAAACTACTATCTTCTATGTATGAATTTAAAAGTTCATCGCTCATCTTTTATCCTCAGTAACATCAATCAATATACATCCGAATCAAATATTCATCTTTGCACTATAGGCCAAAGATATTCATCGATTAGTCATGTTCATCTAAACACTGCTTATCTTTGCACTACGGCCAAAGATATTAATCGAAATCATTCATCTTTGACTACAAAAGCAAGATATTCAATAATATCATCATTTAAGACCGAGGATGATGAAACATATTTTTAAAGAAACGAATCCAAAGGAAATAAAATGACAAGGATTAAGGATTAAGGATTCAGACTTTGTTTTATCCATGTCCAAAATACCTCAAAATAATCATAGTGGTGCAAAATTCAAGAATGATCAAAACATGGATACAATCAAAGCTAGTATCCATAATAGATATTTTGGGACTAAAAAGGAAAATTTTCATTTTTCGATGAATATTACCGTATTCGTGAATAAATATCGTTTACGTGAATAAGTCTTGGATACGTGAAACAAAGAATCTCCGACACCAAAAGTTCCAAATTTGATAAGAACTTCAGATCAATATTTCAACATAATGATATTGAAGAAATAATATCATTACGAAAAAATATCCCTTACCTCGAAATATCGCAGATTAAATTTGAAACACCTGATATAAAGCTATAAGTCGAACTTGCACCGTATAGCAATACTCAAAGTATACTCAAAATACTCACAAGAATACGCCGATAATATAGAGAGAAAACTTCAGCTTCGGTGTGATTTTCAATTCTAACCTAAGCACCCTATTTATGTAAAAAATGCTTGTAACACCAAAAATGGAAAAATTTAATATAATATTATTATTATTTGTTAAAATTATATACGTCCACTTTTGGAGATCTGATTTCAGCAATCAATAACACATGCTAGACCCACTTAACACACCAAAAACGTTTTTCTTGAAAAAAATAATTAAAACTTCCAAAAATCAATTATTTTGAGCTTGAACTTCAATAATTCATAATAAATAGCCCTTTTGTCGTAAAATTTGAATCTCGTGACTTTTTATAGGAAATTCAATTCTCTACAACTTTTCGTAAGAAAGTTTTTCAAATTCCAAATGTAAATTGACCAAATCCACAAACGGGCAATTTTACAAGCTATAATCAAATTTCAATCAATAATTGTGTCCACCAACACACAAAATATATGTTAAACATTTAATGCCACAAAAATACTCTTCCTCCTCATATACTCATATATCCCACATTCATTATAAAAATATCACCGTTAATATATTATTAAAATAATATATTTAAATGAATTATTTTATCGTAAAAAGATAAAATATTAATTTTCAACAATTGTCATTTTAAAAATTTTCTCCATCTATATCCACATAAAATCAATACTTTCCTCATCATATAAATCAATAATTAATTATTCACAAATAATATTACAGAATCACAAGATTGGCAACCAAAGTAGCTCCTGTGAAAGAGGGCTTTCCAATAAGAATTTCTCCTTCTCGACGCCGCAATTAGGTGACGACCAAACCTCTCCTGTATGTAAATTTCTAGACATCGCCAATAATGTTATCTAATAATATTATTCAGATAATATGAATTATTGCTTCGATAATGAAAAATACTTGTGTAATGACAATTATCAAACAACAACAATATAAAATATCAACGCAACAATTATTAAATCAATAAAATATCGAATAAGAATTATCAGAACCATTATTGAGTTAGTGCCTTCTTCACGTAATAATCAATAATTGGTGCAAATACCGCCGTGCAATCGCTGTTTTAACCACCGAAAGTATATTAACAAGATAATCTGTGAATAACTACGCTGATTATTTTTAAATAACTTATATTCGTCGCTTTCTTCATCCAATCGCTTTTCACATGTACCCACAAAAAAGATCGCTACTGTCAGATTTAATATTCCCCAACAGCAAGAATATTCCACGACCAAACGAATATTCCCCGACAACAATGAATATTTTATAACCACTTGCTTATTTTGAAATATTTGCATATTTTACCCATAACTATCCACATTAATCAAATCAACCCTTACTATTTCAAAATAATAAATAGAGAAAATTAAATTTCATTAATAATAAGTTGGGGTCTTACAGTTTAGATGCTAACAATTCTGCAAGGACATACCACTACTTCCTGTCAACAGAAGGATTAATACCAATGATATAGCCATGAGCAGGAAAGTGTGGGAGGAAACCTGCTCAATAAGGTAGGTAACATGATTCAGACCATATTTCACGATAATAGGCTTCTTGGTCTCGGGAACTTTTCCTTCAGTCTCAGCATGTGCCCTTTTCAGAAGGCGCTCCTTTTTCGCAGCCTTATCTTCAGGCCTATACTTAAGAAACATCTTGAACAAACTTGTTGCTGCATATTTCAACAAAATCGAACACAAATGATGTCTAAGATCAACAACAGCACATCACGAGTACGTGAAAAAATGCAACTGCAATAGTACATCATTTTTTTGGATAAGTAATTCAACTACAAGTACATGATGAATCAAAAGTTGCAATTAAGAGTAAAGCTGGACTCAAATAGCCTGGTACTTTGAAGTGTGGAACCGAAACCCAAGCAAATTAAGAAGAGCAGCGACTCTAAATGATTTTTGTTAACTTTTAACAATAAAAAGCTATACCAGCTTTATTACATTAAAAACAAGTTGTGAAGGTCTGCCACGATAGAAACTTGAAGTTAGGTCCACTTGATTAACGATTAATCAAGTTTCTTGCTAAGAAATATACGTAAGATATACATAAATCATAAAATGCACAATTTATTAACACTAGTTATTTTTAGTAGTACTTTGTGTAATCACAGACTGAGGTTATCAAAGAATAAACTGCCACAAAATAGCAATATGGTTAATAACTAAAATTTATCTCATTTCATATACTACTTCCGTCCTCTAAAGGATGGACTAAGGTACAATTTTTTTGTTCTTAAAAGGATGACAATAAGCACATAAAGTAAAGTGTAAATATGTCATTTAGTGGGATCTATTAGTGTAAAAGACTCATCACTTTATATAATTTTATGGGACCACTAAACTTGGAACTATTTTTACTCTTTATTCTTTTTACTTTTTTAAATTTGTGTGAAAAATATACTAGGACATCCTTTCGAGAACAGGGAGAGGAAAAAACTATTATATCTTATATTTGATGAAAAGTTAATAGAGAGAAAAGTAAACAAAGGAAGACATCTACTAAATAGAAATTAAAAAAGAAAAGAAAAAGATCAACATGTTTACAGCTCTACACAATTGCATCAAGATGCATCTGATACTCTATTACACAAGTATAATGCCTTATACTTTAATATAACATTTGTCAACGTCGGAATTTTTATTTGTCTCTTTATGTTCTTGTCTTTTGGTGTTCTTATGTTAGGTGAGATTTATTTGAAAAAAATAAGTTTGAAAAGGTCCGACATGTATATGTCAACGATTCGACTGTAAGAGTCGTCTGTTTGTATTTTTAAATAGTTGCACCAACTCAATCGAAAAAAAGTTTGCACAATGACCTAATGATGTGACACTGCTTAATTGGTCTGTGAAACCGAGATTCTTTAGGGTCCGGGGGCTTAATTAAGCGGAGGGAAGGTGTTAGGCACCCCCCGACTTCTGTGGTGACACGGTTACCACCACTTTTCAATTTAAACCTTTATCTGAATGTGTGTGTGTGTAGGTTAATGTGCAATTATCTGAAAGTAGTGTTATGACTCATTTGCACCTATATACAAAGGGTTTGAATTTTGTATAAAAGTTCAATTTTAACGAGATATAGCAGTGATGTTTTGTAAAACATATTATTGAAACCCTTGTGCTCAATAATAATTGAGTCCTTTGATACTTCCATTTTATTATGTGTTCAGTTTGGTTGCTTTTATTTTTGAGATGCGAAGCATATTCGAGAAAATAAGATACACAGCAATGCCGAACTTCTTGTGGGCATGAAAGCCATCTAAGAAAATTCAAACACCGTGAATAATTTACAAGCTGGTTACAGCTAGAAATGTCCATCACGGGAACCGAATCTAGATTCAAGAACAGAATCTGTGATCACATGATTCCTATACTCATATGATAAAGCTATATGTGCAAAAGCTGTAAACAGTTATATATATATAAAAGCTGTAAATATATATATAATGAACAATCAATTGTCACGAAGTAAACTCCAGGCAGGACGTAAAATATATATATATATATATATAATGAGGATTAGGTCCGGACTCCCAGATTTTGTTAAAATCCGAAACTTTTTTATTTTTATTTTTTTTGCTTTTTTTTAAAACAACTAAATTTTTTTTAATATTTTATGGAACTGACACTACTAGAAATTCGACATATAGCGACGAGCTATAGCTACAGTCAGCACAAAATCGTCGCTATAGGGTATATATAGCGACGGTCGGCACGGAACCGTCGGTATAGATGTCTTTTAAAGAAAAAATCCTCCCATCATCCCCCAAATCATTTCAGTATTTCGGTCCAATTTTTTTCCCCAAATTATCTTCTCCTCTCAAGTCATTTCCCTCTCTCTCATTACTCTTCCTCTACATCTTTCTCATCTCTAACCCAAATCACCCAAATCATTTCATATCTGTCGCTCGTTAATCGATCAACCACTTGTCATCTTCTACTCGTCATCGGTTATGGTTCCAATGGTACTGTCTCAGTTGGCTACGGGTCTTAGTGTATTAGCCGGAGCAGCTCTGGTCAAGTCCGTCATGAACCAGCAAAACCCCATGATGGGTCCGGGTTGGTCGGGCTCCCAGTGTCCCAACAGAATAAAGACTCGCACCTACCGGCCATTGCTTCGCTCTCGATTTAGTTGTTAATCTTTATTGTAATATGAGAATTTGATAACAGATCTGATCGTTTCTCCTGTCTATATTCCATATAGTATGCTCTGTATTTCGTATATCTTGGATTAGTTGTCTATTTTTCCTCTTACGCAGGTAAGCTTCATGATTTTCCTTTTATATTTTATTATTCAAAATTGAGAGCAATTTGCTTATTATGTTCCCAAGTGTGATTTCTCCTAGCCAGTTCACTCTAGATCAAGTTGGACTAGTGGTTGCACGTGGTCCGTGGACTGATTCTTTGTCCTTTTCCGTTTCACTTGTTAATTTTTTCATTAAATAATAGTAGTATATTATTAGTACATAAATTTATCTCACCATGCACCTCTACAACCGTTAAAATTTATCATTAATGACCATCATACTATATATATATAATATTTCTTTTTTTCAATTTCTAAAGTTTAATAATTGTGTAAATTTATTTTATGTAATGAACAGATATTGGATGTTGGATGTGTAGTGGGGAGAGGCAAGTGAGTGCATTGAGGAAGAAGTATTTGGAGGCAGTGTTGAAACAGGACGTTGGGTTCTTTTCGATATGTATGCAAGAACCGGTGATATTGTTTTAGTGTCTCCACAGATACTCTTCTTGTTTAAGATGCCATCAGTGAGAAGGTAAAATTATGTTGTCTTCTTCTCTTTTTCTATCTCTTCCCATTTTGAATTTTTATTTTCTGGACTTTAATGGTTAAGAATTTAGTGGTATTCAAGAATTTTGCACCAATAAGTGAAAAATATTAACATATGGGTGGTAGGTCTCCATTATTGTGGGACCACCCCTACATATGGTGCCCCTTAGCAAATTTAAATTTTACTTGCATTATCATGTTTGAAGTTTCTGATTTGGTTTCAAAGTTTGGGACTACACTTACAGAGATTGAAGTGTTTGAATAATTGGTTTATTTAATCATGATTAACTTTGTGTTTTGGTTATGTAATGGGGAATTTAGGTGGGGAATTTCATCCATTATCTTTCCACATTCTTAGCGGGATTGGTGGTTGGTTTTGCGTTAGCATGGAAGCTAGCTCTGCTAGTATTGCAATCATTCCAGGAATTGCTTTTGCTGGGGGCTTGTATGCTTACACCCTCACCGGTCTCACGTCCAAGAGTCGTGAAGCAACCGCTATTATACCAAAGGGGTTATGATTTAGTATAGTACCTACTAAATCTCTAAAACATTAACGGTGTTGTGGCTTAATTTGGACTTTAGTAATTTTAGGTAAATACCTGCTGCTTTTGATAAGCTAATTCTGTCATCTATTATGGAAGAATTTCTAAGGGTCAGCTATTGATATTTTAGGCATCAATCTTGTTTTTGTTGGTGAGCATTTCCATTCAACTACTATATGTAGACTGTAATTAAGAAAATATATAATAGATTCTGATATCAACGAAACTTAATAATGAATTAGGTGATCTATTCTATGCAAAATGATTTTGGAAAAAGTCTATTCCTTATCACTGATAAAAATTTCCACACCTTTTTTAGGTTACTATTAGAATATAAGGTTGTTACATATTGCATATTGTTTTGAGCTTGCATATTGATAAGTCTATTCCTTATCAACTACTAATAGCTTACATATTGTTTTGAGCTTCAGAGGTGTTTTTATTTGAATTTGTTTAATCATTTAGCATAGTTATAATTAGCTGATGCTTGTCAGATTTGGAAGAAGCTAGAAAAGTTGAAAGTGTAATTTTACTAGCATTTGATAACATAGTCCATCTTATCATTCTTCATGTTATAGGCAATAGGACATAGTGTTTTGATTAATTTTAGAACTAACCTCGACACATTAGTAGTAGGTGCAACATTAAAGTGCATTTAACATTTTTTGCAATAAAAATAGATTTTATGCCACTTTGCATGTTTTCTGTTTGGTAGTATTTATGTTTCATATTCTTTTTTTAGGTGGACTCTTCATCTAGATCAAGTGAAGAAACACCACAGGATAAGAAGTCGAGAAAACAAAATCTCCTGTTGGATATACCATTAAAAAATATTCAGAGCTCCTCTAAAGACCTTGTTCAAAAAGATGCCGCCCACCCCTACTCCCAATCGCAAAAAAGTAAATTTCCACCTGACAGCTAGCCCTTCTGATGCAAGAGTAAATGCATCTGCTGATCTTTCCTCATCTAAAGGTAAATCATCCATGAGGCGTGTCGACGTCGGGTTTTTTTAGTGTCCCTTTTCATTACTTGTTCTTTGGTATTCTCATGCTAATGTGAGATTTGTTTGAAAAAACAAGTGAAAAAGGTTCGACATGTATAATGTCGACGATTTGACTTTAAGAGTCGCCAGTTGGTGTATTTAACTGGTTGCATCAACGCAACCGAAAAGGTTTACACATTGACCTAGTGACGTGACACTGCTAAACGGGTCTGTGAAACCGAGATTCATTTGGGTTCGGGGGCTTGATTATGCGGAGAGAAGGTGTTAGGCACCACCCAACATCCGTGTTACCACGGTGACCGCTACTTTTTAAAGAAACTGTTATATGAATGTGTGTGTGTGTGTGGATCAATGTAAAATTATCTGAAAGTAGTGCGAGGCCTCGTTCGCAGCTATATACACAAGGTTTGAATTTAAAGAAAAATTCAGTTTTAACCAAGATATAGCAATGAAATTTTGTAAAAGTGGTTTTTTCAAACCCTGTGCTTAATAAGAATTGAGACCTTTTCATACTTTCATTTTATTATTAAATGTGTTGGATGGTTTGCTTTTATTTTCGAGATGCGAGGCATCTTCGAGAAAATAATATACAGTAGTGCCGAACTCCTTATGGGCATGACAACCATCCAAGGAAATTTGTACACTGTAAATAATATACAAGCTGCTTACAGCTGAAAAAGTCTTATCACGGGAACCGAATCTAGATTCAGTAGACTGAATCTGTGATCACATGATTCCTAGGCTCACATGATATCGCAGCTTATATGGAAAGCGAGAAGCGCTATATATATATATATATATATATATATATATATATATATATATATATATATATATATATATGATCACCACCACGAAGCAACTCCATGGGGATCAAAAAGTAAATAAAGTTTTAAAAGCGATCAACCGCCACGAAGTAAACTTCAGACGGGATGAAATGTAAATAAAGCTGTAAAAGCGATCAACCATCACGAAGTAAACTCCAGGCGGGACGAAATGTAAATAAGGCTGTAAAAGGCCACGAAGTAAACTCCAAGTCTGACAGAAATATAAATATATATATATATATATATATATATAAGCAAGTAAATGCTCTGGATGTAAAATCCAGGCTCATCAGACAAAGTCTGACAACAGTTCATATATATATAGAGAAAAGAAAGTAAACGCTTCAGACATAATTCTAGGCTCAATCGAGGCATAACTTGATAATGTTAGTCCGTATAAAAATATATACATATATATAAGTATATATATATAGATAGAAATGAAAGCCACGGACCGAAGTCCGGGCATACGCACACAACACGACTCTCAATGTGGAGAATAGTGTGCAAATATGAAGAGAGAGGCTTTATAGAGTGTAAGAAGGCTTACAGTGGGCTGTCAATGCACACTTCTATGACTCTAAATGGATAAACACTCAGCTCCCACCAGTAAATATATGACTGTATATGGGCTAACAGGTGTTTAAAAAGAGCAAGCACTCAATATAGGGTGTGTATAAAGCCAATTGGACAGGGCTTCCTCACTTTTTTTCCTCCTAAAATGGCTAGCCCAAGCCCCATATATATAGAACTGATGGCCGCAGGTGTACCTACGACAGCCTCTGATACACCTGCGGCCGGTCGTGGTGCATCCGAGCCCTACGGGTCTCGTCGTCTCGAAGTACGTGCACTTGTGCAATGTAATGTCTGCTCGAACTTGCAGAACTTCAATCCAAGAATCCGAACGAGGTGTACAAGACCATCTTCGGACTGCTTTTGTCGAGATTTATGCAATGACATGGGATTTGCCCTTTTTGATTCCAGGAAGATGGGTCCATGACCGAAATAGCATTCCTGGGTTCCCGTCAGGCAATCTGGTGAGCTGTTTCACGTAGTTTTCGCTCCGAAGTTGAGATATAAGTCTTGTGGGACTAATTTTGAATCAATTTGAGTTGACATGAGTTTATTTGATTTGAAGTGAAGTTGAGTTGGCAAAATGACCATTTTTCCCCTCTCGGGGTTATCTCCTGTTTTCACATAGTTCTAGCAGGTTTTTCCTATGGTTATCTCTGAGATGGTCATGCTGTTGACTTTGAATGTACTCAGGCTTATCTTTGAGGTTGGAATTGATGTTGTGGTCCTCCAGGATTACCTCTGGAGTGTGAAAAAGATGCTTATACCCTCCTGCACAGTTAGTAACAGGAAAAGAAAATTTCGAGTGTCTACAGATGCCCCTCTTTATCATGTTCATGCAATGCAATGGAATGGACATGATAAAGATTAGTAGACACTTGAAACATGAAAAAGTATTTTTAATGATGAAAATGTAGTGAATGTGATGATGAATGTTAAAATGTTTTCGCAAATCGCAGTTCGCAAATCGCACATCGCATTTTGCATTTCGCATTTCGCATTTTGCTTTTGGCCAATCGCACATCGCATTTCTCATATCGCATATCGCAAATCATAATGTAATGAATGTTATGATGCATGTTTAAAATGTTTTTTCAAATTGCTTTACCTTTACCGGGGATTGCTGATGCCTATGCTGGTGTTGACTACAACGGCTTGGCTTTTTGTCGGTGCCACTAATGCCTGTTTGATGAAGAGAAATTGAGATGTCGCCGATGCATACGCTAGTGGTTTACAATGGTGCCTACCCTGATGGTAGTTTGATAACAGATCCTACCCTGATGGTAGTTGACATTGCCCAACTATTTTGGTTCCCACTCGAACGGTAGTATACAAAGCTTTCATTGCCGGACTGTCTTGATGTTGCACTGAATTGATACCAGTGGTTTTGAATATCGGATCTCCCGATACTTTCGCTAAAGTAATATTCAAAGGTTTGCTTCGCTAGATTCTGCCTGATGTTACACTGGATAGAGATGTACGTTGATGTAGCGCCTCGCCCTTTTTAAGGTGATTTGTAGTTTCCTTTCGCTGTTGAGTGCTTGTGCCCCATTTCCTTGAACATTTGATTCGCAACCCGGCTGAACTGATCTGAATGCCGTTGATATCCTTGGGGGGTGCAGTTTGTACTTTCACTGTCGAACTTTAAACTTTAGTGTAGAGGCCTCAACTTATGAGGATTTGGCGCAAATTAACATGTTTGATGGTGTAGATTTCATTCTCCAAACCCTTTGTTATTGGGTTTCTGCTCTTAAGTTAAGAACTTTGTTGAGAATTTTCCCTTTCGTTTGTTGGGGCAAGCTAATGTCGCCATGATTCTTTTCAAGACTTTTCCTTCTTTTGATGAGAGGCCTGATCTCGCCTTAAAATCCTTCGCTTTCCTAGAATCGAAAAATGCCCCAGTCCTTTCGCATACTGATGTCAAGAATTCATACAAAAGACTCTCTTTGTTGATGAAGTCGCAAGTGAGTAATATCCAAATCGCTAGTGAGCTGATATGAGGGAAACTTTGATGATGATGGACCATGTTGATGGTGTTGACTGGGGCATTTTCCTCTTTAGGATGTTTGATAAATACCCCAGTGTTGAGTTGTCGTTATTTTCGAGATTACCCAAGTCTTGTTGTAGTGGTCGCAATATCGGGTTATCGTTGATTTTGAAATTGCCCTAGCCTTGCTTGTTGTCTGGGATAATCGCTTTGACAGATGGGCTGATAAGATGCTGAGATCGTAAAAGACTTTTTCCTCTATACCAGATGGTGAACAAGTATAGGACTTGGGTTTTGATGCCTTCAATCATTATTCCTGACTTGTTATTGCAATCGGTCTTTATTTTCTTCTGATTTGATGAAGACTCGTGATTAAGGGTTTCGAATCTTTGAAGGTCCTCGCTACTGGTTGTCTTGGCATATCGTTGTTTCTTCCTTTCTGGGATTTGTGACAGATTTGATGGAATGACATTGTAGTGTTCTAGGGTCTTCTCCACATAGGTCGCTGACTTGGACGGTCGTTCTTGGGATTGACGTTTGGATTTGGATGTTCCTGTTGAGGGTCAGACTACACCACTGGTGGTTGCCTACATACTCTCGTGAGTGTGGGAGATCAGGTCTGCGTAGTTCCTACTTGATAAGATAAACAGCTTGACATGTGTTTGTTTGAGAAGCGTTTATTTGAGAAGTGTTTGTTTGAGAAGTGTTTGTTTGAGAAGTGTTTGGTTTGATAAGTGTTTGTTTGAGAAGTGTTTGGTTTGATAAGTGTTTGTTTTGAGAAGTGTTTGGTTTGGGAGTGTTTGTTTGGGAAATTTTTGGTTTGGGAAGTGTTTGGTTTGGGAGTGTTTGTTTGGGAAGTGTTTGGTTTGATAAGTGTTTGGTTTGGGGGTGTTTGTTTGGGAAGTGTTTGGTTTGACCGCACCATAAATGGTTTCCTACGTACTCCCATTGATGAGGGGAGATCAGGTCTTTCATAGTTTAGGCTTTATGAGCTTAAACCTGAATGACTTGATTTTTAATTTTTTTGATTTTTTGATTTTTTTCCTTTTTGTTTAATTTTGTTTTGTTTTTTTTTCTCTATACATGCATGGAAAATAAAAAGTATACTGCAAAGGAAGTGATACCGTCCCAACATCTTCTGGAACTCGCAACTTTATCCCCCGGATCTACATCTTTTTGGCTAGTTGAGGCCTGATAATCCAGTTGTCAATGGTTATGTCGCCTTCAAGGATCGCGATAGAGGTTACTTCTTGGTTTTGAATGTCTTCACTTATGGCCATAACTTGAGCGCTTCCTGTTTACATTCCTCAGGGATTCTTGAGCTGGACCCATTGCAAAAAGGTAAGAAATCTTGATTCTTTGATGGGTTGGTTTCCCCGACAACCTCACCACCTTTTCCTTCATCTGTTCCTTCACGCTTTTCTTGAGCTTGAGAGGATTCGACCATGAAATCTCCCTCAAACTGTTGTCGCATTTCTTGCAAGCAACTTTCCTTTTTTGTTTTTTCTTCCTTGGAAAGGATCAGTATTTCCTCTGCATCATCCAAGGTTATAAGATCTGGAATGTGGTTGTCATCTTTGGACCACAAGATGTTGGATGTTGGCGGAGGAATCTCCTTTGGGAATTCCCTTATCTCCTATATTATTTCCTACATTAGGATCATTCCATCTTGGGTTCTGCTAGGATTATTGCTCATAGCCTTCACCTCATTTGAGCTGCCTGTCTCAAGTGGACATCTTAAGCTTTTTATTGCCTTTTCACCTTTTTTGGTCATGGGAATTTCTATCTCCAGCTCTCCATTTTCAATGAGATCCTGGATTTTATGTTGCAAAGCCCAACATTCCTCAGTCGTATGTCCAAGTGAGTTAGAATGGTATAGACATATCTTGGTGGAATCATAGCTCTTTATCTTTGGATTTACAAGAGGCAGCAACTCAGTAATCCTTCCTTCGTTCATCAGAAAGTGTAACATTTCTTCATTGGATTTTCTAAGAGGGGTGAATTTTCGGACTCTTGTGGAGGTTGTTTGATCTTTCTTCTTTGAGAGTTCGCATTCCCCCAAGCGATTTTTCCGTTGGCGAGGTCTGGTAGCAATTTTATCATCCCCCTTTTCTTGGCCTTCTGATAGTTGAGTGAAGAAATGCCTCGTATCCCGATGTTGGCGCACTATCAGCTTAACTAGCAGATTTACTTAGTTCTGGATCATCTCTAATTTTTTCATTACTATGATACCTTCCTCCGAGTTTTCCCACTTTAGGACATTTGTTCTGTGCTTTTGGGGGTAGTCCTCTATCCTTCGTATGCACTTACGAGTTGGATACATTTCAGCGCTTCCTGACCCGTTCATGTTTACTTCTTCCGTATCATGCTGCAACGGAAGGTTGGTGTTGACATTTTGTTGGTCAGGTTGTTGGACCACAATACTGCCACTTTCAATCAGATTTTGAATTTTATGCTTTAAGGACCAACAATCTTGTGTATCGTGTCCTGGAGATCCTGAGTGGTAAGCACATCTCTGGCTTGGATTGTATCTTTTGCTCCCTGGTTCTAGAGGTGGAGCCAGTTCGGTAATTTGCTTATGATCCATCAATATCGCCGAAAATTTTTCAAGAGAATCGCCTAAAGGAGTGAAAAAAATCCCGTTCTCTCAAATTTTCTTTTCTTGTCCTGGAATTGGTTAAATGCAGCCTGTTATTGAAATGGCAGATTGTCTCGCTTTTTCCAAGTGGGGGGATTGTAGGTTGATCTACTAGATTGCCCATGTACAACAAGGGATACATCTTCAGTGTCTTTATCAGGTACCCCCTTGGAATCACTCGCATACTTGCCAGTCTGTATATGCTTGGCAACTGCTTCCAAGGCAGTGGTCTTTAATCTTGCCAGCCTTTAGGCCCATCTCAGCCATTTCACCGTGTTTGATCATTTCCGAGAATGGCTTTCCATGTCTACTAGGATCCTCTCGTAGTACGGAGCCTCTTGGATATCAATAAACGTCATTACCATCTTAGTTTCTGTCATTGATGGAATGTCTTGCGCTGCGAGATGTCTCCACCTTTGGGCATATTCTCGGAAAGATTCAATACTTTGCTTTTTGACTTTAGTCACTTAGTATCGATCAGCTGCCATTTGTGACTGAAATCTGTACTGACTTAGAAAGGCGTGGGCCAATTCTTCCCAGTTGTGGATTTTGGCATTGTCAAGTCGGGCATACCAGGCTTTATCCTCTCCAGTGAGACTCTTTTGAAAAAGTTGCATTCTCAGGCTTTCATCTTCAGCATAAGATCCCAATTCGCTAATGTACACTTTCAGGTGCGTATAGGGATCACCTTCCCCATTGTACTTTTCAAACTCTTGGACTTTGAATTTGGCAGGATAGCGAGCCCCGGGGAATATGCAAAGATCTGAATAGGTGACACTCCCATAATTTCCAGTCCCTTTGATTGACCGGATGGTCTCCTCCATTTGTTGAACTTTGTTTCTTATATCCCCAATTTCTCGATCATCCCTGAGATTTGTGATTTCTTTATTGGAATGAGGTTTAGGTATCTGGGTTTCCATTTTTTTACCAATACCCTGACTGCCTCCTGGAGTGGATGATTCTGGTTAAGTAGGCATTGTTTGGCGCTGGATTCCTCCATGTGCAGAGGATTCTGTGTGGATGGGTATTTGTGGACCCTGAATAGATTGGTGTAGTTCTTTGAGCATAACAGCCAACTTTGTCGTTTGATAGCTTAATTTTTCGAACTCTTCGCGAGAGACAGAAGTTGGATCAGGTTGGGCACTTTTATCCATGTCTGACTGTGGGCTTAATGCCCTTTTGGACTTTGAACGGGAAACGGGATCAATTGCTTCCCTACAAAAGCTTTTTAGTCTTAGGGAATGTATAAGTGTTACATGCTATGTGATGTATCCGTTTTAGGAATTTTATCCTGCAAAATGGATGTTAGCTATTTGTAATACAGGATAACATGTCAGGTTTTAATATGCATGTACACATATTCATTCATATTTTCAATTACATTGAGATTGACAAGTAATTGAAATTACAAGTAATTTAAATGGGAAAGTATGAAGAGACTTCCCTTTGCGTTTGGTTTATCAGAGGCTGACCTATCCTAGGTTTACTCTCACGGCTTTTTGGCATGAAGGTTCCCAGATCATCGCAATCTACTTGACGGGAAGTTAATTCGGTCTTTCAACTGGAGCGAATCTAGGTGGGTCCTTTCCTGAGCCCCGTTGGAATTATTCTTCCTACGAGTCCAGTAATCAAACACCGACAGGATAGCCTCCTGGTGGAGGAACCATACAACATACATTCACATACAACATGTCTCACCGTTTATGAAAATGATGACATGTGCGAAGCACTAATATCACAGATATAGTACAGTGCAGAAAGTAAAATGCATTTGTACACATTCATCATAAATGTAAATGCAATATTCGCACACAAGCATATAACAGTTTTGAAAATCTTGTAATAGCGGCTTAATCCCTCTTACTGGGATCCCCAATAGAGTCGCCATCTGTCGACGTCGGGATTTTTTAGTGTCCCTTTTCATTACTTGTTCTTTGGTGTTCTCATGTTAATGTGAGATTTGTTTGAAAAAACAAGTGAAAAAGGGTCGACATGTATAATGTCGATGATTTGACTTTAAGAGTCGCCAGTTGGTGTATTTAACTGGTTGCACCAACGCAACCGAAAAGGTTTGTACATTGACCTAGTGATGTGACATTGCTAAACGGGTCTGTGAAACCGAGATTCATTTGGGTCTGGGGGCTTGATTATGCGGAGGGAAGGTGTTAGGCACTACCCGATATCCGTGTTATCATGGTGACCGCCACTTTTCAAAGAAACTTTTATATGAATGTGTGTGCGTGTGTGTGTGGATCAATGTGCAATTATTTGAAAGTAGTGCGAGGCCTCGTTCGCACCTATATACACAAGGTTTGAATTTATAGAAAAATTCAGTTTTAACCAATAGCAATGAAGTTTTATAAAAGATGTTTTTTCAAACCCTGTGCTCAATAGGAATTGAGACCTTTTCATACTTCCATTTTATTATTAAATGTTCGGCTGATTTGTTTTTATTTTCGAGATGCGAGGCATCTTCGAGAAAATAATATACAACAGTGCCGAACTCCTTATGTGCATGACAACCATCCAAGGAAATTCAATACATCAAATAATGTACAAGTCGCTTATACCGAAAAAGTCCATCACGGAATCGAATCTAGATTCAAGAGATCAATCTGTGATCACATGATTCCTAGGCTCACATGATACTGCAGTTTATATGAAAAGCAGTAAGCAGTTATATATATATATATATATTTACATTTCTGTCAAGCCTGGAGTTTACTTCGTGGCTTTTACAGCTTTATTTACATTTCGTCCCGCCTGAAGTTTACTTCGCGGCGGTTGATCGCTTTTACAGCTTTCAAAATTTCAAAATTTTCTCTTTTATTCTTATTCCGAAGTCACCTAACTTACTTCAGTCCACCTTGTTCGTGTTTACCTTTTGTAAGTCTCTTGGGTGGGCAGTGTCGGGTATAGAACACATGTATGAGTCTGTCTAAGGTAAGAGGGTATGAATGGAAGAATAATAAATAAAAAATTATTTTGAAAATCTGTAAAAGATGAGTAGATTATTTAGGTCTAACTCCTCAACTAGTAACCGGTCGACTTTGCCTCCTGTTCCAGACATAGTTAACCAAGAATCACACAGTTATGAAAACATTAGTCAAGCTTTACATAATTGGAACATACCTAGAGTATCTCCTAAAAAAATTTACCACTCAACATTTTTTGATAACTTCAAAACCGATTATATGTTAAAACTGTAGAAAAAGTTTACGCAATTAACAAATAGTATGAAAATTGTAGTCTTTTATCTCCTGATGTCATTAAAAAACATAGGAAGAAAGGTTACAATTTTATCCACATTGGTCTAGTACAAGTTGCAGTTAAACCATTGAACATTAAGGGAATTAATTCAAGCATCTACCTTTGTCTTAGAGATGCTAGGTTCCTGAATTACTATCCCAGTATGATAGGTGTGATGGATATTACGTTACCTAGTCATTGGACTTTACCCAATGAAATTCCATAACAACCTGTAGTCAATAATCTGTTAAATATTGAAAATGTTAAGCAATTTTCTGATCGAACGGTCAAGATAAGTTTTGAGCGTACCCGAAGACCAGTTATTATTGAAGATTTTACTAGTTCTTTAGCACCTTCAGTTCACACTAGAAGAGATATTGAAGTACTCAGTAATCCTTCAGTTAGAGATATTAAATTAAAGGGAATCCTTAAACAAGGTCAAGCTAGTCACCCTTGCTATGCACATGTTGACCCTGTTGAAGAGGAATCCTTCTCTCCTACTTCTTCTGAATTTTCAACTCAGTCAGATTTTGAAATCCCTATTAATAATCAACTAAGAGTCATTAAAAAAGAATTCATACTAGATTGGGACAATCTTGTAAAGGATTTTAATTCTAAATCTAATAAAGAAAAAAGACACCAGTTTCTCTCCAATCACCCTTCTGAAAAGGAACGTGATAAAATGGTTAATAGATGGAAACATTTTATTAACAGTGAAAAAATAAACATTACCTTTTACAATTGGTATGATCAATATCAAGGTAAATGTAGTGTTATTACTAAAACTCAATGGATACGAGAAGATAAGTCAAAAATTTCTTCTAGTCATCCCCCATTAGAAATTGTTCTAATCCTAGTTAAAAATACATCTGTTGTTGCCAGCCCTTTAAAGATTTCAGATGGTAACAAAGATGATAAAAAAATAATTAAACAATTAAATTTTTGTAATCAATATCTAGCAACTGTAGGAAGACAGCTAGATAGGATTGAAGAAAGGTTTAAAGAAACCATTATCAAAAAACCCGATTCCAAAATTGAACATCCTTTAATAAGTTTACCAGAAAATAGAAGTCAATTAGGTCTGCCTAATGATGATAGTGAACTTGTTCGATCAATTGATAAGTTATTTAAAAAATTAAAAACTGAACCCGGTCCAAGTGGCACTATTGATACTATTGATCAAGTTCAAACTGATATTGAAAGCAGTAGTCAGTCAGATCGTTCTGATACTGATTCAATTCCGAACTTTAATGATCAATTAAATAAATTAACAGTCAAAAACACTAGTATAACCAGAAATTGGTATTCTAGACCTACTCCTCCGGATCTACAGTTTGAAGAGAGAAATCTAGATAAACAGTTTTCTGTATCATCTAATAAAATCTATGAATGGAATATTGATGGATTCAGTGAACAAGAGATATTAAATAAATTGAACCACATGTCTATGGTAGCAAACAGCTATATAACTAAATTCAACAACCTGTCTCAGCCAGATATTGTTGAGTTATTAGCTAGTGGATTCATTGGTATTCTCAGATCTTGGTGGGAAAAACATCTCACTGAAGATACTAGATTATCAATAATTCATGCTATTCAGATAGACGATGACGGCAATCCTATCTTTGATGAAGACGTTGGTATTGGTCCGCCAGATGGTGTTAATACTTTAATTTTTACCATTATTAAATATTTTGTTGGTACTCCCAGTAATATTACTGAGAGAATTCACGACCAGTTAAGTAACCTCACTTGTCCCACCCTAAGTGATTTTAGGTGGTATAAAGATGTGTTTACCTCCCAAGTTATGTTGCGAATTGATAGTAACAAACCATTCTGGAAAGAAAAATTCGTCAATGGTTTACCTTCATTATTCGCACATAAAGTTCGTGAAGAGTTAAGCAAAGATTTAGGATATATCGATTATGATAACCTAACATATGGTGACATAATCAGTTATATTTAAAAAATTGGATTAAAAATGTGTATTTACTTTAAATTAGCTAAACAAGCCAATAAAGACAAAAAGAAAGCTAAATACGAGTTAGGCACGTTCTGTGAACAATATGGTTTATCACCAGTTGCTCCCTCCAGAAGGAAGCACCTGCATAAACATATTGATTATCATAAAAGTAACAAATGTCATAAACAAAGACGCAGTCATAGAAAAGATAAAAATCAAGAAGATTATTATAGTAAACCCAAACCCACAAATAAAAAATCATCTAAAAAATTTGATAAAAGTAAAATTGTTTGCCACAATTGTGGGCAGAAAGGGCATTACAAAAATGAATGCAAAATAAAAAAGAAATTATCTTGATTAAATATCTCTAGCGAATATACTGAACAATTATTAGAACTAATGAGAATAGAGAACAATGTCAAGAATGATGAAGGTTCCGATATTCCTTATTCTTCTAATAGCGCTTCTAGTAATCATGAAACAGATAGTGACAATGATTTAAGTCACTATTTGTACTAACAATTGCAAGGAAAAGTGTTGCATTAAGAAAATCAATGTAATTAATAAAGATGAAGAAGAAAGCTCTCTCGCTAATTGATTTAATCAAGAAAATTTACGATCCCGAGTTAAAATCTCAATTATACTAAACAATTAAAAGATTTATTGACTAAAGATAATAGAGTTAAGGATAAAATTGTTAAGGCTAAATATAAACCAAAGATTTAGTCCGAATAAAACCCTGAACGATTTAAAACTCCTGGTTAGGAAGTAACCCTTCCAGAATTAAATCAAGAAGTTAATAAACTAAAAAAGGAAATTTCTAACCTAAAATTAGAAGTCTCTAATTTTAGAAAAGATTTTGATGACAAAAGATCCGACCTTCATGTTCAAGATTCTTCCTCTAGTGATGAAGATCACGATGAACCTGAATCATCTGGTACTAAGGAAGAAACTGATCTTTTTGTTCAAGGTCTTTTACTTAAAAGAATTAAGGATATCACCATCCAAAAATGGTATATTTCCATTAATCTAGTTGTCAATAAAACCTTTTCAATACAACTTCCTACCCTAGTTGATACCGGCGCAGATTTAAACTGTATTCAAGAAGGCTAAATCCCAACTATTTACTATAGGAAAACTAATGAAAAATTGAATTCAGCCAATGCTAGTCAAATGGAAATTAAATATAAGTTACCTAATGTTCAGTTCTGTCAAGATAATATGTGTTTTAAAACATCTTTTGTTTTAATCCGCAATCTTACGGATAAGATCATCTTAGGATTACCATTTATATATTTACTTTACCCTTTTACTATCAGTAATGAAGGATTAAGTTGTAATCATTTAGGAAATAAAATAACATTTAAATTTCTTATTAAACCAAAAGAAAGAGATTTAAAATTTATTCAAGAAGAATCTATTTCCAAATCATTAAATTTATTAAATTGTAAATCCACTCATTTGAATTTCTTAAAGGAAGAAATTAAGTACAAACGAGTTGAAGAACAGCTACAGAATAAGAAAGTTCAGGAAAAAATTGAAAAGTTAAAAATCTATTTAAAAGAAAATCTTTGTTCTGATTCTCCTAATGCCTTTTGGCATCGGAAAAAACATGTTGTAAGGCTCCCTTATGCTAAGGAATTCAAAGAACACCTAATTCCTTCTAAGGCCAGACCAATACAAATGAATCATGAACAAGTAGAGTTATATAAAAAGGAAATTAATGATCTCCTTAATAAAGGTTTAATTAAACCCAGTAAATCCCCTTGGTCTTGTCCTGCCTTCTATGTTAACAATGAAGCAGGAAAAGAAAGAGGTGTACCTCGTCTAGTCATTAATTATAAACCATTGAATAAGGTTCTAGAGTGGATTAGGTATCCCCTTCCCGACAAAGACGACCATATCAATAGATTAAGTAACGCCACAATATTCAGTAAATTTGTCCTGAAGTCCAGTTTCTGGCAGATTGCCATTCATCCTGATGATAGATACAAAACAGCATTCACTAATCCATTTGGTCACTATGAATGGAATGTCCAGGCATTTGGCCTAAAAAATGCTCCCATTGAATTCCAAAATATTCTTAATGACATATTAAACCCTTTCAGTCATTTTATTGTCATTTATATCGATGATATTCCCATTTTTTCAAAGGCGATTGAAGAACACATTAAACATTTGAAATCGTTCTTCAAGACAGGTAAAGATAATGGTTTAGTTCTTTCACCTTCCAAATGCAGCCTATTTCAGGTCAGAGTAAGGTTTCTTTGTCTTAATATCTTTAGAGGACAAGTTCAAATTTCATTGAAAGAGCTATTCAATTCACGACAAGTTTCCCGATAAGATAACCAATAAAACCAACTGCAGAGATTTCTTGGCTCGCTTTCAATTATATTGGCAAGTTTTACAAGAATCTCGTGAAGATTTGCAAACCTCTTTTCCAAATAAGCTTGCAAGACAATCCTCCACCTTAGATCGACGTTCATACTTCATCAGTCCAACAAGTAAAAATTTACGCCAAGGCATTGCCTCGCCTTGGCATTTCCAAAGATTCAAATATATAAAATTGTTGAAACCGACGCCTCGAGATATTGGATTCGAGGCATTCTTAAACAAAAGTTAACTCCATTCCCGCAACAAATTGTTCGTTTTCATTCCTAAGTGCATGGAATAGTACACAATTAAATTATACTACTATTAAAAAAGAAATACTTTATTTAGTATTATGTATTAATAAATTTCAAAGTGATCTATTAAATCAGAAATTTTTAGTCCGTATTGATTGCAAGTCAGCAAAATATATCTTAGAAAAGGATGTTGAAAATCTAGCCTCTAAACATTCTTTTGCTAGATGGCAAGCCATATTGAGCATTTTTGATTTTGATATTGAATACATCAAAGGTAGTAACAATTCAATTCCTGATTTTTTCACTCGAGAATTTATCAATACAGGTACTATTCAGACATGAGCATTAGAGGATCATCTTCCTCAAGGGGTTCGGGTCGCCCTACTGGCCCAAATAATCAACCTAGAGGAACTTTGATTCCTCACCCAGTCACCCCAGTTTATCAGTCAAACAAATTTACAGTCCTTGGAACACTTCCCAAGCCATATAGTTCAGCTTTAACCAGTAAGCCTGAACCAATTGATCCTTTTAGTAATCCAACCAAGGCTTCATCTTTAGCTCCTAATCATCCTCCTTCTGAGCATATGCTAAAGTGGAAAAATTACCATTTTTATATTGAACCCTACATGAAACCAAAAGATGACCACATTAAGCTTGCTGCCCAGTTTTTTCCCCCTAGATGGCATTTTTAGCCCCTGGCTCCTTATAAATCTCTTGTATTTTATAAGGACATTCTTCTGGAAACGGAGTCGGTAAACATTAAACCAATTTACGCCAACAATGATAAGACTAAAGTTCTTTATCATTCTTTATACATTAAACTGTTTGTTCAAATGTTTGATTGGGGGAAAAACCCCTCTGATCTTATAAATCTCTCTAGTCAAGATAATTCTTTCTGTTATTATGATTATATTGAAGCTTGGTACAAGGTTCTCCTTCACCAAAATGAATCACATAGTCATTCATCGTTCATTCAATTTGACCATAAATTCAAGAGCCCAATCCCCTATTGGTTTGTTCTTTGGTGGTATAGATTAGGTTCTACTTATGATCTTCTTCCCGACCTCCTTAAACTTCAACTAAATCATTTTAGCAATCACAGTAAAACAGATCCAAAGAATGACGAAGTTCCCCTCACTCTTTTATTTGTTAGTAAATATAAGATCCTCGGATTCTTAAATGGCAAAGACGAATTTCACCTCCCTCTACTCCAAATCAATAGTATTCATCATGATCCACTCCCTCGAGTGTCTCACCTCTTTATGTTAAGTGGTGGGATAAATTCGACATTAATGTAGTTAGTTGGTCGTTTTTCTTTGAATTTTACGTTGCTCCAGCTTCCCTCTTCCGATCCACAACCATTCCTCGTGCTAGTAAAGAACAAGAGTCAAAATCTAAGTCAAAAGAGTCTAAAGTCATCCCCAATCGTTCAAAGAGATGTTCTAGTAAAATTTTGATTTTAAAATTGTTCCAAAGAAAGAAATAATAAAATTGCCCAAGCACTCAACAAAAGGATTGATGAAGCCATACATGAAGAAGCCTCAAGATGTTCTTCATCCTCCAAATATGGTTCTCCCAAGAACCTCAATGATGATAATGACCCATACGGCATCATCAACCTACAGACGCCAGGGAGCCATTTGCTCGATGTCCTCGCTTATTTGCACTGCTCCGTGACAACTCACCAATCAATCGGAAGAATCTCATGTTTTTCCATCAAAAGCAACCCCAATTGTACGCGTATAAATGCTCTCCAAAAGACAAAAGATGCTCTTTTTTCAATCGAAAGCATCAATGAGTCAAAAGTTTTTACCTTTTCGCCAAAAGCGTCTGTATTTAGTCAAAAGTAATTACTATTCATCAATAGTAAAGTGTGTGTATTTTACTTTTCCTTATGTAAAATTATTCTTATTTTACCCCGATTAATGTAATAGTTCCCTTTCCTTGATCTATAAAAGGAAATCGAACTTATTTAGTAATCGATTGGCGGCATTTGAAACTTAGTAGAGACTCGAGTTCCTTCTCAAATTTAATCTTAGGTTTCTACCACTGCTTAGCCTACTTAAGCCCTCTTCTCTTCTTCTTTAAATGTATCTTTAATAAGTAAGTCAATTTTATTTTCTCGTATTATTTGTAAATATTTCAATTATCAATAAATTTGTTTTTATTTAGTAATCAAAATTGTGATTAGTTGCATGCACTACTTTGTTTGTACTATTTCTTATTTCTATTTTGCTTCAGTCCCCAAATGGTATCAGAGCCAAGTTATTTGTTTCTAGTTGCCAGTAAGATCTAGTAGTCTGTTCATTCGTTTACTATTTTCAAAATTTTCTCTTTTATTCTTATTCCGAAGTCACCTAACTTACTTCAGTCCACCTTGTTCGTGTCTATCTTTTGTAAGTCTCTTGGGTGAGCAGTGTCGGGTATAGAACACATGTATGAGTCTGTCTAAGGTAAGAGGGTATGAATGGAAGAATAATGAATAAAACTTTATTTTTATTTTGAAAATCTATAAAAGATGAGTAGATTATTCAGGTCTAACTCCTCAACTAGTAACCGGTCGACTTTGACTCCTGTTCCAGACATAGTTAACCAAGAATCACACAGTTATGAAAACATTGGTCAAGCTTTACATAATTGGAACATACCTAGAGTATCTCCTAAAGAAATTTACCAGTCAACATTTTTTGATAACTTCAAAACCGATTATAATGTTAAAACTGTAGAAAAAGTTAACGCAATTAACAAACAGTATGAAAATTGTAGTCTTTTATCTCCTGATGTCATTAAAAAACATAGGAAGAAAGATTACAATTTTATCCACATTGGTCTAGTACAAGTTGCAGTTAAACCATTGAACATTAAGGGAATTAATTCAAGCATCTACCTTTGTCTTAGAGATGCTAGGTTCCTGAATTACTATCCCAGTATGATAGGTGCGATGGAATCAAGTTTGCACAATGGACCTATCCATTTTAATTGCTTTCCCGATTTCACACTAAGCCTTAGTGATCAACATCTATTAAAAGCTTTAACATTAAACATTAAAACATCTGGTGAGATCACTCATATGATTGAGGGTTCTCAACCCATAGCTTTGATTTATAGGATTTATTATAAGACCATGAAAATGAATTTAAACGTTCATGCTCTTAATAAAAGTCCTAAGGATCAAACTGTAATAATTCAGAGTTCAACTAGTGATGGTAATATTCAAATCCCGAGAACCATCCTCTGGAAGGATATTACGTTACCTAGTCAATGGACTTTACCCAATGAAATTCCACAACAACCTGTATTCAATAATCTGTTAAATATTGAAAATGTTAAGTAATTTTCTGATGGAACGGTCAAGATAAGTTTTGAGCGTACCTGAAGACCAGTTATTATTGAAGATTTTACTAGTTCTTTAGCACCTTCAGTTCACACTAGAAGAGATACTGAAGTACTCAGTAATCCTTCAGTTAGAGATATTAAATTAAAGGGAATCCTTAAACAAGGTCAAGCTAGTCACCCTTGCTATGCACATGTTGACCCTGTTGAAGAGGAATCCTTCTCTCCTACTTCTTCTGAATTTCCAACTCAGTCAGATTTTGAAATCCCTATTAATAATCAACTAAGAGTCATTAAAAAAGAATTCATACTAGATTGGGACAATCTTGTAAAGGATTTTAATTCTAAATCTAATAAAGAAAAAAGAAACCAGTTTCGCTCCAATCACCCTTCTGAAAAGGAACGTGATAAAATGGTTAATAGATGGAAATATTTTATTAACAGTGAAAAAATAAACATTACCTTTTACGATTGGTATGATCAATATCAAGGTAAATGTAGTGTTATTACTAAAACTCAATGGATACGATAAGATAAGTCAAAAATTTCTTCTAGTCATCCCCCATTAGAAATTGTTCTAATCCTAGTTAAAAATACATCTGTTGTTGCCAACCCTTTTAAGATTTCAGATGGTAACAAAGATGATAAAAAAATAATTAAACAATTAAATTTTTGTAATCAATATCTAGCAACTGTAGGAAGACAGCTAGATAGGATTGAAGAAAGGTTTAAAGAAACCATTATCAAAAAACCCGATTCCAAAATTGAACATCCTTTAATAAGTTTACCAGAAAATAGAAGTCAATTAGGTCTGCCTAATGATGATAGTGAACTTGTTCGATCAATTGATAAGTTATTTAAAAATTAAAAAAGCGAACCCTAGGTCCAAGTGGCACTATTGATACTATTGATCAAGTTCAAACTGATATTGAAAGCGATGAGTCGGTCGAGATCGCTCGATCTCGATTCAATTCCGAACTTTTATGATCAGTTAAATTAATTAACAGTCAAAAACACTAGTATAACCAGAAATTGGTATTCTAGACCTACTCCTCCGGATCTACAGCTCTCGAAGAGAAATCTAGATAAATGTTTTTACAGATCATCTATAAAATCTATGAAAGGAATATTGATGGATTCAGTGAACAAGAGATATTAAATAAATTGAACCACATGTCTATGGTAGCAAACAGCTATATAACTAAATTCAACAACCTGTCTCAGCCAGATATTGTTGAGTTGTTAGCTAGTGGATTCATTGGTATTCTCAGATCTTGGTGGGAAAAACATCTCACTGAAGATACTAGATTATCAATAATTCATGCTATTCAGATAAACGATGACGGCAATCCTATCTTTGATGAAGATGTTGGTATTGGTCTGCCAGATGGTGTTAATACTTTAATTTTTACCATTATTAAACATTTTGTTGGTACTCCCAGTAATATTACTGAGAGAATTCACGACCAGTTAAGTAACCTCACTTGTCCCACCCTAAGTGATTTTAGGTGGTATAAAGATGTGTTTACCTCCCAAGTTATGTTGCGAACTGATAGTAACAAACCATTCTGGAAAGAAAAATTCGTCAATGGTTTACCTTCATTATTCGCACATAAAGTTCGTGAAGAGTTAAGCAAAGATTTAGGATATATCGATTATGATAACCTAACATATGGTGACATAATCATTTATATTTAAAAAATTGGATTAAAAATGTGTATTCACTTTAAATTAGCTAAACAAGCCAGTAAAGACAAAAAGAAAGCTAAATACGAGTTAGGCACGTTCTGTGAACAATATGGTTTATCACCAGTTGCTCCCTCCAGAAGGAAGCACCTGCATAAACATATTGATTATCATAAAAGTAACAAATGTCATAAACAAAGACGCAGTCATAGAAAAGATAAAAATCAAGAAGATTATTATAGTAAACCCAAACCCACAAATAAAAAATATAATAAAAAATCATCTAAAAAATTTGATAAAAGTAAAATTGTTTGCCACAATTGTGGGCAGAAAGGGCATTACAAAAATGAATGCAAAATAAAAAAGAAATTATCTTGATTAAATATCTCTAGCGAATATACTGAACAATTATTAGAACTAATGAGAATAGAGAACAATGTCAGTAATGATGAAGGTTCTGATATTCCTTATTCTTCTAATAGCAGTTCTAGTAATCATGAAACAGATAGTGACAATGACGAAGTCACTATTTGTACTAACAATTGCAAGGAAAAGTGTTGCATTAAGCAAATCAATGTAATTAATAAAGATGAAGAAGAAAGCTCTCTGCTAATTGATTTAATCAGTAAAATTTCTGATCATGAGTTAAAATCTTAGTATACTAAACAATTAAAAGATTTATTGACTAAAGATAATAGAGTTAAGGATAAAATTGTTAAGGCTAAATATAAACCAGTATTTAGTCTGAATAAAACCCTAGAACGATTTAAAACTCCGGTTAAGGAAGTAACCCTTCCAGAATTAAATCAAGAAGTCAATAAACTAAAAAAGGAAATTTCTAACCTAAAATTAGAAGTCTCTAATTTAAGAAAAGATTTTGATGACAAATGATCCGACCTTCATGTTCAAGATTCTTCCTCTAGTGATGAAGATCACGATGAACCTGAATCATCTGGTACTAAGGAAGAAACTGATCTTTTTGTTCAAGGTCTTTTACTTAAAAGAATTAAGGATATCACCATCCAAAAATGGTATATTTCCATTAATCTAGTTGTCAATAAAACCTTTTCAATACAACTTCCTACCCTAGTTGATCTTAAAGCAGATTTAAAGCAGATTCAAGAAGGCTAAATCCCAACTATTTACTATAGGAAAACTAATGAAAAATTGAATTCAGCCAATGCTAGTCAAATGGAAATTAAATATAAGTTACCTAATGTTCATATCATCAAGATAATATGTGTTTTAAAACATCTTTTGTTTTAATCCGCAATCTTACTGGATAAGATCATCTTAGGATTACCATTTATATATTTACTTTACCCTTTTACTACCAAGAATGAAGGATTAAGTTGTAATCATTTAGGAAATAAAATAACATTTAAATTTCTTATTAAACCAAAAGAAAGAGATTTAAAATTTATTCAAGAAGAATCTATTTTCAAATCATTAAATTTATTAAATTGTAAATCCACTCATTTGAATTTCTTAAAGGAAGAAATTAAGTACAAACGAGTTGAAGAACAGCTACAGAATAAGAAAGTTCAGGAAAAAATTGAAAAGTTAAAAATCTATTTAAAAGAAAATCTTTGTTCTGATTCTCCTAATGCCTTTTGGCATCAGAAAAAACATGTTGTAAGGCTCCCTTATGCTAAGGAATTCAAAGAACACCTAATTCCTTCTAAGGCCAGACCAATACAAATGAATCATGAACAAGTAGAGTTATGTAAAAAGGAAATTAATGATTTCCTTAGTAAAGGTTTAATTAAACCCAGTAAATCCCCTTGGTCTTGTCCTGCCTTCTATGTTAACAATGAAGCGGGAAAAGAAAGAGGTGTACCTCGTCTAGTCATTAATTACAAACCATTGAATAAGGTTCTAGAGTGGATTAGGTATCCCCTTCCCGAAAAAGACGACCATATCAATAGATTAAGTAACGCCACAATATTCAGTAAATTTGTCCTGAAGTTCGATTTCTGGCAGATTGTCATTCATCCTGATGATAGATACAAAACAGCATTCACTACTCCGTTTGGTCACTATGAATGGAATGTCCAGGCATTTGGCCTAAAAAATGCTCCCAGTGAATTCCAAAATATTCTTAATGACATATTAAACCCTTTCAGTCATTTTATTGTCATTTATATAGATGATATTCTCATTTTTTCAAAGGCCATTGAAGAACACATTAAACATTTTAAATCGTTCTTCAAGACAGGTAAAGATAATGGTTTAGTTCTTTCACCTTCCAAATGCAGCCTATTTCAGGTCAGAGTAAGGTTTCTTGGTCTTAATATCTTTAGAGGACAAGTTCAGCCCATTGAAAGAGCTATTCAATTCGCTGACAGGTTTCCCAATAAGATAACCAATAAAACCCAACTGCAGAGATTTCTTGGCTCGCTCAATTATATTGGCAAGTTTTACAAGAATCTCAGGAAGATTTGCAAACCTCTTTTCTAGCGTTTGCAAGACAATCCTCCACCTTGGACTGACGTTCATACTTCTGTCGTCCAACAAGTAAAAATTTACGTCAAGGCATTGCCCTGTCTTGGCATTTCCAATGATTCAGCATATAAAATTGTTGAAACTGACGCCTCAGATATTGGATTCGGAGGCATTCTTAAACAAAAGTTAACTCCAGATTCCCCAGAACAAATTGTTCGTTTTCATTCCGGTGCATGGAATAGTACACAATTAAATTATAGTACTATTAAAAAAGAAATACTTTCTTTAGTATTATGTATTAATAAATTTTAAAGTGATCTATTAAATCAGAAATTTTTAGTCCGTATTGATTGCAAGTCAGCAAAATATATCTTAGAAAAGGATGTTGAAAATCTAGCCTCTAAGCATTCTTTTGCTAGATGGCAAGCCATATTGAGCATTTTTGATTTTGATATTGAATACATCAAAGGTAGTAACAATTCAATTCCTGATTTTTTCACTCGAGAATTTATCAATACAGGTACTATTCAGACATGAGCATTAGAGGATCATCTTCCTCAAGGGGTTCGGGTCGCCCTACTGGCCCAAGTAATCAACCTAGAGGAACTTTGATTCCTCACCCAGTCACCCCAGTTTATCAGTCAAACAAATTTACAGTCCTTGGAACACTTCCCAAGCCATATAGTTCAGCTTTAACTAGTAAGCCTGAACCAATTGATCCTTTTAGTAATCCAACCAAGGCTTCATCTTTAGCTCCTAGTCATCCTCCTTCTGAGCATATGCTAAAGTGGAAAAATTACCTTTTTCATATTGAACCCTACATGAAACCAAAAGATGACCCCATTAAGCTTGCTGCCCAGTTTTTTCCCCCTGGATGGCATTTTCACTTTTGGCCCTTATAAATCTCTTGTATTTTATAAGGACATTCTTCTGGAAACGGAGTCGGTAAACATTAAACCAATTTACGCCAACAATGATAAGACTAAAGTTCTTTATCATTCTTTATACATTAAACAGTTTGTTCAAATGTTTGATTGGGGGAAAAACCCTTCTGATCTTATAAATCTCTCTAGTCAAGATAATTCTTTCTGTTATTATGATTATATTGAAGCTTGCAACAAGGTTCTCCTTCACCAAAATGAATCACATAGTCATTCATCGTTCATTCAATTTGACCATAAATTCAAGAGCCCAATCCCCTATTGGTTTGTTCTCTGGCGGTATATGTTAGGTTCTACTTATGATCTTCTTCCCGACCTCCTTAAACTTCAACTAAATCATTATAGCAATCACACTAAAACAGATCCAAAGAATGACGGAGTTCCCCTCACTCTTTTATTTGTTAGTAAATATAAGATCCCCTGGATTCTTAAATGGCAGTACGGAATTTCACCTCCCTCTACTCCAGTCAATGGTATTCAGTCAGATCCACTCCCTCGAGTGTCTCACCTCTTTTATGTTATGTGGTGGGTTAAATTCGACATTAATGTAATAGTTGGTCGTTTTTTCTTGAATTTTTACATTGCTCCAGCTTCCCTCTTCCAGTCACAGCCATTCCTCAGGCTAGTAAAGAACAAGAGTCAAAATCCAAGTCAAAAGAGTCTAAAGTCAGTCCCACTGGTTCAACATGTTCTAGTAAAATTTCTGATTTTAAAAATTGTTCCAGTAAAAGAATTAATAAAATTGCCCAAGCACTCAACAAAAAAGGATTGACGGGCTATACACATGAAGAAGCCTCAAGATGTTCTTCATCCTCCAGTCATGGTTCTCCCAGTAACCTTAATGATGATAATGACCCATACGGTATCATCAACCTACAGGACGCTCAGGATCCATTTGCCTGATGTCCTCAGTTATTTGCACCTGCTCTGGCAGCCAGCTCACCAATCAATCAGAAGAATCTCCTGTTTTTCCATCAAAAGCAAATTTCACTCATATCGTCTTCTCCTCCAAAAGACAAAAGATGCTCTCTTTTCCACCGAAAGCATCAATGAGTCAAAAGTTTTCGGCCATTTGGCCAAAAGCGCTGTATTTAGTCAAAAGTAATTACTATTCATCAATAGTAAAGTGTGTGTATTTTACTTTTCCTTATGTAAAATTATTCTTATTTTACCCCAGTTAATGTAATAGTTCCCTTTCCTTGATCTATAAAAGGAAACTGAACTTATTTGGCAAGGCAGACTTCGAAACTTAGTAAGACTCTGAGTTCCTTCTCAAACGAATCTTAGGTTTCTACCACTGTTTAGCCTACTTAAGCCCTCTTCTCTTCTTCTTTAATTGTTTCTTTAATAAGTAAGTCAGTTTATTTTCTGTGCTATTTGTAAATATTTCAATTATCAATAAATTTGTTTTTATTTAGTAATCAAAATTGTGATTAGTTGCATGCACTACTTTGTTTGTACTATTTCTTATTTCTATTTTGCTTCCGTCCCCAAATGGTATCAGAGCCAAGTTATTTGTTTCTAGTTGCCAGTAAGATCTAGTAGTCTGTTCATTCGTTTACTATTTTCAAAATTTTCTCTTTTATTCTTATTAGAACTCACCTAACTTACTTGATCCACCTTGTTAGTGTAATATCTTTTGTAAGTCTCTTGGGTGAGCGATTATCGGTATAGAACACGTAAATGAGTCTGTCTAAGGTAAGAGGGTATGAATGGAAGAATAATGAATAAAACTTTATTTTGAAAATCAGTAAAAAGATGAGTAGATTATTCAGTCTAACTCCTCAACTAATGTAACCTTAAACTTTGACTCTGTTCGCCCGACATAGTTAACCAAGAATCACACAGTTATGAAAACATTGGTCAAGCTTTACATAATTGGAACATACCTAGAGTATCTCCTAAAGAAATTTATCTGTCAACATTTTTGATAACTTCAAAACCGATTATAATGTTAAAATCAGAGAAAAGTTAACGCAATTAACAAAGAGTATGTTATAATGTGTTTTAAAACATCTTTTGTTTTAATCCGCAATCTTACGGATAAGATCATCTTAGGATTACCATTTATATATTTACTTTACCCTTTTACTATCAGTAATGAAGGATTAAGTTGTAATCATTTAGGAAATAAAATAACATTTAAATTTCTTATTAAACCAAAAGAAAGAGATTTAAAATTTATTCAAGAAGAATCTATTTCCAAATCATTAAATTTATTAAATTGTAAATCCACTAATTTGAATTTCTTAAAGGAAGAAATTAAGTACAAACGAGTTGAAGAACACTTCTGTAATAAGAAAGTTCGAAAAAAAATTGAAAAGTTAAAAATCTATTTAAAAGAAAATCTTTGTTACGATTCTCCTAATGCCTTTTGGCATCGGAAAAACATGTTGTAAGGCTCCCTTATGCTAAGGAATTCAAAGAACACCTAATTCCTTCTAAGGCCGCACCAATACAAATGAATCATGAACAAGTAGAGTTATGTAAAAAAGGAAATTAATGATCTCCTTAGTAAAGGTTTAATTAAACCCAAGAAATCCCCTTGGTCTTGTCACGCCTTTCTATGTTAACAATGAAGCGGGAAAAGAAAGAGGTGTACCTCGTCTAGTCATTAATTACAAACCATTGAATAAGGTTCTAGAGTGGATTAGGTATCCCCTTCCCGACAAAGACGACCATATCAATAGATTAAGTAACGCCACAATATTCAGTAAATTTGACCTTAAGTCCGGTTTCTGGCAGATTGTCATTCATCCTGATGATAGATACAAAACAACATTCACTACTCCGTTTGGTCACTACGAATGGAATGTCTAGGCATTTGGCCTAAAAAATGCTCCCAGTGAATTCCAAAATATTCTCAATGACATATTAAACCGTTTCAGTCATTTTATTGTCGTTTATATCGATGATATTATCATTTTTTCAAAGGCCATCGAAGAACACATTAATCATTTGAAATCGTTCTTCAAGACAGTTAAAGATAATGGTCTAGTTCTTTTACCTTCCAAATGCAGCCTATTTCAGGTCAGAGTAAGGTTTCTTGGTCTTAATATCTTTAGAGGACAAGTTCAGCCCATTGAAAGAGCTATTCAATTCGCTGACAAGTTTCCCGATAAGATAACCAATAAAACCCAACTGCAGAGATTTCTTGGCTCGCTCAATTATATTGGCAAGTTTTACAAGAATCTCAGGAAGATTTACAAACCACTTTTCCAGCGTTTGCAAGACAATCCTCCACCTTGGACTGACGTTTATACTTCTGTCATCCAACAAGTAAAAATTTACGTCAAGGCATTACCCTGTCTTGGCATTTACAATGATTCATCGTATAAAATTGTTGAAACTGACACCTCAGATATTGGATTCGGAGGCATTCTTAAACAAAAGTTAACTCCAGATTCCCCAAAACAAATTGTTCATTTTTATTCTGGTGCATGGAATAGTACACAATTAAATTACAGTACTATTAAAAAAGAAATACTTTCTTTAGTATTATGTATTAATAAATTTCAAACTGATCTATTAAATCAGAAATTTTTAGTTCGTATTGATTGCAAGTCAGCAAAATATATCTTAGAAAAGGATGTTGAAAATCTAGCCTCTAAGCATTCTTTTGCTAGATGGCAAGCCATATTGAGCATTTTTGATTTTGATATTGAATACATTAAAGGTAGTAACAATTCAATTCTTGATTTTCTCACTCGGAAATTTATCAATACATGTACTATTCAGACATGAGCATTAGAGGATCATCTTCCTCAAGGGGTCCGGGTCGCCCTACTGGCCCAAGTAATCAACCCAGAGGAACTTTGATTCCTCACCCAGTCACCCCAGTTTATCAGTCAAACAAATTTACAGTCCTTGGAACACTTCCCAAGCCATATAGTTCAGCTTTAACCAGTAAGCCTGAACCAATTGATCCTTTTAGTAATCCAACCAAGGCTTCATCTTCAGCTCCTAGTCATCCTCCTTCTGAGCATATGCTTAAGTGGGAAAATTACCTTTTTCATATTGAACCCTACATGAAACCAAAAGATGACCCCATTAAGCTTGATGCCCAGTTTTTTCCCCCTGGATGGCATTTTCAGCCCCTGGCTCCTTATAAATCTCTTGTATTTTACAAGGACATTCTTCTGGAAACGGAGTCGGTAAACATTAAACCAATTTACGCCAACAATGATAAGACTAAAGTTCTTTATCATTCTTTATACATTAAACAGTTTGTTCAAATGTTTGATTGGGGGAAAAACCCCTCCGATCTTATAAATCTCTCTAGTCAAGATAATTCTTTATGTTATTATGATTATATTGAAGCTTGGTACAAGGTTCTCCTTCACCAAAATGAATCACATAGTCATTCATGGTTCATTCAATTTGTCCATAAATTCAAGAGCCCAATCCCCTATTGGTTTGTTCTTTGGTGGTATAGGTTAGGTTCTACTTATGACCTTCCCAACCTCCTTAAAGATCAACTAAATCATTTTAGCAATCACAGTAAAACAGATCCAAAGAATGACGGAGTTCCCCTCACTCTACAAAGTAGTGCATGCAACTAATCACAATTTTGATTACTAAATAAAAATAAATTTATTGATAATTGAAATATTTATAACAGCACAGAAAATAAACTGACTTACTTATTAAAGAAACATTTAAAGAAGAAGAAAGAGGGGTTAAGTAGGCTAAACAGTGGTAGAAACCTAAGATTCGTCTAAGAAGGAACTCAGAGTCTTACTAAGTTTCGAAGTCTTCCCTGCCAAATAAGTTCAGTTTCCTTTTATAGATCAAGGAAAGGGAACTATTACATTAACTAGGGTAAAATAAGAAACATTTTACATAAGGAAAAGTAAAATACAAACACTTTACTATTGATATATTGTCAAGGAATTCTATGCAAACGGTGAGGACAAAGAACCATTCCATGCATTTGTTCGAGGTCGGTTGGTGCCATTCAGTGTCGATGCAATAAACACCTACTATCAACTGCGGGTACCTCGCCACTACCATTATGATCATCTGTGAAATTTTGATCCAAACTATGATGCTATTATCGTAGAGATGACAAAGCTAGGAACGTCATAGATGAAAGGTCGAAAGGGAGGCACCGTGTTCTATAGCAAGGAACTTAGCCGGTATGGAAAAATCTGGTACGCCTTCTTATGCGCTAATTTGCTTGCATCCCAACACACCTCAGATGTCACCAAAGAGAAGGCATTACTGTTGTACGCCATTGTGCAAGATTTCATTATTGACATCGGGGCCATTATCTGTTCCTCTATCCGCCGGTGCTTATGTGGAAAATTTTTTGGAGGCTTGCCACACCCAACACTCATTTGTGGGTTGTGCCGTCAAGCAGGGGTACGATGGTCTGATGACGAGCCCACACAAATGTCGCTTGCATTGCTTGATTTGAGAATGATAGCGTGGTATTCTATATGGGCAGGTGGCGAGTCACATCCGCGGGGTTTAGGCTTTATTTTTTCGTCAACGTCGGAAGACGAAGTGGATGCTACAGAGGCATCAGAGGATGACGATGAAGCTATTGGAGATCAAGGGGACGAGCAGGTACCGCAGGTCGAGGCCATATCCAGTCCTCAGTTCCTTAATTTCCAAAATCAGATAAATGCGCACAGCAAAGTGACACGTCGGGAAATGAGGCGACTAGCAATGAACGCATGTTTCACCTCTCTGAACACAACTCTTCAAATCTTCAACTCAGCGGCATAATTTCCTTATCAACAGCCCGAACCAATGCCGAGGTTTCCACCAAGTGATTCAGACGAAGAGGATTAACAACCATCTCCTCAGACTTGAGCGATAGCAAGGAAGTCCTCACATACTTACCTCACATACTTATTTCAACTATTCATCCAATGAGGACATTGTATCACTTAATTTTGGGGGATTTAAATACATGTTTGCATGTATAAGCAGTATTTAGGTTTGCATTTTGTCATTTTCATTTCAGTAGTGCATGATAGCTTAGGTGCATACATAGTAGCTTACGTTAATGTTTATCATTGCATATTTTGTAAATAGTGAATTTTATTATTTATAAAAAAAGAGAAAAAAAAGAATAAATTTTAGTTAGTTAAAAATTGTGTGCGCATAAGTCCATAAATGTTGTAGTTCATAGTATTTGTGGGATAATGATGTGATTGATAATAAGTTAAAAAATACAACGTTGATTACTAGAACTGTGAAACAATTTTTGTTTATGAATCGAATCTTGAGCTTGTTTAAAACTGGTGTAGAAAAGGATAGCACGATTAATAAACATCTGTGTTGATTGGTCAGTTCAAATTGATACATAAATAGTTTCTAAAGGATAATGTTAGAGTGAATGAGAAAAGGACAATGATAGACAGTGAAGGGAAAAACTTAAGCAAGAACCTAAGTTTGGGGGATGATATGTGGGGTATATAAGCTTATTCTAGAGAAAAGAGTACATATATCGTGACTAGTCTTGTTTTGGTGCCTCTGTTACTTGAGCAAGTACACCTGAGGGGATTGTCTTTACACCTAGCGCCCTAAGGTCTTTTATGGTCTGGGAGCCGTTGGTTGAAAGCTCGCTAAGGGGTAGCACTGTCAGCCTAATGAGATGAGACATTGCACAGTTATGTAGGTATGTATATGATTTTTTTTTAAAAAAAAAATAGCGATATGAATAGAACGGGAAAAGAGCAAAAAGCCCCCGTAAGAAAAAAAAGAAATATAGAGAAAAAGAAAAGAAGATATATATGAATAAAGTATAAGTACCCTACCTGAACCCCTAAGATTAGTGATTACTTAGTTTTAGTTGGAACTATCCAATTTTAGAATTTTTAAGTGTACATTGTATGATTCCTTCGAAGAAATTAATTATGTATTGAATTTGAGTTTGTAGCAGTTGTCATGGATGTTGATCACACACACACTATACCAGTGATGATGGCTTGAGATTTAAGGATTAAAATGGAATTGTAGATTGGTTTTTTGTAGTTGATGTTGTATAGTTTCTTTTTTGCTGAGGCCATTAAAATAATCTTGATTCTATGGTCTTGATGGATTAGAAAGCATATAGTTAGATCATAGTCATTTCATCTCATTGCATTTCATTTCATGTAGTTGTTTTGTGCTCGAGGACTAGCACGGTTTAATTTTGGGGGATTTTGATAAGTGGATTTTATATACGCGAATCAAGGTCCATTTCATGCTTATTTGTTGCTAAATTCTTGTGACCATGTTCGTTTTTATTTGTTTTATGTTATTTCATGTGTAGGATGGTTGTTGTGGCATTTAATGTGTATTTGGAGTTATTCGGGATGATTTGAAGTCATTTGGTGTAAGTGTGGACAAAATCTTGAAGTACAACATGTCAGGTAGCAGAATAGAGGCCATGAGAGATGGGCACATTTTTTTATACACCCCGTAATGGGCGGGGGTTCTTCTTACTCAGTTAACAGAAGGTAGCCGGCAAGGAAGGTATTTATATCTAATGTACCCTATGGGCGGGGGTCTTCATATGTGCTAGACAGAAAGGAAGCCCACCGGGGCGAACGTAGATAACTCATGAACCCCCTCCGAGGCAGGGGGTGTCAATTCTAAAGTTGTCCTGCTATGATTGAAATTCTTCTTGGGCATGGATTCTAGCTCATAGCATGTCAATGGAACTCTAATTGAAGGGAATTTCGGCTGGAGCTTGTGTCTATTATTCTATTAATAACAAATTAAACAACACACAAGGCACATTACGAAGATCTAATCTCAATTTTTTATAGCAAGCGTGGTGTAGTATTTCAAAGGGATTTTTGAGACGATTACGATTCTAGGCTACGAGAAGGGTGTTTTTCAATATTCTTCGTCTTAGGCTATTAATTGTAAGCGGAAGGATGATTTCTATGATTTATTCAGTGTTTATTTCGTTTATTATGAACTAATTCACTTTTTAGAGCTATGATGGATCTTTAAGTGAAACGATGATTTTGTAAACTTTGATTTCCAATTTAATAATCTATTTCCAGTTTATCTATATTGATTTGAGCTTGAATATATGAATTGCCTGATCAACAATTCTTTGTGGACTTGTATGGAATCAAGAGAGGATATTCAAATCTAGACCTAGTTGGTATAGCATGTGTTTATGAATTTTGCGAATAGCAGAATTGTGATGAATGTTAAGGTTGAGATATGCTTGACATCGCATGTAATTAGATAGAGAACTTATTCTTAAACATTCTTTAATTGTAATTCACATAGAGATATAGTGAGTTAGTTAATTAAAGTGTTTAACGTGTTTCTATCTTGATTGTGGATTTACGTGAATACGGTATTAGTGCATCGAGAGGTGGTTAATACTACATTAGTGTTCTTGATTAATAAACTGGGATAATGCATTGAATTGGAATAAAGGTGTTATAATTAAAGTAAAGCTTAAACTGAAATCATAAGTCTAATTCTCTATTGATTGTTTGAAATTTTACATTTTGATATTTGTGATTGATTTGTGATAGTTTATATTATCCTTTAATTTAGAATCGTTAATTATCATTAATGAGTTGAATAGTTTAATAAAATTTGGGTTAATAGAAAATTGGTAATTGTAAGTTAAGATTATTGCTAGTTGATCTCTATGGGAATGAAACTCTACTTATCACTTTATTACTTGTTGACCACGTATAGTTGCGTGCATTGCGTATCTAGATTTTACCGAACACCCCGGCGGGCATGGCTACTGCAATTTGACATTGAGGACCCCAAATGGGTGAAGGAGTTTTAGGTTTTAGGCCCTTACGGGTATATGTTATGTTAATTTCTTGGAGACCCCCTCCCCGGCGGGGGTTGTAGTACAAAATGGGCCCGCCCCGGCGGGCATGGCTACTGTTAGTTTCCTCTATTTTTCAACTTTGCTTCACATTAGTCTACTTCAGTGTTCTCTTTCCAACCTGCAAGACATGAATATGAACGTTAGTGAACATTTTGATAAACATCATGTATTATTGGGAGATTAACAAGACTTTTATCGTATTCTACTACCTGGTAATTTAATAAACACTATATTTTAACAAATATGAATGAAAAATATGAGAAATAAACTAAAGATTGGGTTGCCTCCCAATTAGCGCTTGATTTTAAGTCGTTCAGTCTGACTACTTCCTGTTTATGTTATGTCGGCCAATGTGATGGCGATGACATCGGTATTGGCCTCGCCACCCCAATAGTTCTTTAAACGATGACCGTTGACCTTGAATATTTCTAACTGATTGCGACTGTAGATTTCAACGGCGCCATGAGAGAATACTCGCTTTATAGTAAATTGTCCCGACCATCTCGACTTAAACTTTCCTGGGAACAATTGCAACCGTGAATTGAACAAGAGGACTGATTGACCCGGCTCGAATGTTTGATGCATAATTTTCTGGTCGTGCCATCTTTTTACCTTTTCTTTGTATAATTTGGAGTTCTCATAGGCGTGAAGGCAAAATTCGTCGAGCTCATTCAGGTTAAGTAGTCTCTTTTCCCCTACAGCTGCTTGATCGAAATTGAGTTTTTGAACCGTCCAATAAGCCTTATGTTGTAGCTCAACCGGTAAGTGACATGCCTTCCCGTACAGTAGTCGAATGCACGATCTTGTCTGTGTTGATCAGAATATTTCTTTTGTCTGTCTTGAGCATCTATCAATCTTTTTTTGATGATTTTGACAACCTCAGTAGTTTGTTGTACCGCCTACGGTCCTAATGATTGACGTTCACCGACTTCGTCCCCAAAGACAAAGAGTTCTGCACCTCCTGCCATATAATGCTTTGTAAGGTGGCATGCCGATACGTGCGTGGTAACTGTTATTGTAGGCAAATTCCACCAATGGTAATTGTTCATCCCAGCTCCCTTTGAAATCCATGACGCATGCCTCAGCATATATTCCAATGTCTGGATTGTTCGTTCGCTTTGGCCATCTATTTGTGGATGATATGTCGTACTCATTCACAACTGTGTTCCCATACATTCTTGTAGTCCCTTCCAGAAGTTTGTTGTGAACCTCGGATCTCTATCGAACATAATTGACACTGGAACTCCATGTCTTGAGACGATCTCTTTAACGTATAGCTTCGCTAGCTGATCAAGATTAAATCTAATCTTTATTGGCAAAAAGTGTGCAGATTTTGTCAATCTGTCCACTATCACCCATATCGCATCATATCCTTTCTGAGTCGTTGGAATACCTACCACAAAATCTATTGTGATATGCTCCCATTTTCATTTCGGTATCTCTAACGGTTGAAGTAATTCGCTCGGCCTTTGACGCTCGACCTTAACTCTCTAACATGTCAAGCACTTTGCAACGCATTCTGCAACGTCTTTTTTTCATATTTGGCCACCAAAAATGTCACCGCAAATCTTGATACATCTTCGTACTTCCCAGATGAATCGAATATCTCGAGCTATGAGCTTCTGTCAAGATTTCTTCTTTAATATCTTGTACTGTTGGAACCCAAATTCGTCCTTCGAATCTCAACATTCCCTCAATATCAACCTTGAACTTTACTTCCCTTCCTTCAAGCACACTTTCCTTTATTTTTTTGCATTCCTCATCTTGTAGTTGAGTATTCTTCACTTTGTCCGCAAAAGTTGGACTAGCTTCCATCTGGTATAATTTTTCATTGGATTCTTTTGGAAATTTGATTTCCAACTCTAATCTTGCCATTGCTGAAATAAGCTCCTCCTTATCAGTTAACAACATCAACTTTTCTTTTCCTTTCCTACTCAAGGCATCTGCAACTACGTTTGCTTTACTTGGATGATAAAAGATCTCACAATCGTAATCCGTTATCAATTCCATCCATCTCATTTGACGCATGATCAGGTCTTCATGAGTGAAAATATACTTCAGACTCTTATGGTCTGTATAGATCTCACATTTCTCTCCATAGAGATAGTTTCTCCATATTTTCAAAGCAAACGCAACCGCCGCCAACTCTAAATCATGAGTCGGATACCCTTTTTCGTAGTCTTTAATTTGCCTTGATACATACGCGATGACTTTGTCATTCTGCATAAGGACACATCCTAATCCTTTGTGTGAAGCATCACTATACACCACAAAATTTCCTGTATTATCAGGTAATGACAACACAGGTGCCATACTTAACTTATTTTTCAATTCTTGGAAACTTCTTTCACACTTCTCCGTCCAAACAAATTTTACAGATTTTTTCGTCAAATTTATCAACGGAGTGGCAATCTTGGAGAAATCCTGGATAAATCGTCTGTAATACCCTGCCAATCCCAAGAAACGTCTCACTTCTGATGGAGTTCTTGGTTGTTCCCAATTTATCACAGCTTCGACCTTTGATGGATCCACTAAAATTCCATCCTTATCAATTACGTGCCCAAGAAATTGTACACGTTCTAACCAGAATTCACATTTAGAGAATTTTGCGTACAACTTTTCCTTTCTTATCGTCTCCAGCGTTAGACGTAAGTGTTCCACGTGTTCTTCTTGAGTTCTAGAGTACACCAAAATATCATCGATAAACACCACAACAACTTGTCTAAAAATGGCTTAAACACCCTGTTCATCAAATCCATGAACGCTACAGGGGCGTTTGTCAAACCAAAAGACATCACCAAAAATTCGTAATGTCCATACTGAGTTCCGAATGTCGTCTTCGGTACATCCTCCTTCCTTACTTTCAGTTGATGATACCCACTTCTCAAATCTATTTTTGAGAAATATCTAGCACCCTTCAACTGATCAAACAAATCATCTATTCTCGGCAATGGATATTTATTCTTAATAGTGACTTTATTTAATTCCCTATAATCAATGCAAAGACGCATTGACCCATCCTTCTTCTTTATGAATAACATCGGTGCTCCCCACGGTGACACACTCGGCTGAATGTATTTCTTGTCCAACAGCTCCTGCAGTTGTTCCATCAGTTCCTTCATCTCTACTGAAGCCATTTTGTACAGGGCCTTCGATATTGGAGTGGTTCCTGGCGCTAAGTCGATCACGAACTTGATTTCTCTGTTAGGTGGAAGTCCTGGCAAATCCTCCGGATACACGTCCACGAATTCCCTAACCACTGGTATTTCTTCCAGTTTCACACCCTTCTTCTGAGTATCGACTGTGTAAGCTAAATAACTCACACAACTTTGACTCAACAACTTCTTGGCCAGCATAATCGTCAGACATCTCATTTGTCTAGGCTATTTGCTACCATTGAAAACTACCTTTGACGGAGTCATAAGGTTTACACATTTCTTTTGGCAATCAATTATCGCTCCACAATTGAACAACCAATCCATTCCCAAAATAACATCAAACTCTCCAAGCCTAATCGAAATTAAATCTACCATCATAATATTTCCCTTAATATTCACCCTACAGTTCTTATATACAAACCTAACAGGAATTACTTCCTTATTCACAGTTTCTATGTTTAAAGGGAAATTCAATTCTTCACTAGGCAATCCTAATCTTATAGCAAATTCATCAAATATAAATGAGCAAGTAGCACCCAAATCAAATAATACATAAGCATCAATATCATTGATTGGGATAATACCTGACACCACATCCTTTGATTGCATAGCATCTTGCACAGTCATGTTGAAGGCTTTGGCTATGGGTTTGTTTGATGTCGTTGGTCCAATAATGGCTCATGTACCTCCACTGCTACCTCCCTTTCTTCCTGTTGTCTCTCCAGCTTTCTTCTTAGGGCACTCACGAGCAAAGTGATCCTTGGACCCGCAAGTAAAGCAAACGTTCTTCTTGGGTTGATTGTAATTTAGGGCGATGTGACCCTCCTGGCCACAGTTAAAGCATACTCGCATCCCCATTAAGCATACACCCTTGTGAAACTTCCTGCATGTAGCACATTCTTCAAACTTCTTATTCTGCTGGTTACCCTACTGATTTCCAGTACCCATATTTCCATTCCACTTTCTTTTCAGATTATTGTTACCATTTCCACTACCACCACCTCCATTTTTAATCTCCACTTCATTCTTCTACTTTTTCTCGTTTGATTGAACTTAGTTACGACCTCGCCCCACCTTCAAATGAGAATTGCCTTTTCCATTACTTACCGCAAATGTTTGCAATCGAACAAGGAAACCAGATTATATACAACCAGGGCTTCAGTCCCTGTTCAAACCTCTTCGCCTTGCGTTCATCTGTGCTGACTTGATATGGCGCAAACCTCACCAACTCGTTGAATTTTGCTTCATACTCCAACACCGTCATCGTTCCTTGCTTCAATTCTAAAAATTGCACTTCTAACTGACTCTTTAAACTCTCTGGGAAATAGGTCTAGAAAAATATCACATTAAACCTATCCCAGGTCATAACCCCTTGTCCTCCTCTAGTTTTATTGGCCTGCCACCAATAACTAGCCTCTGCTTTCAACATGAATGTTGCAAAAGCAGTCTTCTGATCCTTTTCTACTCCCGCAACACCGAACACTTTCTCTATCTCCATGACCCATGTCTGTGCCTAAATCGATTTCATTGACCCACGGAATTCTGGTGGTCCAACCGCCTTGAAGTCCTTAAACGTTGCAGCTTGATTTTGTGGTTGATTCTGCGGTTGATTCTGAAGGCACACATCAATAACGTCCACCACCTTCCTTCAAGGGTTAGCTTCAAATTATTATTAGTTGGTCCCCTCAGTGGTTCTCTGTCGGGGTGGTTGACGTCTTGGAGGCATTTTCTGCTAAAAATGCACTCATTAGATTATTACTCAACTTTTTTTTAAGTAATTTCTACCTTAACTTGCCCCCATAAAAGTAATAATCACATAACACATAATACTTTGGATAAAATAAGATAATAACTTTTATTCATTCATAATTTCTTTGAAAACATCATAACAACATCATCACTGCTATTTACATTATTTTCCTGAACTACTAAAGTTTCAGGACATCATCATCATATCCCATAGGTTACATAACACTTGGGGATTTACATATTATTTATCATATCATAAATCATATATCAAGTACATTCCCTACGATGTCCTACTAAGATACTGCAAAGCCTTACGACGCTCTTCATTCATAATTCGGAACATAGTTCGACGATCTAATATGTACGATGGCAGAGTCTAAAACTGAATCGGATAACCCATGACCCGATCTGGAGCTCGATTAATCACGGTGTTGAACACATTATTCATTTCCTCCATCTTCATTCTCTTTGCTTGTGCATCTCCCTCTGCTATTTCGGCTCGTTGATAAGCTTCCTTGTACGCATCTTCGGCTCTTACTCTTTTAATAGATTCCTCTTTCAACTTTTTCTTCAACTCTGCTATCATTCGCTCGTTCTCTTCTTTAGTGTGAACTAGCTCTTCTTCAACATTGTTCAAGCATTCCTCTCGTTCCTGGATTTAGTCGTCCTTCTATGCCATCGAGGTCTGTTGCTCAACAACTATCTCTTGCAATTCCTCGATAGTATCTTAAAGTTCCACGTTGCAGTCGTAGACTTCATCGTACATATGAGCAGCTATCGAGGTCAGTGGAATCTCTTCCTCCTCGTCCTCGTCGTCCTCATTCGCCTGCGGCAACTCAACGGGGTCTTCCTCATCTGTTTCTACATCATCATCCTAATCCTCAAGCACTGTAAGCAACGGGGCTGACTCCCATGGAAGTAGTTGTTCCCAAACCATATGAATGTCATGAGATTCCTCCTCTCTAGGCATCTGAGGTCCTTCCTCCCTAGCCTGACTAGATTCTCCGACATTAGCCATCCTGACAACAAGATTTTTAAGTTTTAGTAATTAATCACCATTACTTGACACTCACGAGCACATAAGTTGTAATCATGTAAGCACATATGTGTTTTATTACTTCATCCTTAAAACTCGATAAGAGTTTATCATCACTATCTTTTCAAATGTTACTTCCTAAGGCTTTTTCCCACCTAAGGTTCATACCCTAAAGCTTTGATACCAACTCGTGACACCCCCAAATCCAGGTACTTCATTCCCACAGGATTTGGTGTTCACTTAATCAAACATTCATATCTAACTACCCAATCATAAAAAAATTGAATAATAAAAACATCCCATTAAAGGGTTACATTAATAAAAATCTCCCAGGTTGTCTAACCTTTAAATACAATCATTCAAATGCGAAAAATAAATAAACTTCATTACAATCATTCAATTAAAATCTGATAATAAAATATAAACATGTTACAAGTCTTCAATACTTGTTCATCTTTCCTTTTCCTTTACTGGTGCTAGGTACAACAACCTTCTCATCTTTAACTGTAATAGTTATATAAGCAACAGTGAGCAAACAAATCTCACTTGAAACAACAATGAATGAAAATCTTTTCAACAACTACAAAATAAGAGGCTCAATATAAATGAACAATATGGTCTATCAACATTCTAAAGTTTATAACTGAGGGTCCTAAGACCACGAACTATGTCTATAGTTATAAGTAATTTTTCAACTTAAACTTTAACAGTCATAAGACTATAGGAACTCCTCGTACTTAGAGGGATCAGCCCTTCGTACAATGTATTGTGTACAAACATTTCAACGCTAAGCGTAAATTTCCCCTAATAATAGGGTTGTTCATCTCAGTATTTAGAGTACAAGTCCGCACCAAAGTGAGTTTGGTTTGGATACATTTCAAGGTAATTTGGAATTCAACGAACATCAACTAAGGATTAGTTGAATAAAATTAATAATGTTATAATATTGAATAATCATAACTGAATCGACATCGTAAATTAAGATCATGCTTTAGGAATAATCTAATAGCATACATATTGAATAACTATAACATACCTTACTTGAACAATATTAAGCCAAGGTTATTTAAAATTGAATACTAAGCATGCATAACAAATAGCAATTTGAACGATAAAACTATTCAACATTGGTATATCGAAATATATAAACTTGCATGCTAAATAACAAGTTAAATACAAGAATAACTTGCTCACTATCAAAATAAAGTTTAGAAATCTTGCATCATTATATTGTAATCAAATTAGAAACAATAATAGGCTCAAGAGACAATGGATTTAGAGAACTTGCGTTGCTTGTAGGCTAAACCGAACAATTCAAATCACAATACCCTACATATATATGTCATCATGACATAGTTAGTCACTACCATATTACATACATAACTAAATACATCCATCATGTAAGATTTGATTTTTTAATCACATAATCAAGTTACATTAGTAACAAAACTTATTAATTGTTACTAACATACTCATTCTTGGTATAGAAGTACTGAAATCAAAATTTAACAGTCCTACTATTAACACATAACAACTACTTCAGACTTTGTGTACAAAATTTACACTGTCTGACCATTCTGCTAACTTCATACATTAAATGCTACTACGCTTTATATCATGTGGGTCGTATTTGTGGCATCAATCTCTTGGTGTTTGCACATGAGACATAAGCCACTAAGTATATTGCATGCAATGGCTCGTAATCCTACCAGAGAACTATACTACGAAAAGCAGTCCTCATGACTAGCTTCGGGAATCACATGAACAAAGCCAATTTTGGCCTACAAGCTACTTTCTAACAACCTAATTAGCATGTAATTCATACAGAGACTTCATATAAACATAATTCAAAGACTCTTAACATGTTTTTATCCATAAAACATCATAAACATCGAATTTAAAACATCCAATTTCACTATTTTTGATAAAACTTCACTTTTTGACGTTTTCAATGAAAATCAACACTGTGATTTTGTTTTTCAACCAAAACAGTTAATTTAAAATACCTTGTTTATATTTTTTCATCCTCTTTCAAATTCAATATTCAATTTATAAATCAAACAACTAATTAAACCTTAATTTTACTTTTACACTAAACCATATTCATACATATTCATATAAACTCACTGTAATATATAGTTTTCTTCACAAATTATAAACATATAATAAATTCATGGACTATATTCATATATAACTTATGAAAACAGTTTCACAACACTAATTTATCATATAAAGCCATAAACAATCAAACAATTTATACTTCACAAAACTTTTTATAGAGAATTTTGGAAGAGAAAACTAAAACTTTAAAGAAACTTAAAAAGGGTAGGATGATACCTTGTTTTAGAAAATGATACTTTTCTCTTTGATCAACAAGCTTCTTTTCTCCAACTTCTCTCTCAAATTCTCTAGGATTCTCTCAAGTTTTCTCTCAATTTTCCTCTTCTCTTCTTTTTCTTCTTTTGAGTCTCTCTTCCTAACTTTAACTAACGTACTAACAAAATATAACGTATATAATATAATATGAATTAATTATATAATATAATTATATGTATAACTGATATTAGTTATAATAGTTTTTGAAAATCAAAAGCCATAAGGCTTGTTTGGCTACCCACTTAAAATATAATCATTTAATCCTTATGCCTTGTTTGGTAAAACACAATTAGATTAAAGACTTAATAGGCATTATGTGACGCCCCCAAAATAGGTATACATCACCCATTTTGAGTCGCCAAATACATGGTACAGAAAACAACTACAACTCTATTATTACAATTGTCGTGCAAAATACGACAACACATACTGTGAGTTTAAATACAAATATTGTCTTCTAGACAATATTCACACCCAGATAAAGTCCTCATTACAATTATTGACACAATATTTTACAAAATAGTGAAGATCGCTAAACAACCTGCCTAGAACCATCATTCCACACCCTTGCACTACTTCCCTGTTATGTTCTCGCCTCCTCACGAGAAGAAAAATGGAACAAAAAGGAAAAGGGTGAGCTCAACTAGCCCAGTAAAGAATATTATGACTAAGATAATATACAACAAATTATCCTTAGTCTTCAATAGGGAAAAATCTGATAGAATATAATAGACAACAAGTCTTAAGATCAACAACTGCAGCGAAAACAACAATTCACTAGAAGAGTTAAGTAGAGAATGAAATCTACTATTATCTATGAATTTAAAAGTCCATCATCAATATTTTATCCCTGTAACATCAATCAATATACATCTTTGCACTACGGGTCAAAGATATTCATTTGTATCACCAGTTGGTCATGTTCATCTCAATACCTATTCATCATTGCACTACGGGCCAAAGATATTCATCAAGTAATCATTCATCTTTGCACTACAGGCCAAAGATATTCATCAAGTATCACCATTGAGGACAAATATTAGAGAACGAATCAGTAAGACAGGAGGACAAATATTAGGGATCCGTATTTCGGTTTATCCAAATTCAATAATACTCCATAATAACCAAGTGTGAATTAAAATTCAAAAATTAAGATTAAAACATGGATACAATCAAAGATAGTAACCATAAAAGCCATCTGGGATGAAAAAGAGAAAATTTTATTTTTCGGTGAATAGTTTTATATTTGTGAAGAGTGTTGTATACGTGAATAGTGTCGTATACGTGAATAGTAACCCCGATATAAAAAGGTAGAAATTCCACAATAACATTCATAAAAATATCTCAGCATAATGATATTGAAGAAAATAATATCATTTAAGAAGAAAATAACATCCCTTACCTTAAATAAACAATACTTTGGAATGAAATGTCGGATGTGATGCTGAGTGAAACTTGTAATAAATAGCAACTCTCAAAGTATCTAAATACTCACAAAATACGCTTGATAATATAGAGAGAGAAAGAGAGAAAGCTTATGTTTCTGGTGTGATTTTCAATTCTAACCTAAGCACCCATTTATAGGAAAATGCTAGCACGCCGAAGCAGACTTGACCTTCTACCTGATAGCTTTACCTGCTACTATTGCCACCCACCACATTTGAAATAAAATTTGAGCACATTTCTCACCAATCAAAAGTGGGGTACACTCAATTCTAGAATTTTCCACCAAAAATCATTTATAAACATAATTTTTGAATCAGTCACCTCTTAAAATTCATAACAAATCATACCTTCATTTTTAACGGTTCAAAATTTGTGGACATATACTCAACTTATTTATGTATAACATATCTAAAAATCACAACGATCTAACGGTCGGATTAAAAATTATAACTCACGCAATATATCTCAAGAATACTGATTTGATTTTTAATACCTCCATTCCGACAAAAATACCGATAAAACACCTCAACATTAATAGCCACATAAAATAAATATTTCCTTATCATATAAATCAATAAATATTTAGTCACAAATAATATTACAGAATCACAATAATGACAACCAAAGTAGCTCCTCAGAAAGATGGGGCTTTCCAATAAGGATTTCTCCTTCGGGCCGCAATTAGGTGTGACCAAACCTCTTCTTAGATGTAACTTTCTAGACATTGTCAATAATGCTATCTAATAATATTATTCAAATAATATGAATTATTGATCCGATAATGGAAATATCAGGCATTGATAATTATTGAAACAACAATAATATAAAATATCAACGCAACAATTATTGAATCAATAAAATAAAATATTGAACTGTAATTATTGTAACAATTATTGAGTAGTGCCTTCTTACGTAAGAATCAATAATTCAAAAATACTGTTCAATACCATGTGCTACTGTGCAACCACGCATATTACTATATTTTAACCACTGGGTATTCCAACAGTGTTAACGGTAACAACTACGCCGTTATTTGTAAAAACTCAAACTTGTCGTTTTCTTCATCCGACAGTTATTCTGTTATGAGTCCCACGAATGGCTGCGCCATCGTACGAATATTCCCCGACAACAAGAATATTCCACAACTAAACGAATATTCCCCGACAAATTGAATATTTTATAACCACTTGCTTATTTTGTAAAATTTGCACATTTCACCCATAACCAAAGTATTATATCAAATTAACTCTTTATTATTTCAAGATAATAAATAGAGAAAAATTAATTTAATTCATAATAAGTTGGGGTCTTACACATTAAGCCTTGTTTGGCAAAACACAATTAAACTCTTTTAATTTATTTTAATAACTCCTTTATAGTAAGGTTATTTGTTACACTTTTATTTAATTAAATTTTAATAATCAATTTAATTAATTCTAATAACAATTTATTAAATTACTTTAACCCATAAATCAATACCACAAAATTATAATTTTCTATATAATTATAACTTTATTTAATCAACTAACACATCCTTTTAATTACAAATTCAAATTAAAATATAATAATTCCTTTAATCATTATAAACTCTCTAACTTAATAATTAAATTAAATTAGAATAAAATAATTAATTTCCTTAATTATTTACTTAACAAATAATTAACCAAGTCGAATCAAATTTGAACAATTATTTATTCAACAATAAACACATCCATTAAATACCTATATAATTCAATAAATATTTAATATAACAATTCAAAAATTATGGAATGTTACAGTGGGCGTCCTTGAATAATGTAGGCCAATAAAACCTGGCTTGCAACACCTTTGTTGCTGTCCTCTCGCTACCATAATGCCTGCCATATGCAGATGAGTGACACTCATGTATAATGTTCTTCACTTCACTATAGGGCACGCACCTTCTAATCATTTTATCGGCGCACTGCTTGAACAAATATGGTTCGTCCCACATGTACCATTTCACATCATGAAAAAACGTCTTTTTCTGTTGTCTTGTGAGATCAGGTGGAAGAATGTTGCTCACAAGAAATCTTTCATAATACGCATACCAAGGAAATTTTGCAAAAATCCCAAACAATTGCTCATCTGGGAATGATTCGTTGATTTCACACATGTCTTCTTTCGATTTCCCTTGGTTTTCTAGCCTAGACAAGTGATCGGCTACTTGATTCTCTGTTCCATTTCTATCCTTTATTTCTAATTCAAACTCTTGAAGTAGGAGAATCCATCGGATAAGGTGTGGCTTAGCATCTTTTTTCACTATTAGGTACCGAATCGCCGAATGGTCCGTGTAGACTATCACCTTAGTCTCGATCAAGTATGCCCGAAATTTGTCAAACGCACACACCACTGCAAGTAATTCCTTTTCCGTGGTTGTATAATTCATTTGCGTCACTGTGAGTGTTTTGCTTGCATAGTACATGACGTGAAACACCTTGTCTTGACGTTGGCCCAAAACAGCCCCAACCGTGTAGTCGCTTGCATCACACATTAGCTTGAATGGCATGTTACGATCCGGTACGATGATCATGGGGGCTATAGTCAATTTCTTCTTTAATAATTCAAACACTGACTTGCATTCCTCATCAAAACTGAAAATAGTATCCTTCTCTAAAAGACTGCATAGAGGTTTTGCAATTTTAGAGAAGTCCTTTATGAACCTCCTGTAGAACCCAACATGTCCCAGAAAAATTCTAATACCCTTAACTGAGCTCGGTGGAGGCAGTTTCTCGATTGTTTCCAACTTTTCTTTGTCAACCTCTAATCCTTGAGCCGATACCTTATGGCCCAAAATTATGCCTTCTTCAACTATGAAGTGGCATTTTTTCCAATTGAGTACGAGGTTCATATCCTTACATCGCTGCAACACCATGAATAGATTCCCTAGGCAAGTATCAAAGTTGTCCCCATAGAGAGAAAAGTCATCCACGAAGACTTCAACATTTTTCTCCACCATGTCTAAGAAAATGGCCATCATACACCGTTAGAAGGTCGCATGTGCATTACATAACCCAAATGACATTCTTCTGAACGCAAATGTGCCATAAGGGCACGTAAACGTCGTCTTTTCTTGATCCGCAGGAGTGCTGACTATCTGGTTATAGCCCGAGTACCCATCAAATAAGTAGTAATATTCATGTCCCGCCTATCTGTCTAACATTTGATCAATAAAGAGCAGCGAGAAATGATCTTTTTGGGTTTCTTTGTTCAACTTCCTATAATCCATGCAAACCCTCCAACCTGTCACTGTTCTTGTCAGTATTAACTCATTTTCCTCATTCTGTACCAAAGTCATTCCTCCCTTTTTCAGCATGCACTAGACCGGACTAACCCACTTACTGTCGGAAATTGTGTAGATGATCCTGACATCCAACCACTTCAAAAATTCCTTCTTCACAACTTCCTTCATAATAGGGTTAAGTCGACGTTGTTGCTCCACTGTTGGTTTTGCATCATCTTCCATCAGAATCTTGTATATGCAGAATGAAGGACTAATTCCCTTTATATCTGCAATCATCCAACAAATCGCTAATTTGTGTTCCCTAAGCACCCTCAATAACTTTTCTTCCTACAATTCGTTAAGTGCAGGAGAAATAATAACAGGTAAAGAATTTGAATTGCCTAAGTACGCATACCTGAGGTGTTTAGGGAGTGGCTTAAGTTCCAATGTTGGTGGCTCCTCCAATGACGGTTTTAGTTTTTCTGCGGCTATCTCCTCAATTTGCAAAGGTTCAAACGGTACTTTGAATCGGCTAACTCGTGGCAATGAATCTAAAATTTGTAAGTAGTCCACAAATTTTGGGTCGTCAAACTCTTCATCCCCCAATAAAGTTGTTTCTAACGGATCGTTGACCAAACTCTTGGTCATATCTTCACGGATGATTTGCTCAACTAAATCCATCCGAAAACATTTTTCCTCATCCGTTGGGAATTTCATGGCCTTGAACATATTAAATTTGATTTCTTGATCTTTGACCCTCATAGTAAGTTCTACTTTTTGTACATCTATGAGTGTCCTACCCGTGGCCAAGAAAGGTCTCCCTAGGATAATCGGGATGTTCTTGTCCTCCTCAAAATCCAGAATAATAAAGTCCGCGGGGAATATAAACTTATCCACTTTAACCAAAATGTCCTCTACTATGCCACTCAGATATGTGACTGACCTATCCGCAAACTGCAATGAAATATTCGTAGGCTTTGGATTGGGTAAACCCAATTCTGTGTATACTGACAATGGCATAAGGTTTACACTTGCTCCCAAATCACATAAACATATTAAATGATATGTTCCCGATTGTGTATGGGATAGTAAAGCTCCTCGGGTCTTTCAACTTAGGTGGAAACTTCTGCTGTAACACCGCACTACACTCCTCTGTGAGTGCCACAGTTTCAAAATCTTCCCATTTCTTCTTCCTCTACAGAATCCCTTTCATAAATTGTGCATAACTTAGCATTTACTCTAGGGCTTCTACAAATGGAATGTTAATCTGGAGTTGCTTGAACACTTCCAAAAACTTTGTGAACTGCTTATCTAATTTCTATTTTTGGACCCTCTGTTGAAACGGTGGTGGAGGATAAATAATTGGCTTATTGTTAAACTTTTTTTCCTCACTTTGCTTATCCTCACCCTTGTTTCCTTCAACCACGTTGTTGTCATCAACTTTTTCCTCCGGTGTCACTAAATTTTCTACATTATTATCCACAAGATGTTTTCCACTCCTCAATGTAATTGCCTAACACTGTTCGTGGTTACCCTTCAGATTTCTCTCTGTATCACTTGGTAGGGTCCCTTGTGGCCTGTTATTTAGTGTTAAGGCAATTTGCCCCATCTGATTTTCCAAGTTCTTGATGGCCATTGCTTGATTTTTCATTGTTGCCTCATTGCTAGTTATGTACTTCAACACCACTTCCTCGAAATCTGATTTCCTTTCATAATGTTGAACTAGTTGTTGGTGATTCTGAAAACCTGGGGGATATGACAGTCATGGAGCTTGATGTTTCTGATTATTGCTCTACGAGAAATTTGGGTGATTTATATTCCCCTAGTTATAAGTGTTTTGGTACATATTCTGTTGATTCCTATTGTAGCTACCTACGAACTGAACGGATGCTGGATTAATTGCGCACTGATCTGTAGGATGGTCACTCGCACACTATTCGCATACTCATCGCAACTCATTGTGCATGAGCCCTCACATGGCATCCAACTTCTTGGATAGCGCAAAAATCTGTGCTTGTATAGCTGTCACCCCATCTACTTCCAAAACCCCAACCGCCTTTGCATGTGTCATTCTTGCTGTCAGCCATTGGTAGTTGTTGGCAGCCATGGTTTCAATCAAATTGTAGGCTTCCTCGTAACTCTTAGCCTTGAATGCTCCGCCCGACTCTGCATTAATACTCATTCTGAGATTCCCATATAATCCGTTGTAAAAGGTGTTCATTTGCAGCCACTTGGGCAATCCATGATGTGGGCATTTTCTGAGCAATTCTTTGTATCTCTCCCATGCCTCATATAACGACTCCCCTTGTTGCTACTCAAACATTGTTATCTCATTCCTCATTTTTGCAGTTTTCGCCGGTGGGAAAAATTTGGCAAGGAATTTCTGAGCTAAGTCCTCCCATGTAGTTATCGAACCGTGCGGTAGAGAATGCAACCAACTCTTCGCCTTGTCCCGTAAAGTGAATGGGAATAAGGGAAGTCTCACCGCCTCATCCGACACCCCATTATATCTGAAGGTGTCGCAAATCTCCAGAAAGCTGACTAGATGTTCATTCGGATCGTCATTAGCCAATCCCCCAAACTCAACTGAATTCTGGATTATCTGAATCGTCCCAGGCTTGATTTCGAATGTATTTGCAGCAATCGCGTGCCTGGTGATGCTTGACTGCAGTTCAGTCACCTTGGGTGTGGCGAAGTCCCTTAACGCTTTCTGATCTTCAGCTGTCATTTCCTCTTCGTTCTCAAATGTTTCAAATTCATGCCTCGTTTCCTTGATCCACTTATTTAACCTTTGAAATCTTTTCTCAATGTTGTCCTCAAAAGGCAGCAAATCTGAATTTTTAGACCGAGTTTGCATAAACTGCTTCAAACACCTGAAATAAGAGGAACAAAACAAAAATAAAAATGTCTAAGTAAAACTGGATTAATTAAACTGATATTGTAAAAATATTAAGATCTATACTAATTTAATCCCCGGCAACGACGCCAAAAACTTGTTGGGTAAAGTCTATATACGCACTACACGCAAGTATACGTGGTCAATAAGTAATAAAGTGATGAGTAGAGTATCGTTCCCATAGAGATCAACTAGTAATAAACTTAACTTATAATTACCAATTTCCTATTAATCCTAATTTTATTAAACTATTCAACTCAATGATTATAATTAAAGAAACTAAATTAAAGAATAAATAAATTATCACAAACCAATCACAAATATCAAAATCTGGAAATTCACACAATTACTGGAGAATTAGACTTATGATTTCACCTTAAGCTTCACTCTGATTTTAACACCTTTATTCCAATTCAATTCATTATCCTAGTTTATTAATCAAGAACACGAATGTAGTATTAACCACCTCTCGATGTACTAATATTGTATTAACTTAAATCCACAATTAATATAGAAATAAGTTAAACACCTTAATCAACTAACTCACTATATCTCTATGTGAATTACAATTAAAGAATGTTTAAGATTAAGTTCTCTATCCGATTACATGCGATGTCAAGCATATCTCTACCTTAACATTCATCAAGTTTCTTCTATTCACAAAATTCATGAACACATGCTATATTGACTAAGTCTAGATTTGAATATCCTCTCTCGATTCCATACAAATTCATAAAGAATTGTTGATCAGACAATTCATAAATTCAAGCTCAAATTAATATAGATAAACTGGAAATAGATTATTGAACAGGAAATCAAAGTTTACAAAATAATTGATTCACTCAAAGATCCATCATAAGCCTAAAAAGTGAATTAGTTCATCATAAATGAAATAACTACTGAATAAATCATAGAAAATATTCTTTCAATTACAATTAGTAGCCTAAGAAGAAGAATATTGAACAACACCCTTCACGTAGCCTAGAATTGCAATCGCCTCAAAAATCTCCTCGAAATACTCCTCCAACGCTTGCTAAGAAAAACTGGATTTGATCTTCGTAATATGCCTTGTGTGTTGTTGAATTCGTTGTTAATTAAGTAATAGATATCCAACACACAAGTCCCAACCAAAATTCCATCTCTCTAGTGTTCCATTGCCATGCAATATGCTAGAATCCATGCCCAAGAAGAGTTTCAAGCTTAATAGAAGTCTCAAAGAATTGATACCCCACACTCAAGGCGGTGTATGTGTTAAAAAGCCCACGACGGGGTTTGTTCTAACTCAATAAAGACCCCATACAAGCGGGGTATACAAAGCAAAAAGGCACCACGGGGTCTGTCTTCTGCAAATAACTCGCTATATCTTCATGAATTCTTCCAAAACCGCTCCAATTAACTCCGAATGATTCCAAATGACTCCAAATCTTTGTTAAAAGCCGCAACAACCATCCTACACATATAAGAACACAAAATAAATAAAAACGAATATGAACACATGAAAATAGCAACAACTAAGCATGACATGGACACCGATTTGTGTATATAAAATCCAATTATCATAGATCTCTTGGCTCGTGTAGATACCCTTGGCAGGAGCTCATAGAATTACCCCCATCTTCTGAGAGGGATGCCATGTTAGACTTTATGGCTCGCTTATCCACTGGTTTGTAGATTAGCTTTGATTTTCCTACATAGACTAGGTTAGTCATTTTTTTCATGTACATGACACATTGTATATATCAAATAGTATTATATAGCAAGGAAATATGTTTTGATTCACTTCCCTTTTAGTTATGCCTTTTTACTTGCTTAATAGTTTTCTGTTTCTTCAAGGATTATGATCTTGATGTATTTTGAACTCCTCTTTGATGGATGGACATTGTGATGTCCCAGGATCTTTCAGAATGGATTGTTGTTCTTTGTATTTACCTACCCTTTGGTGTCTAGGGACTGGGTTTTGTATGTGGTTATGGAGAAGATTATGGCTTTCCTCTCTGAGGTTGACCGCCCCACAGATGGTCGTCGGTACTATTTTGTATTGGGGAACTCAGGTAGTTCCATCTCTTATGGATTGGTGTTTCTTTTTGAGGACTCAGCCACAACTTAGATGGTCGTTGACTTTCCCATTTGTGTGGGGAGACCAGGTAATTCCATCCCTTTGGTCTAAGCCGATGACATGTGGTTTAACCGCATCACAGATTGTTGTTGATACTCCTTTGTATTGGGGAGATCAAGTAGTTCCACCTCTCATGGTTTGGTTTGAAAGTGGAAAGATGATCCCAGTACTATTAACAAGGTTTTATGTTTTTGGTAGGGGTGAGACCGCACCGTGAATGGTGCCTACGTACTCCCATTGATGAGGGGAGATCAGGTCTACGTAGTTCTAACCTAGCATTAAAAGGTAGAAAGTTGTTGTTGGGTAAAATCTAGTTACACACAACATACAAGTATACGTGATCAACAAGTAATATAATAGTAAGTAGAGTATCGTTCCCACGGAGATTAGCAAGAAATTAACCCTCACAATTATCAGATTCTTATTGATCCAAATTTTATTAAACTATCTAATTTAAGAATTATAATTATAAAAACAAAATATATTAAAAATACTAAAATCACCAAACAATCAACAAACCCTAAACTGAAATTTTAAACAAATATTAGAGAATTAGGCTTACAACTTCACTCTAAGTATCACTCTGATTTACCCTTTTACTTCAGTTTAATTCATTATCCCAGTTTAGTAATCAAAATCACGCAAGTAGAACTAGCCATATCTCGATGCACTAAATAGATAGAATTATGTGACGCCCCGAAAATAGGTATACATCACCCATCTTGAGTCGCCAAATACATGATACAGAAATCAAATACAAACTTCTTTAATACAACTGTCGTGTAAAAATACGACAAAACATATCTGAGTTTTTACATGAATATTGTCTCATAGACAATATCCAAACTCAAATTAAATCCTCATTACACTCATTATCACACTAAGTAGTGAGGACTACTAAAATAACCCTCTTGGACCGTCACTCCATTCCCCGACTATTCTCGGCTACGTTCTCATTTCCTGAAGAGAACAATGAAAGCAAAAGCGTGAGCTCAACTAGCCCAGTAAGAAATATTATGACTAAGATAATGCAGAATAATTTATCATTAGCCTTCAACAGTGTTAAACTGATAAAATACAATAAACATCAAGTTTAACTGCAGCGGAACAAGCAATCCATTAGAAGTGTCAAGTAGAGCATTATATCTACTATCTTCTATGATTTAAAAAGTTTTTTCATCAACTTTATCGCTGAGACTCAGCTTAATAAATAAATCACATCATCGAATCATCCCTGCACTATGGGCCAAGGATATTCATGTAATCATCAATGGTCATGATTATACCGAATAATCGCTGGTCATAATCATACTAACAACTGCCCATCAATGCACTACGGGCCAATGAGGACTTTTACGACATCATTTATAACATTACGGGTCATGATTATACCGAATGATCCCTGGTCATAATCATACCAATCAACAGTTCATCTATGTACGTAAGCCAAAGTTGACTTTCATCACAATATAAGCATGAGGATGATGACAATGATATAAGCATTAATCAAACGAAATCAAGGATAAATATTAAAGGCTTTAAATTTATCCAGAGTTTAAAAATATCCAAATTGTCAACATGATACTGCTTTGTGGAGTAAAATTCAAGAATAATATTCATGTATCTAAAATAATTTGGACAGAAAAGAAATATATTTTTCGAGTGAATAGTACCCCGTGAATTGTACCCTGTGAATAGTACTTTGGGAATAGTACCCCATGAATAGTACTTTATGAATATTACTCGTAAATAGTACTTTGTGAATAGTACTCGTGAATAGTAACTCATGAATAATAACTCGTATTCGTAAATAGTACCGTATACGTGAATAGTGCCATATACGTGACTAGTACCCATGAATAGTACTACGTGAATAGTACTCATAAAAGAAAAATATAAAAGAAAATGACATTCCATGACGAGTACAAAAGAAATGATATCTCATATGAGTATAATAGAATATACGAAACTGCAAATGGATTTTCACCCGCCATGCGATAATCCACATAGACAGATCATTTCCACGATTTAATAAAGAATGAATATGAAGGGTCATTCACCATGCATGCGATAGTCCGCGTAGACAGGTTATTCCAACAGAATAATAAAGAATTGAATAACAGAAGAATTTCACCATGCATGCGGTAGTCCGCGTAGACAGGTTATTCCAACAGAATAATAAAGAATGGAATAACAGAAGAATTTCACCATGCATGCGGTAGTCCGCGTAGACAGGTTATTCCAACAGAATAATAAAGAATGAAGTAACAACCCTTACGAGTATTGAAAGAAAATAATATCTGTTCAGAACATGAAATAAATAATACCCCTTACGACTATTGAAGGAAAATAATATTCTTATGAATATTGAACAAAATGATATTCTTTACGAGTATTGAACAAAAATAATATTCATACGAATACGAAAAATAATATCTCTTCAGAATATGAAATATATAATACCCCTTACGACTGTTGAACGAAAATAATATTCCTACGAATATTGAACGAAAATGATATTCCTTACGAATATTGAACGAAAATAATATTCATACGAATCACTAAAAAATAATCTCTTCGAATATGAAATAAATAATACCCTTACATTTATCGTTGAATCGAAAATAATATTCCTACGAATATTGAATCAAGATGATATTCCTTACGAATATTGAAAAAAATAATATTCATACTAATAAAAAAATAATATCTCTTCAAAATATGAAATAAATAATACCCCTTACTACATTTGAGCGAAAATAATATTTCTACAAATATTTAACGAAAAATAATATTCATACGAATAATAAGAATAATATCTCTTCGTAATATAAAATAAATAATACCCCTTACGACTTGTTGAATGAAAATAATATTCCTACGAATATTTAACGAAAATAATATTCATACGAATACGAAGAATAATATCTCTTCAGAATATGAAATAAATAATATCCCTTACCTTGGAAGAAGACTAGATACTGGAATAGTGAAGCAGCAGACTACTCTTCTTCTTTCTATCTATAGCTTCTCTCTCTATAATTGCTCTTGTGAGTCTTAGTGAATTGGTGAGAATGAAGGAAGAATGAGTTTCTATTTATATGAAAATATAGTTTCGATAATTGCACGTTTTGGGGCTCGAAATATTACAGTATAATACCTTCATCTTTTCCTTCATTTTTAATTTAGTCCTGCAAGTATTATCAAACATGCACCACCTCCCCTAATAGTATATCATGTGAATCAATAGTACAATCATGTGACTCAATAGTTCTATACATGTGAAAAAAATAATTATAGTATAATACATTCATCTTTACCTCCATTTTTAATTTAGTCATGCAAGTATTATTAATCTTGCACCACCTCCCCTAATAGTACATGCATGTGAATCAATAGTACACACATGTGAACAAATAGTTATAAGCATGCGAATTAATAGCAATTAATTACTCATTTATCCGATTAAATACCCGATTGGTCAATATAACCTCCAGAGATCAATTATTATCGGAATAGATGTCGATTTCCACTAACACTAATAATCCCAACACAATGGAAATATCAATTTCATCTTTAATCAACATGAACTTATTCATCATTAATATTATAAATCACAATATTTAACAACAAGATCATTCCCAGGAAAGAGGGGGCTTTTCGATAAAGATTTCTCCCTATTGGCGCGCAATTAAGTGACCAAACATCTCCTCGACAGAACTTTCTAGACATCATCATTATCACAAATAATAATATGAATAACTTTTTCGTCTCAAATATTGATTTAATAATAATAAATATTATGCAGATGATATTGTGACAATAATTGAATCAATAATATGAGAGATATTATGCAGCAATTATTGTAGCAATAATTGAGTATAACTGAGTGACTTCTCACGTAAGTATCAATAATCAATATCGTGCGCTACTATGCAACCACGCGTATTACTGTACTTTTACTACCGGGTAGTTCAACAGTTTAACTGTGACACCCCCAAATCCGGGTACTCCATTCCCACAGAATTTGGTGCTCACTATTCAAAACCATTACATCTAACTACCCATCATAAAGTATAAAGACATAATTTAAATAACTTAAACAATAATCTCTCCCATTAAAGGGTTACATCATCATCTCAAAAATAATCCCAGGTAATCTAACCTTGAATTGATTACATCAGTTTGCGAAATACATCATGAAATAAAACAAGTCTAATATCATAAAACATTTAAATTAATTTCAATAAGTCTTCAACACTTGGACATCTTGCCCTTCCCTTTGCTAGTAGATGGCTCATTCGCCTCTTTCAACCTTAGCTGCAGTGTTAATCGCAAGAGTGAGCAAATAATTGCTCACTGATATAGAAAGTAGTAATGATAACAGCATGAGAGTGAACAACGAATGTTGAACAATAATGAACTTGCTCTACTAATCAAACATAGAAAATAAGTTTGAACTTTAATATCTGAGGGTCTTAAGATCACGAACTATGTCCCCGGTACTTAGTTATTATTACCCAACCTTAACAGTCATTTAGACTATACGGACCCTTCTTAACATACATAGGGGGATCAACCCTTTGTACCATGTATTGTGCACAAACATCTAAATGTTACACATAAAAAATCCCCTATATTAGGGTTGTTCATCTCAGTTTGAATTTAGAATTTCTGCACTAAAGAAAGTTTAGTTTTGAACTAGCTTATCAGTGTTTCTAGAATTTTAGAACACTATTCAGTTATAGATTAATTTAATCAATAAGAGTTTGCTTACTAACTGAAGGTCTAATACAAGAATGTATAATTGAACAAGGCTATCAAAGTCAAAGATCGGATATCAACAATATATGATTGAATAAACATGATATACATGCAAAGTGCTATATCCAAAAGAGTTCGAACAATCTCATTTGAATCAACGTATTAGAACAATATATGATTTGTATAATAATTAGGAAAGTGAAACTCGCTCGATGTAACGAATTAGGTTACAAGAGCTTGTACAAACATACTCAAGATAGACTAGGCTTGCTCAACTTTACAAAGAATTTTAGAAACTTGTATAGTAATGATTTAGTAATGGGAACTTGCATTCAATATGAAAAGAATAAAGTTAGAAAGCTTGCTTAATGTAAAGAGTTAAGGTTTAGAAACTTGCCTTGTTTGTAAGCTACACAGGTGTAAAATAATCTCCAATTACTCTACATATACAATTGAAATCGCAACAACAATTAGTTGTATAAATATTAGCTTTAAGGTTTAACCATCATTTTCCATAACCCTAACCTAGCACCTAACCATGTAGGTTAACATACTTAACGCCTCTTAAATCACACATTAATCAATATAAACCTTATCGTTTATCTACAACTTTTGAAAACATCACTTTTAGTTCCATTATATAACTCAATTAACAATCACTTAAAAAAAATCTTTTACACTTTTTATTACAACACCTTACAATATGTTATTGTAGTTTATATTATGTCTTAACATCATTAACGTGCTTGATTAGCTAACATAAGTCCATTACACATGACCTGCAAATAGGCAGAAGTCACTACTTGGGCTCGAGGCACTACAGTACAATGCTACCGGTGCTCGCATATGAAAAAAACCAGGTACATGCAATTGCAAGGCTGTTCGTCTTGCGTGGTGATGGCACAATCAAGGCCACACACCAAACAAAAATCGCAAAGAAGCAATTTACTACTACTACAATAAAAACCCAATTTAACCAATTCCTACAGAAATCATGAAACCTAGCAACTAAAACTTTGAAATAGCATAGATACACATGTTATCCATCATTCTATATACAAAAACATCACATAAAAAAAATTTGATGAATCAAAACCATAGTTTTCCAAATTTCTTCAATTTTGACACCTTTAGCAAATTCAATCACCACGAACTCGTTTCTCAATCAATTAACACGATTCCAACTATGCCGCTTTCGTTTCTTAACATACAAACATATTCTAACATCAAATTATAGAATATAACAAGTATTGATCATGAAAATTCGTACTTAAACAAGCCATATTATAGGAACATATCACTTTTATATAAACTCTTTCTACTACAATCCAATCCTCACGATTTTTACAATAAGTATCAAGTATTACTCATATATGGTGATTAACAGTCAATAAACCATATATACAAGTATATACATCAATCTAATCATAACTATAAATTTATAGGGAATAACCACAAAGAAATCTAACATATAAATTAGAAGAAATTTTATACATTAAACCTTGATTAATGGGAAGAAGAGTGATAAGGACCTTGATACTCCAACACTTTAGCAAAGTTTTCAGAGAATTTCTCTCCTCCTACCAAGCTCACTCAATACTCTGTTGTTCCTTCTTAGCAAAATAAAATGCGTATAATAAACTGGCCACCCCACGTACTCTTCCGCTAGAAAATAACAAAAGACGTCAGTTGGAATAAGCTAAAGTCCACAAGGCCTTGTTTAGCTAATCAAAAATTCCCCTCAACTAGATTATTTTTATATTATTTATACTATATAGTTACTTTATGTCACACTCTAGTTAATTAAATAATTTTAGCTTAATTAATTTAAATAACTTGTAATGGTAATTAAAATAATTTCTATTATAATTATATTTATGACTAATAAATAATTATATATCTAATTTAATCAATAAATTAGTCACATCACTTTATTTAATTTATTTATTTCCTTTAATATTAAACAATTCATTTAATTTAATTATTTTCTTAAATATTAAGCAATTGATTTAATTTAATTAGTTCCTTAAATTAAATCCTTAAGATAAAATTATCATTACTCAAATTAATTAACATTAATCAATTTAGTTACTAAATTAATTCACCACAATTAATCAATTATTTATTTTTCTCAATAAATAAATTATTTAAAATATTTATTTAATTCAATAAATACTTAAATTAAATTATAAATTTCTCGATCGTTACATTTACGGTAAAACTTTCGCGGTTATTTTTATAAAAATATATTTCTGTCATTTTCTTACTACAACAATACTTTCGTTGTGGAGTCCACCAATGATTATGTCGTCGTACAAATATTCCCTGTTAAAACGAATATTCCCCGACCAATCGAATATTCCCCAACACAACGAATATTTTATATCAACTTGCTTACTTTGCAAAATTTTCAAATATCGCCCTTAACTTTAACCTTTATTAATTTAACCATTTTACTAAATAACATAATAATTATAAGAAAATTGAATACTTTCATTTAATAAAATTCGGGGTCTTACAATCTTCATTCCTTATGAAATTTTGCCCTCGAAATTTACGAACGTATCTGGTATGTCGACGAGATGATGATACCTCGTCAGATTCTAACTCTTGAGGTATAACCTTGGTGATAACCCAGGATTTTGAATAATCCAAAATTTATGAATAATTTTTTATTATTATTATTTATTTAATATTGACATTGACTATTAATATTGTATTGTGTATCTATGATACGAGTCTCGGGAATTAGTCAATTTGTGTATTGATCGAGAAAAATAGTGTAGAGTTGTGCTTAACAACTTTAGAAACCCTAACCATAATTTCTGGATAAGGATCCGACAAAAATTGTAGTTATAATATCAGTAACTGTGAGTAAGTACTTTTAATGTATAAAGTTAATAACTAATAATTAACTGGATATCGTTTTATATTGTAAACCCTAATAAGAGATTAGAAATCCTAACGCTCAGTTAGAAACCCTAATTTCATATTCGGGATTCCTAAACCCTAAATTAGGAAACCCTAATCTTAATTGGTAAGCTTAATGTGTTTATTAAACACTAATATGATTAGGAAAACCTAATTTAATTAGGAAAACCTAATTTTAATTTTAAACTTTTAATTTTCTAATTTCAAAACCCTAATTTAAAAATCCTAGAAAGTTAAGATTGTAAAACCTAAGGATTAGAACCTTAGGGTTAAACCCTAAGGGTTTGTGAAAATGCCAAGTGTACCATTAAATTTAGAATGGAAATGACAAAAATACCCTTTTTACATTTTAAATGAGATAACTTGTAAAAATTGCAAAACCTTTAGTTAGCCAACTAAAGGCAGCCAATTGACTTATATCTCACCCAAACACGGATCAAAACCGCCACCTAGCACTTGAGCATTCATTGAATCAATTATATAAGAGAATTAGAGAGAGAAAGTCACAAAAAGTTGATTATTTTTCACCGAAGCTCTTAACAACTCTCTCTCTCTCTCTCTCTCATATCATCCAAAATTCATAAGTAATTCAGTCCCATAAACACCCACTTGATCACCTAGATCAGATTGTTAAGGCAAGGATCAAAGATTTGGATAGAAAGGTATAAACCTTATCTCATTCTAGATCTTGTATGTTAGGTTCAAAGTTGTGTTTTTGTGTTTATATTTGTGTTAAAAGGTGTTTTTAGTTGATCTATGATGATCCATGATGGATCCATAGCATCAAAGGGCTTTAAAGTAGTGTTTTTCAAAATCTGTTCTTGAGCTTGAAAAGTGGTATGACAAGAAATGTCAGTGGCCACAGATCCTTGCTCGTATATGATATTTGTTGTTTTAAGGTTGTTATTGGTAGCTTGTTATGTTGTCTTGGATCTGAAATCACAGACAGTTGATGTCTAGATTTCGAGTTATTGCTGGTCAAAACCCGTTGATCGGGCATGACCTGTCAAAATCTGGGCAACCGAGAAAGTGTTTAACCAGTGTCTGACAAGACTTTGAAAGGCTTTGATCTGTTGTATATTAATCCATTTGTTGATGTTATGATAACTAATCTATAGTATGATATGTGGACTTGAGATCTATACCTTTAGATCTCTTAAATAAGAAATCTGTGGGATTTTATAGATGGTCAAACTAGGCCACCCGAACTGATTTTACGTTTCTGGGAAACCCATAATTGGGATGAATGTGACGCCCCCAAATTCGGGTATCTTCCAACCCAACATATGGTGCTACACTGTACTCATAACCATACAATCATTCCTTTGAAATACAACGAAATGAATGTAATTACTATCTTTTTATTACAATCAAAGTATAATCCTTCCCAGGTTCATAAACCGATTACATAGTTCGTTTTTCGTAATGTATAATACATACAAATATACTAATCTATTACACGATGGTTAAGTATCCATCTAAGCTTTGCCCTTATCTCTCTTAGCATTCTCAGTACGTTCATCCTTAACTGCAATCATATAATTCACGCAAGAAGTGAGCATAACAAGCTCAGCAAGTTTAACAAAGGATAACAATAATACCACATTCGTGAATTATATAACAATTCATACATAACTGAACAAATGGTTATGAAATATTATGGAACAATAATACTTTAACATTTCATAACATCAATTCCCAAAGTATAGAGTAGATTAGGAATTCTGAACCGGTCAATAGACCATGAACAGTAGCTTTCTGTTTTCATACTTGAAAAGGATATCACAAAGACTAAGGTCAGACATCCGCATTACTTACGAGCACTTCTAGGTGATCAGCCTGTAGTACTCTATGTTGATCAACACTCATTCGTTAAACATATTTACGTTTAACATTTGGCAAACTCGCGTGCCCATCGAATAATCGATGAAAAATTCTTTTGTTTGTTCATAGACAAACCTTTCCTCACCTCCGTACCAATTACTTGGCATAGGATAGCATTAACATTTCTATATGGAAAGATATGAATATCAATCAATCTATATCTTACGAGTAGTCTAACCAAGTTAAATTTGGCATTGACCCTTTCTTTAAAATCATTCGTGCAATTCAGTACAATGAATCACATAAAACTTGACTAACTTGAAAGTTAGACAAGCGTTAAGAAAACTTTCCTTTCAAATAAGCCTTCAAATAACTTAATCGATCGACCTCAATTTTTTTACGAAATCTACATGATATATTCACATAGCACACCGTAATTAGCTATCAAACAATTATTCACATTGTTCCTACTAACTTCTTTCTCTTCTATGTCTTAGTTAACTTAATTCCATTACTAAAGTCAACTAGACTTATTACCCTTTGTCCCGGCTTATTAACCAACTGACGTTATTAACCGAACTCTACCATCGTTGGTGAAGTACAAACACCGTTCACCGATTACGGCTCATTGATAACACTTTATGAACTTCATTCATAAATTACTAACATGCATTAAATTCCTAAGTTTCAATACCATATACATTAGTATAGGTAGTATATGAATAGTCTTAATACACTTATGAAGTGCATAAACTTTACTCTTACATGTCTCTAAACAATTGAAGTTCAAAACCTAAGTCATTCAACAATTACCCTGCACCCGCATCGTGGCGTGACATCTTAGTATAAGATCAAGGCCATGGGGCGATTAGCGATACCAGTGTCCTTGCCTCTACACACGTGGCGCGAGACTTCCTTATAAGTGGTGTGTCGCTGCTGCTACTTTTCCAAGAGAGCTAACTACACTGCATTCTGCTGTTATATACGCGCATTTTAAAGCAATTAAATGTCGTGTAATAACCCGATATTTTCTATATAAATAAATCAGAAATTTTGCGTATAATTTTTTATTTATTTATTTTTATTATTATTATTTATTTATTATTTTAAAGAAAAGGATATGTGCAAGGTAATGTGTATGTATTTATGTGATGAATATAAAATATATTTATTACATGAATGATTAAGAATAATTTTATTTTTAGAATTATTGATCATTATAAAATTATATTTTTATAATAATTAATTTTATTGTAGAAATATTTTTATTAATTATTTTCCATGAAAATATGATTATTAGATTATTTAAATAATATATGAAATGATTATAGAATTATTATAATAACTATTTTATTATATGAATTTATTTCGTAATAATTAAGATAATTATTTAACTTAATTAATAATGGTATGTATATGTAAGATAAATCAGATATGGAATCCAAACCTTAATTTTGGATTTTTGATCAAGGAATGGGAAATAATAATATTATATTATTATTTGTCAGTGTTATAGATATGTATGTTATGTGTGTAATGTTAATGTGTGGAACAGTTTTAATGTTACAGATAAACCCTAATTTGAAACTCAATTATGAGTTCGATGTTGTTATGTACTGTGTTATATGAAGTATGTTGTCTATTATATAATTGTATGATTATTAGGTATATCATAATTAATGTTTAGAAACCATAATTTCTAAAAATTAGAAAAGCTTAGTTTCAAGTTATTAAACCCTAATTTAAAAGTCGGATGCCAGCTTAAGACTGTTATGTAATCATGTTAACGTGGGTAATGACCGATATTAAAGGTATTAATCCTAATTAGGGAGAATTTTAATTATTCAAAACCCTAATTTTTTTAGGTATAAACCTTTATTATTTATTTATATTATAAATCCCAATTTATAAATTGTAAACCCTAAATTGCTAATTATAGATCTTAATGATATTTAGTGAATCTATAATCTAAAGTTCATGTTCTATGTGATTAAGAAATTAAGCATTATTTAGAAACCCTAATTACAATTTTTAGAAACTCATTTTTTATAAACCCTATATTAGAAATCCTATAAAATTAATTGTGCCAAACCTTAGGGTTAAACCCTAAGGGTCAAACCCTAAGGGTTTGTCAAGATTACAAGCTTGCCATTAAAAATCCAATGCAATGGACCAAACTACCCTTGTGCATATTTTATTAAGCTAACTTGTCAAAATAGCCAAAACTTTAGTTGCTCAACCACTCCACCAACCCCATGTGACAAAAATCAGCAGCAATCAGCCACCTATGCTAGCCAATTACATTGTATATTAGTAGTATATATAGATTGAGAGAGAAAGGATTGCATTTGTTAGCCCATTTTTGCTCAGGCACTTAACTAAGCTCTCTCTTTCAAAAACCTACGAAATGTATGTGTATAACAGTCCCTTAGACAAGCCCTACTACTTCCATTATAAGATCATTAGCCCAGAATCATGATCAAAGCATGAATGAGGTATAAACCTTTAATTTCAAAATCATTAAATTTTTGTGTTAATGTTGTTATTTGTTGCTTAGAATTGTGTTTGAAGGTGTCAGTTAGTGATCTAGGTGGTTATTTCTTAGATCCATAATATCTAGTATTCGAAAAATCAAGTTTTAAAAATTCTAGAAAAGTTTAAAGTTTTTATCTGACAACGAATGTCAGTCCTTGTAGATTTGTGCTTGTTTGATGTTTTAATGATTTAAAGGATTGAAGTTGTAGCCTGTAATCTTGTTTGTATTCTGAAACTGGATTCACGACCATTAAACGTGTATATTAAAAGTTATTCACGGTCAAAGTCCATTGTCCGAACAAAAAATTAGTTTTCTGGAAAACCCAGAAAAATTGAAGAACGCGTTCTGTCAGTGACTTTGACCGGCTTTGATCTCGTTTTTGTCATGTATTTGGGATGTATAATGATATCTAGATTATAGTATGACATGAACTCTACAAGTGAAGACCATTTTCAAACCTTATCAATCATCAGATCGATCGTAGTGATCAGTCAAATGTCGTTGACCGTTATGCTTTACTACCTGGGTAACCTAGAAATGTTGAGGCAGTGGTCTGACAGGTACTTTAGAGGCTTAGATCTTGTAATTTAATGAAATCTGGACAGTGTAATTGATCAATAAAGATACCCTGGTAGTTAGTCTACAAGACCCAACGTTTAGAACACTTATGACATGAACCGATCGTCCGGAATAAGACCACCAATGTCGTTGACCGGCATTGACTAGATTTTCTGGGCATCCCAGAACTTGATGAACAGCCCTGACAATCATTTTAAAGGCTCAGATCTTGCATCTGAGTTATTGTATGACCAAAATGATGGTTCATAATTGTAGTTCTACATTTATACTACACGACCAATGCTTGAGAGTGACCAGATCATGCAGGAACAAAGAATTATTAGTGGTCAAAATTGACCCCTTGAACACTGACCTATCAGTGTTCTTGGGCTCAAGAACACCTAAGGCGACGCTTTTCTGTCGCCAAAGGCTTTAGCGACAAACTTAGTTATTTTTAATTAATTAATTTCTAAAAATTGATTAAAAATAGAATAAAATAGTTTTTAATTATAAAAATACAAAATAAATTCCTAAAAATTATTTTAAAATCCAAAAATTAGTTTTTAATAATTTTTAATATATTTCATATATATTTAATATTTTTGGAATATTAAAGGTATTTAATTTATTTAATTATTATATTAAATAAATTCTTTAAAAATGATTTTAATAATTGAAAAATCATTTAAAATTATATTATGTTATAAGAAAAATTTTAAGTTATTTTCTATAACTTTTAATATTTTGTGATAAAATTTCATTAATTAATTAATATTAATGATATTTAAGTCATTTAATAAATGTATTAAATAAATTATAAAAATAGAATTAATGATTTAAAAATCATATAAAAATGATTTAAAGGTTATAAAAACATTTTAAGTTATAAAATATAACTTTTGATATTTTGTCATGAAAATATTAATATTTTAATATTAACGATATTAAAGTTATTTAATAATTATATTAAATAAATAAGTTTAAAAATGATTTTAATATTATAAAAATCATTTTAAATGAAATTAAGGTGTTTAAAAATATTTTAAGTTATAAAATATAACTTTTAATATTTAAAGGATAATTTCATTAATAATTTAATATTAATGATATTAAGTTAATATTAATGATATTAATTTTATTTAATAATTATATTAAATAAATAGTTTACAAATGGTTTTATTTATTTAAAATCATTTAAAAGGATATTAATGAATTAAAAATATTTTAAGTTATAATTAATAACTTTTAATATTTGATAAAAGTACATTAATATTTTAATATTAATGGTAATTATTTAAAAGGGTTTTAAATGTTTTAAAAGTATTTTAAGTTAATATAAATAACTTTAATATTTTGGCAATGGTTTCATTAATAGTTTAATACTAATTAAATATTAATGATAATAGAAATACTTGATATTTAAATCATTTTATAATGATTTCGGTGTTTGAAAAAAATTAGAATAAATTATAATAATTGTTTGAAAATTATTGTAAGTCATTTAAAAATGATATGACTGTTATTTAAATAGTTTAAATAGATATTGAACTTTGATATAGAGTTTTAGACTCGATACTTTCCCGATAAAGTCGTCGGTACGCCGACAAGTTTCAGAAATTGATTTGGACTTAGATATTTTGACTATATTGATGTTTGTTTGTGATTTAATGATTGTGAAACATGTGTGACAATGTGATTAAGTTATGTGCTGACTGCAATAAGCAGTGCTATGTGTTATAGTATGTTATTCTAATCGATCAAATGATCCTATTAATGATAGGTTTCAGTATAAAAGATAAAACTAGGTTGCGTATTGTAAGTAGCAGACCAGTCAAGTATCCTACATTTGTATTTCCTTTATGCAATGGATTTGAGTAAGAATGTTTCAGAATTATATTATTATTATGCTAAATTATTAAACCTATTATGATATATTCTATATCCGATCATTATTTATCAACATGATATTATATTATATAATTCAGATATATATTCTGTTCATTATTTTCTAAACATGGTTCTACAAGTTTCCCCACTTGGGTAATCATTGTATTTAATCATATGTTGATATATATATATATATATATATATATATATATATATATATATATATATATATCGAACCTTAGTATGAATGTAGTTAAAGCCGTCTAAGCTATTTGATCCAGCTAGACACAGATTCAGAAATATCATTGAATATGATAAAACCCTATTGTATCCAATCAAATTGTTTTGGTTCAGAATCTTGACTAATTATGAACATCCCAAACATGGGAAAATTTTTATGCGCCAAGGCGGACAAAGGATGAACGATAATATCGTTCTTGCAATGTAGTATTGATCAATACAAGGTCCATGGGATGTACACCCTCGTGCCCGTTACACAACAAAAAAATCGGCTAATTCCGACAGAACTATGTTCGACGGACACATTCCCTCGAAGATAATATGTATTCCGACAGATTATTCAGTCGAAGATAAATCAGTCGAAACTACTTTAATTTTGACGGATGTTCGTCGAAAATATATGTATCCCATTGGTGCCAATGTTCCCGCCAGCGCGAAACTTATTTTCGACTGAATATTGGTTATTCCGACTGACTAGTCAGTTGAAGATACATTAATTACGACGAAGTTAAGTACGACGGACAGTTCGTCGAAAATAAGCCTAAAACCTTACGTCTTCCGGCCCCCTCATTTCTCTTACTTTTCAGATCTCATATTTCTCTCTTTCTCTGATCTCTCATTTCTCTCTCACTTTACGCGATATCTCTCACACGTAGATCTCTCTCAGTCTCACTTCTCTCATCTCCACCACCACCAGCGCCGCCACCACCACCACCAGCGCCGTCACCACCACCACAGGTTCCACCACCACCTTCGATTCCACCGCCATCATGTACTGCCACCACCACCACCACGTACTGCCACTACCACCACCACATACTGCCACCACCACCATCACTGTCGAGCGATTTCAGCCACCACCAGTAGATGCCACCACCACGACCAACACCAGGCACCACCGTCAACACCAGGCACCACCACCAGGCACCACCGTCAGTTAGTTTGCACATTAATTCAATTTCAAAGTTAGTTTTCTGCCAAGTATTAGATTTTTTAGGGTTAATTTGTTGCAAATTGTGAAATGTGTGGCTTAATTTGTTTTAGGTTTAGTTTGAGTTTGAATATGAGATTAACCCAATTTGGATAATATGCTGTTGCTGTGAATTTGTGGGTTGAAAATTTGGGTCCATTTGTTGGAATTGGGAGTGATCTGAAATCTGAAATTTGGGTCCTATTCTTCTTGTTTATATTGCTGATTACTGAAATTGGAAGTTTGATTTTGGGTTTGTGGACTGCATATTATTTAACTGCATATTATTTGGAATTTGGAAATTGCATAATATTGATATTATGAAGTGTATAACATATCAAATTTGGGTTCCTTATCATAATGTAACTGATTTTAGGACTGTTTTTAATCTTGATATATTTGCTATTTCTGACTGAATTTATGACAAAAATTCTGTCAGAATTATGAAATTGCAGAATATTTGTGGGCCCTGCATGTATTGTATTAGTAATTAGTTTCCCAATATTAATAAATCATAAACTAAGTACCATTTACTTAGTTTCTTACTACTAAAATAAAATAAAATAAAATAAATATAATTTAATTTAGTTTATTAAATAAAATAAATTTAAAAATAAAATAAATAACATAATATAATACAAAATAGAGTAAAATAAAATAAAATAATAAATTAAATTAATTTAAATAAAATAAAATAAAAATCTTTTATTTAATTTAAAAAGTAAAATAAAAATAAAATTTAATAAAAATAATAAAATAAATTAGAATAAAATAAAATAAAATAAATTTAATTTAAATTATCTAAATTTAATTAATTTAATTTAATTTAATAAAAAAACATTAAAAATTATATAATATAATAAAAGATAAAATAAAATAAATAATTTTAATTACTTAAATCAAATTAAATTAAATTAAATTAGAACTTATATAATATAATACAAAATAAAATAGAAGTAATAACAAATTTAATTTAATTTAGTTTAATAAAATAAAATAAAATAAAATGATTTAATTTAATTTAATTTAATAAAGTAAATTTAATAAATAAATAAGCCAATTTTATAATATACTATAAATTAAAAAAAAATATATAATAATAAACTAAGTATGAGTGAATGTCGAACAGTAGTCTCTAGCTATAGATTCCAAATAACAATTTTCATAAACTAAGTACCACTTACTTAGTTTATCATCATCATCAACAAAATAAACTAAGTAGCTAGAAGTGAATGTCGAACAGTAGTCTCTATAGATCCCAAATAAAAATTCTCATAAACTAAGTACCACTTACTTAGTTTATCATTGGCAAAATAATCTAAGTAGCATTTGCTTAGTTTGCTACAGTTTTCAAAAAATGCAATAATACTCTCCCTATATATATGTACTCTTTCTTGTATGCATGTTTCGACAAAGCAGTTGTAGCTAATAGTACTCCAACCGGTTCCTCGGCAACAATTAAAAAAAAGGGGTCATAGTTCCTGTTTGTGTCCTATACTCGAATAATAAAGGTAATTGAATTCTCGCAGACATTTTAACATCGTTCCATCATAATAGATGGCAATATTCGGAAGGAGTGCCAGTAAGTTGTTGAACAAAGTTCTATGTTAAGCAACCCTTTAAATGAGCAAACGATCACTTCTCTCATAGGATTGAATCATCTCCCCATATGGGTCCAATCCGTGATATAAACATCTTCTCACCACTCCGAATTCCTCAGATGGGTAGTTCTCACATAATGTCCCACCTTTTGTATGAGAACTATCCATTTGAGGAATCCGGAATGGTGAGAAGGTGTCTATATCATGGATTGGACCCATATGGGAGATGATTCATTCTATAGCGTAGAAGTGATCGCTCGCTCATCTAGAGGGTTGCTTAAGTCAAACTTTGTTCAATAGCTTAATGGAACTCCTTCTGGATGTTGTCATCTCATGATGGAACAAAGAGAGAAATGTTTGCAGTAATTGAATTAACTTTATTATTCGTGTATAGGACACAACAGGAACTACGACCCTTTTTTTTCCTGGTTGCCAACTCAAGTAGAGATTCCACATAACAATTCTCATAATTAAACTAAGAAGCATTTGCTTAGTTTGCCACAAGTTTCAATAAACTAAGTAGCATTTTCAATTATATATGTACTATACTTTGAAACTTAGAAACCCGTTTGACATACACTCAGTAGGGATGAATGTCGAACAGTCCCCAGTTTGGGACTGTTATTGGATGTTATGTCTCTCACTTAGGCCGGTGAAAATACGAAACAGTACATTTGTTGTTATTTTGAGGATTAATCGACTGTTATATCTATATGTTCTTTGAGTGCATACTTAGATTAAGTTATCTTAGTCTATTTCATGTGCTTGGAGACCATGGGGAGGTGCTGCCAAAATTTTCTTAAAACTCATGAAACGTACGCAACACGTAAGTTAAGCATATTATCACCACATAGTTGTATTGGGATGACGAAATCAATTGTTCTTAATTTTAAATAATCTTTTATTATAGGTTTATTATCGATTTGACCCGAGCATCTCTTAGTCAGCTGGAAATGCTGTGATTGAGCATCACGTCGCTGCGAATTACTCTGGATGGTTGTATGAGATGCGATGGAAAAGCGCCTGAAAGGTTGTGGACCACTGGGACCACCATCGAAATCATTAGCCCTCATAGATAGTTCCAATTTAGCCTCGGGAGGCTATGTAAGACCCGGAGGTCAATGACTTCAAGAAAAAGTCCGAGCAGGCGAAGAAGAACCGTGGTCAGCTCCGGATAGTACACACCACTGTTTCTCAGTCGTTTGAGGAGGCAAAGATAGTAAGTGCGTTTTATTTAGTTATTTATGTGTCAAGTTCTCACACAAATACTTAAGACCTATTTTATGAATGTTTGTATTATGCATTGGGGAGGACCATGGACCGAGATCCTACCATGCTAGAGTTTTGGGATCGAGCCCACACGCCTAAGGACGAGTGTGCTTTGTCTCAGGCAGCTTTAGCTATACGGGTAAAACTCATCTTACTATTTAGCTTTTAATAATATTCAATCGTAAATAAAAAGATATAATTAACATACGTATACGGAGTACATTATAGGACCCATTTTAGAGGCTTCAAGACGAGCGTATAGCTGAGCTGGAGACTATTAGGAGGGGTTATGAGCTGTCAGATTCCGCCACCCCTCTTCCCGATATTGTATTAGATCGAGATGAGGAGCTGAGACTATGGGTCGCGTCTCAGGATCCCCCTACTAGCTGTACCAGCAAATATCGAGTGTTGGGTCTGCCGAGGATACCCGCATATACACTTTCTGGAGGTAATATTTTTTTTATGTTTCACAAAATTATCCGAATTTATCACATTATATAAATTATTATTAGTAATCGAATTTGTATTTCTTTATTGGCTCCAGTCAGTGCCAACGCCCGAGAGCACATGTCGGACCATCTCATACGGGCGCTGGCTTGGATGACGATATCTTCCAGCGGCTAAAAGGGGTCGTGTCGGATAGGTACCATACCGATCCGATCTTTTGGCGTCAACAGTTGCCTTCCAGTTCTCGTCTTCACCAGATTGCTCAGGATATTATAGCAGGGGCCTCTGCAGAGAGTACGAGATTACCTTGGGAGCAGTTCAATGCTTGGAGCACCGAGATGCTCCGGATGGTGATTACCCTCTTGGAGGAGGCTTTTCGTTTGCCCCCACCTACTCAAGTATTCTTATTGTTTATGTTTTTCAATTAAGGCTAGTTTGTTAATTCTCTCTCTCTCACACACACACACACACACATATATATATATATACAGGCTAATAATTTATATTTTTGATTCTATCAACAGGGTGGCGATATAAGCAGCAGTGGTCATGTAGGGATGAACAGGAGCACGAGGCTAATTTCTATACACCAGAGCAACGTCGTTCACCTCCGCCCGATGATGATACTTTTAGTAGTTTATAGTTCATTTTTATATATTCATGTTATTGTCGAACTATTGTATATATTGTATTGTCTAATTGCGTCTGTACAACTATTATAAATTATATTGTTTAACATTTATGGAACATTAGCTTATATTTGTAATTGGTTAGCTTATAATACGTTTTAGTGGATATTTGAATGTGAATGTGAATGTAAATGATAATGAGTTGAAGATTACATTTTAGTGATACGTTGTATATTTGAATGTGAGATACCTATTTATATTACTGTGTATTGGGTTGTGACAGGTTACAGGTACATCAATGGGTTTAAACACATGGAAACTGAACTTTTAAAATCTGTATTTTAAAAAAAAATTAGTTCATTCCGACGGAATAGGGTGTGATCGACGGAACGTCCCTCGAAGTTAACAAAAAATCAATTTTTAATACATGGCGAAATGGCCTAATTTTCAGTCGAACATACGTTAACTTCAACGGAACATATCCGTCGTAACAACGTCGCAAATTTCGTCGAAGTTAATAGTAAGACAATTTTAATAAATATCTGATTATTTTAGTTTTCAGTCAGAAATAGGATATGTCCGAGGGAATGAATCCGTCGAAAATAGGTACTGTTATATCCAACGAAAAGTTTCATCCTATATATTTTGTCGAAGATAGTTCATGTTCGACGAACTTCCGTCGGAGATACGTTCGTCGAGGATAATGAAAATCCGATGAATTTTTTGATGGATTTTATTTTTGACGTGATTATTTACGACCAAATATCTGACGGATATTTCCGTCAGAAATAATATATTTTTGACTAAATAGACTTATGTCTGACAGATATTTCCGTCGGAATTGGCCGATTTTCTTGTAGTGGTGGGACTAAATGTAAATAAAGCAATAAAAGGCCATGAAGTAAACTCCAGGCCGGACAGAAATATATATATATATATATATATATATATATATAGGAACATAAAAGTCACGAACTGAAGTCTGAGAATACACACGCAACACGACTCTCAATGTGAAGAATGGTGTGTGCAAAGATGAAGAGAAAGGCTTTAAAGTGTGTAAGAAGGCTTATAGTGGACTGCCAGAGAAGACTTATATAGATTTAAACGGATGAACACTCGGCTCCCGTCGATAAAATTATGACTGAATATAATCTCACAAGTGTTTAAAATGAGAAAACACTCAGTTTATGGTGTGTACAAAGTAAATTAGACAGGGCTTCCTCACCGTTTTCTCTTAAAATATGGCCACCCGAAGCCCTCTATTTATAGACGGGGAGCCAGAGAGGTACACCTACTGACCTGAGCAGTACACCTACGACATACCACAGATGTATGTACTTACGGTGCACTGGGTGCCCCGGCCCATGGTCTTGCCATCTCAAATTACGTGCACGCATGCAATGTAATGTCTACTCGAACTTGCAGAACATCAATCTGAGCCTCTGATTGAGTTGTATAAGACCTTTTACGGAGTGCTATTATCGAGAGCTACACAAATGACATGGGATTGGTGGTTGTCAGAAGTCAGGAAGATGGGACCATACCCTTGGTCTTCAAGCTTCAAATTCCATCTGGTGTGTTGTCATGTGTAGTAATAACTCCGAATTGTAGCTATTTGGCTCTTGTGGGACATTTCTATGTAGAATGTAGGTTGATTTGTTGTTAAGACAGTGCAATGTTGGATCGAGGTGGCAAAGTGATGATTTTGCCCCTCACTGGGGTTATCTCCAGTTTGGGCTGATAAAGCAGTTGTTGCCTAGGGTTATCTTTGAGATTGGGCTGCTGTAAGTACTGGACGTCCTCAGGGTTGTCTCTGAGGTGTGCCTGACCTCCCAGGGTTATCTTCGGGTTTGGAGCTGAGTGCCTCGGTGTGAGTCCCGATGTTGAAGCTTACTACCAAGGTTGAACGAGCATTTCTGGGGTTATCTCCGGAACTGCAACTGCACTCCTTGGGGTTATCTCCAAGGTTGACATTGTCTTTCCCGGTGTTGTTTCCAGAACTGAGACTGAGTATCTCGGGATTATCTCCGAGATGACATGGCTTTCTCCGGTGTGATTTCCGGTATTGGAACTGCATGCCTTGGGGTTATCTCTGAGGTTGAAACTAAAACTTTCGGTGTTATTTTTGAGAATGAGTTGAGTTGTCCTCCAAGGTTATCTCTTAAAGACGATTCTGCACTCTTATAATGTTAGTAACAGGTATGCAGAAAAATTCGAGTGTCTACAGATGCCCCTCTTTATCATATTCATGCAATGCAATGGCATAAATATGATAAAGAATAGTATACACTTGAAATGCAACAAGATGATCATGATGATATATACAACAACATGATGTAAATATATATGGTTTATTAGATTATTTTCCAATATGGTGGGATGATTATCAGCTCCCCTTGACTTCTATTGGTATTGACAGTTATTACTGACAACCTTGATGAACTGTCTTGGACGTGCAATCCAATGCTCTTAGAAGCTTCAAGGATGTTGACGTTTGGGTTATCACCAAAGTCCTTAATCCTTGATACAGACTTCACATTGAAGATGAATCTCTCATGTAAAAGAGATTCTATGGGTATAGAGCTTTGTCTGTTAAGGATGTGTATAATATATTCCAACATCGGTCCTCCCCGATGAGGATGTTCTTCCCTGGTTTGTACAGCCAGGTTTTTCCGCTGCTCTATTGGAATTACTGCCAACAGTCGGTGTTGTCAGGGTTTCCTGACCTTCATTGACATTTGTATCAACGGATGAGATCCTTGTTGGGGATAATGTCAAGGCTTCTTGACCTTCGTTGACATGTGAATCAACGGATGATTATATGAAAAAGCCGCTGGGGATAAGATTTTAGGGCTACGACCCAAAATTTATGGCATCAGACCTTCGTGACGTATTCCCGAATATAATTTAAAACAACTGAGAACATTGGTATAGTGTACCCTATGTTTAGGTGAATTCCAATGAGTGATATGTAATGCCACAACTTGACCCCTGAAAACCAGGATTTCATGTTATTCTGCTCAATCGCGTAGCGTTTTTATTCTTGATTTGACTTTTTCATCTTGTGAGAACTCCTTTGCAACTCGAACTGGATTGAGTCAGAGGAGTGGGCCCCACTCAGGGAGCCGCAGGTACATCTGCGGCTAGCCGTAGGTAGATTTAAGCTTCCCGTTACTTTCATAAGTCATTTTCATGTTGCGCCACAAAGGAAATCCAAGAGCTCTTCTTCAGATTTGCTGAGTTCAGGCGTCTTTCTGTAAATTCTATCATCGTAAAAGTGTTCTCACTGTCTTGGTAACGTATGCATGTCTTTTTTTCCAGTTTTTATCCGTTGGAAAATGACTTATGATATGAAATGCATCCAAACACATAGTAGTGAATATGCATGCTCATATGATGTGATAAAAAATATTCAACATAGAAAATATTAATATTAAACCATGCTAAACATAACAATGTAAAAAAATCTAACTTTTTAAATAGTTAAATTGGCACCTTTTTGCTATTTCTTATCCTATTTGAGAACAAATGAGCTAAGGTGAAAAAGCAAAATAATCCTGTTAATTAGGCTACCCTTACGGATTTTGTACTATGATGTATTAATGCATGTAGGATGTTTATGACTGTGGGTAGGTGTGCTATTGAATGGCCACCTAGTCATGCCTATGTGCATATGGATAGTTCTATTTATAAAGGGGACTATGACAATTTTTTTCCAAAATGTAGGCATTGGGTAGTCATGCATTTTTAACTCTACAGTAAACGTATGTTAAAATAATGCATGCATGTCTGAAGTCATAAAACTGCATTTTGAAAAGCTCCAGGTTAGAATTTATCACACCCTTTCTGAGGTGATTTGGAAACTTGTTGTCCAGATACATGGATCCGAATCAGCTGAGTAGTTCCCCGCAAGACCACTTAAGCTGTGCAGAGGAGGGCTTCTGAAGTGCCTCAACCTCGTTCTATTAGACAACCTCATCATTTGGCGGAGGCAGTGATACGACGTGTCCGGGTAAATGTGCCGGATGTTGAGGACGAGGAGGAGGACATTCCGATTATAGACTCTTCTCTTGCTGTACATGTTCCCCGTAGGGATTTCCTAGGTATAGAGGTAATCATCCCGGAGTTTTTGGGTGATCTGAGTAGACATCCCTCGATTTACTTGCAAGCAAATGAGGTAAAAGCTAGATTTTGATCTTCCCCTTTTTTCCTTATGATGAGGAGTAAAGGATTCTAATGTTGATCTGCTTTGTGATGTAGGTTCCCAGCTTTACATAGCCTAGAGGGAACTGGTTCAACATTCGTTCCACATACCAGGCTCTACATCCTGATTATAGAGCGATTGTGCATGGCTGGGGCTTTAGAGCTTTCTTTTCCATCCTTCCCCGTTATTGTCCATAGGGTTACCTCAGGGCATTATCTGAGTGCTGGTTTCACCAGACTTAGTCTCTCCATTTGCTGGACTGTGAGGTGATGATGACACCGATGGATTGGCAATTTATCACCGGTATGGAGTTTGGAGGGGATCCCGTGTCATGTACGGAAGATATTATCCCAACTGTCATTCGATCCTTGATAGGAGTTCTGGTTGAGGCACTCAATGGCAGGACCGTTCGTACCGGTCCATTTTGCATGGATGCTATAAGTGGGCTGTTGAGGGAGCCCATACCCGACGATGTGAGAGTCAGGGATCACATTCTTTGGCGATTGTTCCTGATGATCATTAGGGGCTGCTTCATAGCTGATAACTCTTCTATGGTGTCATTCGCTTTGGTGAGTACCACATAACATGTAGACTATATTAGAGAGTATGACTGGGGTTCCTACACCTTCGCCTATTTTCTGAGGGGAATGCGTATGAATTCACAGGGCTTGACGGAGGATTGGCTAGGATTTTACCCATTTCTGCTGGTTAGTATTTCTCTTATAATTTCCCATGTACAGGTTAAGAGTGTTGACTGACAGTAGATGTTTGCCTTTGTATTGGCAGTTCTGGGCCTACAAGAGGCTCCCATTTTTGCATCCTATGAGTGTGCTAGGCTTGGAGACCTACCCACGAAGACGGCGATGGCATCATTCCATACTGGCGGAGGTCCCTGTAGCTGAGGGTTTCACTCATTCTCGCCTACAGCTGGAGTTATTGATAGCTGATGCCATTACTTGGATTCCCTATCCTGGGGAGCACTTGACCATTGGTTTTGAGGATGGATACCCGATTGGTGTTGAGTATGTGATTTTCACCCGTAAGATTCCTATCTTTATAGATGGAGGATGGGAGCTCTATTTAGGAGAGCGTGCTATTAGGGGCACCACATGGGAGATCCATATACTGATCTTGCCACCTGCCAGGCGTTATTGGCCTGTATCACAGTCGCTTGTAATTGATATCCCATCGATGGCTGTTGACGGTTTTACACTGTCAGAGTGTTCACATACCCAGACCCGCGCCACACAGTTTATGGGGTATATGGTTCCTAGATCCGTGATGATGATGGATTGGATAGCCTGTGTCAGAGATCCTACTCACGTGTCACAGATTGACAATTTGACCTGGCAGTTAGATTGGGCACATTTCTTTAACCGACACTTGGGCAAAGATCCGGTAGAGGCAAATACATTTGATCCTTCCAGCTCATGAGTTGGCCTCTCAGATGACCCATATGGCTTTGTCGGTGCAGATCCTTCATTGTATAGGCCTGACATCCCCATTGATGGAGATCCAGTGACTCAGGAGGAGTTACATCAGGAGGACGTGATTGATGATGTAGACATTGACACAATTGTCTTCTTTGAATGAATATTCTCGTTATTTCTTTTGATTGGCCTTTGTTAGACACTAGGTGGCTGTGCCCCATTCTCGCTATATCTTTTGATAGGCCTCTATTAGTAACTGGACGTTTGTACCCCATTTCCCTATATTTTTAGTTGTACAGAGATGTATAAGATGATGATGTACTTAGGAATGTATTTACTATTATTCCCTACATCATATTGCCATCTATTATTGATCATGCATGTATTATGTTATGCATATGTATGTATGTCCAGAGATATTAAGCATTGACCCCTGGATGGTCTTATGACATGGCTCGTACAGATATCTTCTTTGACAGTTAGCCGTATTGATCAGACCCCACCAGTATTGGTGGCATCCCGTCTGAAATTGCGGTATGATAGTATGTCACCTTCAGACAGGGTGACTGCAGATCAGTTATTAAAGCATACTATGACTCTCCTGATGTTTCAGGTTCTCGCTGGCTTTGTAGAGGGTATGCTAGAGCATTGGATACCAAAGATGTAGGTCTTCCGGTTTGGTATCCATGAGTTGACTCCTACCTTTTAGAAGTACGCACGGTTGACGACGCTACCATTGGAAAGACCTTGCGCGCGGATGGCTATTAGCGACATGAGCCGACAGTTTATGACCCTCATCGGGCTGAGGCATAGAGTTGTGCAGGATGTGATCACATCCGGCCATGTTGTATCCTAGCATTTTCTTATGGACAAATTTGGCTCAGAGGATAGTTATACATGGCATTCCGGTGATTTTACCATGCCGGAGGATCATTGGCATTTGGCCAGAGTAGATATTCTGCTACTATGCGTATTGTCATATGTATACATGCCATGGTACATGGATGAGCTGGACATTGACGTCATTATGGCAGTGAGATCTCTCAGGGAGGGTCACACCATTGTACCGATGATTGTAGCAGAGACGCTGAGGTCGGCCAGATATTGCAATACCTACCCTACAGGGGTATTCATAGGTATTTTGGTCACAATGTACGTGTGTTTCATGTCACACTTGAGACCAATTGGCACATTCCGATGGCACGGGTATTGTTTTACCCATAAGATAGCCATGTCGTACTCCTTTCAGCTTGTGTAGTGTACAGATCTTGCATCTTGGTCCATTTTCATGGCAGGGATTGGAGATCTATTTGATGTATTGCCATGTACAGGGCTTTGTTCACCCTACATCTTCATCACTCATGCTCCTGGCATGGATTATCTCCCTCCAGCTGGTTTGAGGGGCATGACTACTTACCATCCACTAGTTGTGATGTGTCAGTTTGACCAGTTCTAGGACTTCCATCCTTTTGAGGGGCATTGAGTCAGCGTTTGGCTTCTCGCCACTTGTCAGTAGAGGACAGATCCAGGGTGTATGCCTATTGGGATCAGTGTGAGCTAGCTGCATTTTCTATTAGCCATCCGGGCTGTTCGGCAGAGTATTCTGCATGGATTGAGGTAGAGACTACATCGGTTGCGGTAGTATCCACATTATCGAGGAATGATCCTGATGATGGGGAGCCCATAAAGGGCATTGATATTCCCATGGAGGAGGAGCCATTCATTGGGTTGCCAGCAACTCTTGCAGATTCTACCAAAGACAAGTGTTATCGTGTGATTCGCATTCAAGACACGATCCGGAGCAGCGAGTTTTCATCTGATGACCTTTGAAAGAGATCAGGCTAGGGCCTTGATGTTAACAGCTCTTGATGGGAGAGACACCATTCTATTCGAGAGAGATGAGGCCAAATCAGCTAGAGATGCATTGATTATAGAGCGGGAAGCTGCCGTATCTTCCCGGGATATGGTCGTTATAGATAGTAGTTCAGTGAGATCCCTTACGACTAGCAACCTTGCCGATATGAGTGCATATATTGATGAGCATCATGCCACCATGCAGTTGGCCTCAGATCTGCTAGCTCGTATAGATACCCTTGGACAGGAGCTTGCAGTGTTACCCCCTTCTTCGGAGAGAGATGCTATGTTAGATCTGATAGTCCGCATACATACCAATCTGTAGATAAATTTATATTTTCTTGCATATACTAGCTTAGCCATTTTGTCATGTTCAACACATATTGGATATATCAAACAACATTATATATGACAGGGAAATATATATTTGATTCACTTCCTTTTCAGTTGTGCCTTGATACTTACTTGACATTTGCCTGCTTTTTCAGGGCTTGTGATCTTGATGTATTCTGAACTCATCCTTGATGTGTGGACATTGAGACGTCGTAGGATCTTTAAGAATGGATCATTGATCTGTGTGTATCCCTACCCTCTATAGTGTCTTGGGACTAGTTTTTGTATGGAAGTGTGTAGAGGAGTGTGACTTTTCCTCCCTGAGATTCACCGCACCAAAGATGGACGCAAATACTCCTATTTAAGAGGAGCCCGGTTAGTTCCATCTCTTATGGATTGCTGTTGCTCTTCAAGGAATCAACCGCAACTTAGATGGTCACCAACTCTCCCATTTATAGGGAGGCCAGGTAGTTCCATCCCTTTGGTCTGAAGCCGATGAAATGTGGTTGATTGAAGTTTGATCCCAGTACCGTGTGACAAGTATTTGTGTTTTGGTAGGGGGTTAGTCCGAACCATAAATGGCTGCCTACGTACTCCTATTGAAGAGGAGATCAGGTCTGCGTAGTTCGAACTTGGTGTAAGAGGTTAACCGTAGAATGGTGTAGGGTGTAGAAATGTTTTTGTTGTTTTTGTTTATAGAGAAGGGTATAGAAATGTTTTTGTTGTTTTTGTTTTATTGCGACCAGGGCATATAAAATGGCTGCTTACCTACTCCCAGGTATCAGGGAGATCAGGTCGACATAGTTCACCACATATTCAGGATGATTTGCAGCAAAAAAAGTTTGATCCCTTGTTCAGGACAAATTATGGGAAAAAGTTTGATCCCATATTCAGGACAAACTGTGGGTGTGAAAAAGTTGGATCCCATGTTCAGGACAAACTACATGGGAAGGGGTCAATCCCTGGTGGGATTACTGAAATTGTATGAAGTGTGAAATGAAAGATCTGATGATCTCAAAACCAGGCTGTTGGCTTGAAGAGTGTGTTTCCCTGATGGGGCAAATGGGTATGAAGAAAGGGTTATGTGTAATAAGGGTTATGAAACCTAAAATGACTGGTGATCTGGTGATCCAAAACCAGGATATTTGCTTGATGGTAACTTCAGATATAGTACCATTTCACGGTGTCGAAGTTGATGAGCTATGGAAATTCGTCGCCATCCATTTCCTATAATCTGAGAGCACCTCCTGTCAATACCTCCTTGACAATAAATGGGCCCTCCCAGTTTGGAGTGAATTTTCCCTTTGCCTGATCTTGGTTGTCAATGATATTCTTCAAAACCAAGTCATGTTGTTTAAACTGCCGTAGTCGAACTTTCTTATTGTAGGATCTGAGATCCTTTGTTGGTATAACTGACCATGGAAGATAGCATCACTTAGCCTTTCGTCTATTAGAGACAATTGGTGATATCTTACTTGTAACCATTGGTCTTCATCCAGTTGAACGTCCATCAACACTCTGAGGGATTCTATTTCCACTTCTATGGGGAGAACTGCTTCAATCCCATAGGTCAATGAGTAGGGGGTTGCTCCAGTGGAAGTACGCATTGAAGTTCTATAGGCTAATAGAGTCAGAGGAAAGAGGTCAGGCCATTCTTTGTAATTGGCAGACATCTTCTACATGATCTTCTTGATGTTCTTATTAGCCGCTTCAACAGCACCATTCATCTTTGGACGGTAGATGACGGAGTTAAGGTGTTTGATGTGGAATTTACTGCACAACTCCTCCATCATTTTTTTGTTGAGGTTCTTAACAATGTCTGACATAATTACCTCTGGTTGTCCATATCAAAAAATGACATTGTTTCTAATGAAAGCAATGATGACTTCTTTGGTAACCCTAGGGAAGGAGGCTGCTTCTACCCATTTGGTTAAGTTGTCGATCATGGTGAAGATAAATTGATGCCTATTAGGGGCTTTGGGCTCGATGGGCCCGATCACGTCCATTCCCCACATTGAGAAGGGCCAAGTTGAACTCATATTGTGGAGTTCCCTAGGACGGGCGTCGATAGCATTCCCATGAATTTGGCATTGATAGCACCTCTTGACGTGATCATCATAGTAAGCTTTAAGCGAGAGCTAGTAATGCCCTGTTCTGAGGATCTTTTTGACAAGTAGAGGGCCACTCACGTGTGAGCCACATACTCCACCATGGATTTTATCCATGAGCCTCTGAGCTTGGTCCTTGTCGAGACTTCTGAGGAGACCTATTCCCGCATCTCTTTTGTAGAATACATCTCCGCTCAGGTAGAATTTCATAGCTAGTAGATGGATCCACCTTCTTTCTGTCAGACTCGCCTCAGCGGGTGTAGATCTATCTCGTAAGTACTTCTTGATGTGCTGATACCAAGGGTCTTGGATGGGAGGTAGCTCATCTGATACTTCTCAAACATAATTCCCATAGGCTGGAGCCTTTTGTAGGGCAAATGGGATGCTTGACATGTTTTCCTTTTCATGTATGGTGATCAAGGAGGCCAAAGTTGCTAATGCATCCACAAAATCATTCATATTCCAAGGAATGTGGAGGAAGTTTATTTCTTCGAACTCCGAAGCCATATGTAAAACTTACCGATGGTAAAATAGCAAATGTTGCTCTTTTGTATGATAGATTCCTGTGGTCTGTCTGATTACCAATTCTAAATCCCCAAAGAAAGTTAACCGCCTGATAGCCATGGATTGGGCAAGTTTGAGTCCCATGATACAGCCTTCATACTCTGTTGTGTTGTTAGTGCCAACAAACTGTAATTTAATGGCGACGGGATACTGCTCCCTCGTACCAGATACTAGAACTATTCCAGGTCTAGAACCTTCCATATTTATAGCTCCATCAAAATACATTTTCCACGTATGACATGCATTGTACTGATGATGTTGCTGCACTGTCATTTCCTCGTCATCGGGGAAGTATGTTTCCAAGGGTATCCCCTGCAGGTGCGGTGGCCAGTTGATCTATAATTCCTTGACCTTGAATGGAATTTTGCGTCACGTAGACGATGTCAAATTGTTATAGGAGCTACTGCCATCTGGACAGCCGACAATTCAATATGGGTTTACTAAACACGAACTTGAGAACATCCATGCGGGATATGAGATGAGTTGTATGACCATGGAGGTAATGCTGTAACCTCATGGAAGCCCATGCTAAAGCACAACAAGTCTTCTCAATCAGAGTGTACTTGTGTTCACTGCTGCTAAATCTTTTGCTGAGGTAGTAGATAGCTCGCTCTTGGCCTCTATCGTCTTTTTGTCCCAACATGCAACTCATGCCATTGTCATTAATGGACAGGTACATGAAAAGGGGAACATCATCCCTGGGTGGTACCAATATAAGAGTGTTAACCAGCTGCTCTTTGATTGTAAGGAAGGCTTTTTGACACTCATCTTTCCATTTCATAGAGGAGTTCTTCCTTAATAGCTTGAAGATAGGCTCACAGGTTGCTGTGAGTTGAGAAATAAACCTAGTAATGAAGTTGGTTCTTTCCAAAAATCCCCGTATTTCCTTCTCTGTCCGAGGAATGGGCATTTCCTTGATGGCCTAGATTTTGGTAGGATCCGGGTCAATCCCTTTGTGGCTGACTAGGAAACCTAGCAACTTGCCTGATTTAACGCCAAAGGCACATGATGATTAGGTTTTATACCTATGAATCCGATATTATTAAACTTAATTATTGCTATCTTTAATTGTTTTTAGTGTTTTTTATGTGTTTTGTGTTTATTTCTTGTAGGTTGGAGCTGGAGGGACAACTTGGTCATTTTAGAGAAGAAAAAGGTCAAAAATCATTAAAAAAAAAAGAGCTGAGTGGCATTTTTGTAATTACGCGGTCCTGGTCAAGTGCCCCGGCGCTTGGAAATGGCCTGTGTTGAGCGCCTAGGCGCTCATGTGCGGAAAAAGAAGAATTTTTCTACTACTAAGTGGGTTTTTGAAGCCAAGAAGGAATCTAAAAGAGGGCCGAGTCTAATACAAATAGGAGAGGACTTTAGAAAAGACGTATCACTTAATTTTTTAAGAGATTAGCAGAGAGAACAACGAAGGAAAACACAAAGGAGAATTGCAAGGGCTGAAGATCAAAGAGAGAGTATTGGAGCAAATTCAGAGTTTCTTCTTCTCTTCTCTAGTTTTATCTTTTGTAATTATCTAGGATGTTTGGATTATTAAGCTGGATGATTTTTTTCTTTATTATTATCATGAACTAAATTTTCATTAAGATTGCAACGGAGCTTGGTATGTAGTTTAAATTGAACCTTCCAATTGAATGAAAGTTGGTTTTTATTGAATTGTTTTTCATATCTTGTGTTTATTGATTAATTGTTTGGCCAACAATTACTGTGATAATCTATATTAAATTGGAAGATGGAGTATAGATTGAGATCTGGATATGATAACATTTGTTCATATAATCTGAATAGGGTTAATATGATTAGCATGTAGGATAGGAATATACCTATGTGCCTTTTGTATCCATTGAAAGAATTTGTGCGTAAATCCTAATTAACTTGATTCACATAGGAATATAATTAATTAGTTGACTAGGGTGTTCCTTGTAATTTTGTGTCTTAAGAATCAGAGTTAAGAGGATTTGTTCCGTGTTTTTGAAAAAGTGCGTGAATTTTATAAAACATTCTTGGATAATGATTCATATTAATTAATTAATTTAAATGGAAAGTAAATTGATTTAAATGAAATACCAAACAAATTTGTAATCTTAACCTGTTAAATCTGCAGTTACTCTTGTGAAATTCTAATTTTAATTATTAGTTTTGTTGAGTTTAATTTTCGAATCACAAACAATATTTCGTAGTTTAAAATAAGATTAATTGCATTAGAATTAGTAATTAATAAATATTAGTCTATTTCCTCGTGGGAACAATATCCTTGCTTGTTGAATATTACAATTGAACGCATATGCTTGCGTGTTAAAATGCTGTTAAGAAATTAGGCAACAAGTTTTTGGCGCCGTTGCTAGGGAAATTAGTTTAGTATTTTTTTCATTATTAATTTTGATAGAATTAATCTTAATTTAAACTTTTTCTTTTCTGTTATATTCAGGTGTTCTTGACTAGTGTATGCAAACGCAATCGAAGAAGCCAGATTTATTGCCTCACGAGGACGACATCGAAAATTTTTTTCAGCGGTTGCGTAAATGGGTTAAAGAAACCAAAGAGGCACTTGATAAGAAATATACTATGGCTGAAGAAGAGAAAAAAGCACTATGGGATTATGCTACTGTGGTAGTTTCTTGAAATTCATCCCGAGTATTACGAGGCACGCCATTCTCTTTACAAGTTTTGAGATAAAACCGGGGGACAATCTGGATGATTCAAAATTCATGTCAGTTTGGAGGGTTACCGAATGATGATCCGAACGATCACATAGTTAGCTTTATAGAAATCTGCGATACTTTCAAGTACAATGATGCGTCAAAGGACGCAATAAGGCTAAGGCTATTTCCATTTACTCTTAGAGATAAAGCTAAGAGTTGGCTCCATTCACTACCACCAGGCTCGATTAATACATGGAATGACATAGCCCAAAAATTTCTTGCAATGTTTTTCCTGCCTGCAAAAATAGCAAAGTTGCGGAACAATATCTTCTCTTTCGTTCAGCACGAATCATGATCACTATATGAAGCTTGGGAGAGATTCAAAGACTCATTGCGAAAATGCCCACACCATGGGATTCCTAAATTGCTTCAGGTGCAAACTTTTTATAATGGTTTATTCAACATAGTGAGATCGAGTATAGATGCTGCAGCGGGAGGTGCCATTATGGCCAAGAATTGTGATGAGGGGTATCAGTTGCTTGAAACCATGGTAGCCAATAATTATTAGTGGCCAACAACAAGAACGACTCAACCAAAGATAGTCGGGGTTTATGAAGTGGATACGATGACAGCATTGTCAGCTCAAGTGACAACTTAGATTTCTTCTCTTACAAAGAAGATAGATGCACTTGGGGTACAACCAGTTCAGAAAATGGAAACGATCTATGAAATATGTGTGGGTAGCCACTCAAGTGATCAATGTGTAATAAATCCTGAGTCAGTCCAGTTTGTTTCCAGTTATAACAGGCAGCAGGGCAGTTATCCAAACAACTACAATCCAGGAGTGAGAAACTACCTGAATTTTTATTGGAGTAATAATCAGTCACATGCTCAATCACAAGCTCTCTTGTTCTCTCCCACTCCAACTCAAACTCACTCAAATCGCATCCCTCCTCTAATCTAGCCATGATAATCAACTTTTTCTTGTATAAGCATAATATAACTGTGACGCCCCCAAAATAGGTATACACAACACCCATTCTGAGTCGCCAAATACATGGTACAAGAAACAAACTACCACTTCAATAATACAAATGTCGTGTGAAATACGGCAATATATACTGTGAGTTTAAATATAATATTGTCTTCTAGACAATATCCACACGCAAATAAATCCCCATCATAATTATTGATACATTATTTTACAAAAATGGTGAGGACTACTAAACAACTCTCTCTAGAACCTTCATTCCATACCCCTAACTAGTACTGCTACAATCTCGCCTCCCGAGAAGAAGAATGGAACAACAAGGAAAAGGGTGAGCTCAACTAGCCCAAAAGAATATTATGACTAAGATAATATACAACAAATTATCGTTAGTCTCCAACGAGGAAAAATCGATAGAATACAATAGACAACAAGTTTCGGATCAATATTCGCGGCGAAATAATAATTCATAGAAGAGTTACGTAGAGAATGAAATCTACTATAATCTATGAATTTAACGATCCATCATCAATATTTTATCCTCAGAACATCAATCAATATTCATCTCAAATCAAATATTCATCTTTGCACTACTGAGCCAAAGATATTTATCAATCGGTCATGTTCATCTCAACACATGTTCATCTTTGCACTAAAGGCCAAAGATATTCATCGATCGGTCGTATTCATTTAAACACCGCTCATCTTTTACTCTCAGGGCAAAGATATTCTTGAAAATCATTCATCTTTACTACAGGCCAAAGATATTCAATAATATCATCATTTAAGGCGAGGATGATGAAAATATTTTTAAAGAACGAATCCAAAGAAACAAAATGACAAGGATTAAGGATTAAGGATTCGTACTTGGTTTTATCCACGTCCAAAAATACCTCAAAAATAATCATAGTGGTGTAAAATTCAAGAATGATCAAAACATGGATACAATCAAAGCTAGTATCCGAATAGATGTTTTGGATGAAAAGAAGAAATTTTATTTTTCGATGAATAGTAGTCAGAGATATCGTGAATAGTCTTGGTATCGTGAATAGTAACTCCGACACCAAAAGATAGAAATTCCACAAAAAACATTTTCACGCTTCATGAATAGTACTCGTGAATAGTAACTCGTGAATAGTAACTCATGAATAGTAACTCATGAATAGTAACCCCGACATGAAAAAGTTCCAAATTTGATAAAAACTTGGATCAACATTTCAGCATAATGATATTGAAGAAATAATATCATTACGAAAAAAAATAATATCCCTTACCTCAAAGAATCAGTACTTCGGAAGGAAAGGTCGGAAGTGATGCTGAATGAAACTTGTACTGAACAGCAACTCTCAAAGTATCTAAATACTCACAAAATACGCTCAATAATATAGAGAGAGAAAGAGAGAAAACTTGTTTCTGGTGTGATTTTCAATTCTAACTTAGCCCTCTATTTATAGGAAAATGTTAGCCCGCCGAAGCAGACTTGACCTGCTACCTGATGGCTTTACCTGCTACTATTGCCACCCACCACATTTGAAATAAAATTCAGCACATTTCTTCACCAACCACAAGTGGGGCCTACTCAATTCTAGAATTTTCCACCAAAATCAATTATAAACCTAATTTCCGAATCCGACACCTCTTAAAATTCACAACAAATCATTCGTGCATTTTTAACGGTTCAAAATTTGTGGACATATACTCAACTTATGTATGTATAACATACCCAAAAATTACCACAATCCAACGGTCGGATTAAAAATTATAACCCCCGCAATATATCTCAAAACCCATGATTTGATTTTTAACACCTCCAATCCGATAAAATCTTGATAAAACACCTCAACATTAATTCCTTCATTAATAACCACATAAATAAATCCATCATTTATATTCATATAAAATAAATATTTCCTTATCATATGAATCAATAATTAATTATTCACAAATAATATTACGTAATCACATTTATAATGACAAGTTGTTCCGGAAAGGGGGCTTTCGATAAGGATCTCTCCTTCTTGGCGCGCAATTAATTAGGTGACCAAACCTCTCCTTAGGCGTAACTTTCTAGACATTGCCAATAATGTTATCTAATAATATTATTCAAATAATATGAATTATTGATCCGATAATGGAAATATCTTTGTGCGATGACAATTATTGAAACAATAATAATATAAAATATCAATGACAATTATTGAATCAATAAAATAAAATATTGAGCGATAACTCATCATGAAAATTATTGAGTAGTGCCATCTTACGTATTTAATCAATAATTCAACAATCTTGTGCAATATCGTGTTAACTCTTGTCTGACCACGCCAGACATTCAGTATTTTAACCACCGGGGTATTCCAACGATCTTAATGATAACAATTACGCTCGTTATTTTTAAACAACTTATATTTGTCGTTTTCCTCATCCAATCGCTTTCAGTTATGGGGCCCACACATGGTTTGCATACCGTCGCATAATATTCCCAAACGATACAGATCTGAATATTCCACGACCAAACGAATATTCCAAACAAAAATGACTATTTTATAACCACTTGCTTATTTTGAAATATTTGCGTATTTTACCCTAACTATCCACATTAATCAAATCAACCCTTAATATTTCAAAATAATAAATAAAGGAAATTCCTTTTATTTAAAAAAAATTTGGGGTTACAACCTCCCTCCTTATGAAATTTCGTCCTCGAAATTGGCGTGCGTACTGGTGTTTGAAAAGGTGAGGATACCTCGTTTTCATTTCCGTTTCCAATTCCCGGTCATTTCCTCTATAGCATAATTCCTCCACAAAACTTTAACTTGTGGTATGACCTTTCTTGCGTGGGACATGCTCCTTCCTATCCAAGATCTTGACAGTACCTCCTCATACGTTAAGTCTTGGCTATCTCGTCCGGTTCTAACTTAATAACGTGGTTCGGTCTTTCACATATTTACGAAATGCGACATGTGAAACACATTATGAACACGAGACATACTTGGAGGTAACGCAAGTCTATAGGCTACATTTCCTACTCGGTCAAGAATTTGAAATGGACCAATAAATCGTGGATTTGAGCTTTCCTCTCTTCCCAAATCTTGTAACTCCTTCCATGGAGCAACTTCATGACAATACATGATCCCCTACATTAAATTCCACATCCTTTCGATGAAGATCCGCATAACTCTTTTGTCGATCTTGTGCCGTTTGTATCGTTGTCGAATCATTTGGATCTTTTCGGTGAGTCATACGTACTAACTTTCGGGTCCCAACAATGTTGCTTCACCTACCTCATCCCAACATATTGGAGAACGACATTTTGTCCATATAATGCTTGAATGGAACCATGCTATATTTGTTTAATAACTATTGTTGTATGAGAATTCCACCAATGGCAAGTACTTATCCCAACTTCCTTTGAAATCTAGGACACAGAGTTTTAATATATCTTCAAGAGTTTGAGTAGTCCTTTCTGATTGCCCATCCGTTTGAGGATGGTATGCCAAACTGAATCGTAAATTCGTGCCCATAGCTTTCTAACCCAAAATCATGAAGTGAATCTTGGGTCACTATCCGAAACTATGGATACAGGCATGCCATGCAACCTCACAATCTCATTCACGTACATACTAGCAAGACGTACAAGGGAATAAGTCTCCCGTATCGGCAAGAAATGAGCAGATTTGGTTAATCTATCAACAATAACCCAAATAGCATTGATGCCTTGAGAAACCGTAGGAAGACCCGTAACGAAATCTATGGTAATGTGTTCCCACTTCCATTCCGGAATCTCAAGTGGTTGCAACGGACCCTTAGGTACTAGATGCTCCGCCTTTACACGTTGACAAGTTAAACACATTGAGATAAACTTTGCAATTTCTCTCTTCATATTGTTCCACCAAAATGTATGTCGAAGATCACGATACATTTTAGTACTTCCAGGATGGATTGCAAATGGTGTATTGTGTGCCTCCATCATAATCTTGTACTTCAAATCAGAGTCGTTAGGAACACAAAGTCTAGAGTGGACTCAAAGTATTCCTTCTTCATCAATTCACGCTTCCGGAATAGCTCCTTCTTGTACTTTCTTCTTCATACGCATCAGCTCCGGGTCGGTGACTTGAGCAGCTTTAACTAAAGTCGATTATACTCGTATATCATCACGTGGGTACCTAGAGTTTTCATCTCCATCTCTATTATTTGTAAATTATACGAAATTAGTCTTTGACAATATCGTACTCGTACTTGTATACGATCTTCTACTCAACACGTCAGCTACCACGTTAAGCTTTTCCGGGATGGCATGGTCGTAACATGTCTTTGAAATGAGTCTCCTCTTGAGTTCTTCGAAGCTCTTCCCACATTCCTTGCTCCATTCGAATTTTGTATCTCTACGAGTCAGCTGCGATAATGAAATAGCGATTCGAGAATATCCTTCAACGAATCTCCGATAATAACCAACTAAGCCTAGAAAGCTACGTATTTCGATTACTGACTTAGGTTGCTCTCAACTGTGACTCATATCCCAATCTTGGATAGCACGTCACAATGACACCTATCAGTTTACTATCGCACGAATATGACGTCTCCTATAGAGAGTCTGGCTTAGGTGAATTCCACAAAGGAAGTCACAAGATAAAGGCTCAGGTACCAAATTCTATAGTTGAATTTTTAACTCCTGAAGTTCAATAGGAGCCATTCGATATGAGATTTTAGAAATGAGTTTTTCTCTGGGGTTCAAAGTCGATACAAAATTTAATATCAGGCTTTGGGAGTAAGCCAAGAAATTCTTCAGGAAATACATCAGGAAAAATCAATAACAACAGGAATATTATTCAAATCTGACGTGTCTTTATTCAAATCCATAACATGGACTAAGAAAACTTGACATCCGTAATAAACGAATGACTTCATGGCTTGATATGAAAATGTTTGATTACAATGGTTTGATTGCTTGAATTGAATAACGAGTTGCTTAGGAATATGAAAACTAACAACCTTACAAAAGCAATCAATTTGGCATGATGAGTAGTTAACCTTAAAAATCACATCAAAAGCAAATATCTCTATAGAAATAAGGTTAACGGTGTAATGTGATAGTGCCAACTGAATCAAACAAGATTTCTAAACAACAGACGTAATGAAAGTTTCTCTAACGGATTCTCCATAAATAGGTCAAAGTCTAATTTCTCCGTAGTCAAGTTCAAACGTTGAGCTCAAGCAAGAGAGATAAAAGAATGGGTAGAACCCAGGTATCTAGTAAGGTATAAACTTCGTAAGAATTTATAATTAACTAACCCGTGCTAACCGTTCGGGTTTCTCGCATTTTAATGGTCACGACAAACGCTCTTCGAAGAACCGCTTGACTTTGACTTTTACGGGACATCCTTTTTGAGTCACCATTCACGCTGGACTGGGTTTCGATATCGTCTGATCTCGGCGATATGTCCTTCTTTTCCACAATTATAGCATACCTTGGAAGGCTTTGAGCAGTTTGACCTTATATGTCCCTCCTCTCCACATCTCGTAGCATCTAACGGCGATCGTTCTCTTCCCCTAGAATTTGTTGATAGTCTTGATGTTCTTTGCCGACGCCTTCTTCCGTCATCGTTAAATCTTCTCTTTTTAGATTGGACATCTCTTTCCATAATATCAACGCGTGTCGCGACTTTTACCCATGCATCACTCATTCTCACTCGTTCGATTATTTCTTCTTTCATTTCGATTCCACTTTATCATCTTATACTCGCCAAAAGAGTGCTTCGCTCAAGCATCACGTGTCGGGTAACACTGAAGCTTGAATCGTTGCATCCTTTTGCTCCACGACTTTCTGCATTCTTTAGCTTTGCTCTTCTAACTCATGAATACTATTTTGTAATTCTATATTTCGATCATAAAATACCTCTAATAAACTCTCTTCAGGTACCTCTTCTTCCTCTTCTTCCTCACTCTCAGCGTTACCTCTGCGATTATCTCGGGTGCAACTATCAATTCTTCACTCACCACATGGATATCTCTAATTCCTTCTTCGCCTGACATCACATTATCCTGGTTGGCGATTAGAGGTGTCTCCACGATCTCATTCACTCCATTGTTAACGTTCTCAGCAGCCATTCTAAAAAAACTATCATAAAACAAGGGTTAATTAAATAAATTAACAAATCACATAATACCCCTATAATATGACCAACCAACAAATAAGCTTAGGTAGGACACACTAGCGAAGGATTTACTCGTCTCTCCCCTCCTAGTTTTATTCCCCGATCTCCGCCAGAGATCATATCCCTAAGCTCTGATACCAACTGTGACGCCCCCAAAATAGGTATACACAACACCCATTCTGAGTCGCCAAATACATGGTACAAGAAACAAACTACAACTTCAATAATACAAATGTCGTGTGAAATACGGCAATATATATACTGTGAGTTTAAATATAATATTGTCTTCTAGACAATATCCACACGCAAATAAATCCCCATCATAATTATTGATACATTATTTTACAAAAATGGTGAGGACTACTAAACAACTCTCTCTAGAACCTTCATTCCATACCCCGACTAGTACTCGCTACAATCTCGCCTCCTGAGAAGAAGAATGGAACAACAAGGAAAAGGGTGAGCTCAACTAGCCCGAAGAAAGAATATTATGACTAAGATAATATACAACAAATTATCGTTAGTCTCCAACGAGGAAAAATCGATAGAATACAATAGACAACAAGTTTCGGATCAATATTCGCGGTGAAATAATAATTCATAGAAGAGTTACGTAGAATGAAATCTACTATAATCTATGAATTTAACGATCCATCATCAATATTTTATCCTGTAACATCAATCAATCTTCATCTCAAATCAAATATTCATCTTTTACACTACAGAATTCCAAAGATATTCATCAATCGGTCGTATTCATCTCAACACATGTTCATCTTTGCACTAAAGGCCAAAGATATTCATCGATCGAGTCGTGTTCATTTAAACACACGCTCATCTTTTGCACTACAGGCCAAAGATATTCTTGAAAATCATTCATCTTTGCACTACAGGCCAAAGATATTCAATAATATCATCATTTAAGGTAGAGGATGATGAAAAATATTTTTAAAGAACGAATCCAAAGAAACAAAATGACAAGGATTAAGGATTAAGGATTCGTACTTGGTTTTATCCACGTCCAAAAATACCTCAAAAATAATCATAGTGGTGTAAAATTCAAGAATGATCAAAACATGGATATAATCAAAGCTAGTATCCAGAATAGATGTTTTGGATGAAAAGAAGAAATTTTATTTTTGATGAATAGTCTTAGTATCGTGAATAGTCTCAGAGTATCGTGAATAAGAACTCAGACACCAAAAGATAGAAATTCCACAAAAAACATTTTCACGCTTCATGAATAGTACTACGTGAATAAGAACTCGTGAATAGTTACTCATGAATAGTAACTCGTGAATAGTAACTCATGAATAGTAACCCCGACATGAAAAAAGTTCCAAATTTGATAAAAACTTCAGATCAACATTTCAAAGATAATGATATTGAAGAAATAATATCATTCTGAAAAAAATAATATCCCTTACCTCAAAGAATCGATTACTTGAAGGAAAGGTCAAGTGATCTTTGAATGAAACTTATCTTTGACAAAGAACTCTCAAAGTATCTAAATACTCACAAAATACGCCAAGAATAATATAGAGAGAGAGAGAGAAAACTTTGTTTACGGTGTGATTTTCAATTCTAACTTAGCCCTCTATTTATAGGAAAATGTTAGCCCGGCCAAGGCAGACTTGACTGCTACACGATGGCTTTACACTACTATTGCCACCCACCACATTTGAAATAAAATTCAGCACATTTCTTCACCAACCACAAGTGGGGCCTACTCAATTCTAGAATTTTCCACCAAAATCAATTATAAACCTAATTTAGAATCCGACACCTCTTAAAATTCACAACAAATCATTCGTGCATTTTTAACGGTTCAAAATTTGTGGACATATACTCAACTTATGTATGTATAACATACCCAAAAATTACCACAATCCAACTGATTGGGATAAAAATTATAACCCCTTAATATATCTCAAAACCCACGATTTGATTTTTAACACCTCCAATCAGATAAAATCTTTGATAAAACACCTCAACATTAATTCCTTCATTAATAACCACATAAATAAATCCATCATTTATATTCATATAAAATAAATATTTCCTTATCATATGAATCAATAATTAATTATTCACAAATAATATTACGAAATTACATTTATAACAACCAAATTACATTCCCGGAAAGAGGGGCTTTCTAATAAGGATCTCTCCTTCTTGGCGTATGATTAGGTGACCAAACCTCTCCTTAGACGAGAACTTTCTAGACATTGCCAATAATGTTATCTAATAATATTATTCAAATAATATGAATTATTGATCCGATAATGGGAAATCTTGTGCGATGACAATTATTGAAACAATAATAATATAAAATATCAACGCAACAATTATTGAATCAATAAAATAAAATATTGAGCAGAACTCTCATGTGAAAATTATTGAGTAGTGCCATCTTACGTATTTAATCAATAATTCAACAATCTTGTCTGTCATACCGTATCTTCTTTGTCGCAACCACGCGTATTCTTGTATTTTAACCAATAAGTATTCCAACAGATCTTAATTGGTAACAATTACGCCTGTTATTTTTAAACAACTTATATTTGTCGTTTTCCTCATCCAATCGCTTTCAGTTATGGGGCCCACACATGGGTCATTGCTGGTCAGCGATACGAATATTCCCAGAAGCAAGTCTGAATATTCCACGACCAAACGAATATTCCCCGAAAAAAATGACTATTTTATAACCACTTGCTTATTTTGAAATATTTATGTATTTTACCCTAACTATCCACATTAATCAAATCAACCCTTACTATTTCAAAATAATAAATAAAGGAAATTCCTTTTTATTTAAAAAAAATTTCGGGGTCTTACAATAACACTCAATCTCCTACCGAAACTAAGGCAATTAGTCTCCATCTTGTCATCCTTCCTCACCAATTCGGACACCAACTTACATTAAAACACCATTTATCTGAAGTAAGGTTTCAAAACTCAAATTGCTCCTGCAACTTTGATTGGAACATCATATTTGGCTATAACCAAGTAAGTGTGCAAGATTTTCATGCAAATTGTTTGGATTCACTTGGATAATAGCTACGTTAGTACTTTGAAGCTAGTTTCTTTCATTGTGTTGGCTTAAGTGGGTTTGGGTACTCTTAATTGTTGCTTGTATTGCATTGGAAGGATAGTGTGCTTAGTAATTGACAATTTTGGTGAAAAATAAGTTTGGGTGAGTGCTTCAACAATAGTGTCAAAATTTTTGCACACCAAGTGTTTGATAATTTATCACAAAGAGGATTTGGCCATCCTAAGCCACATAACATCATTTGGTTGGGCAAGAAAGTAACACACAAGACTTATAGCTACTAAAAGGCATAGAGGAGAGACTTCGGGCACTTCGACAAAGTTTGACAAAAAGAGATTTACAAGTGCTAAAGCGTCTGAAAGATATTACAATTCGCTTTCTAGTAAAATGATAATTCCTGAGCGTGGATTATTGCCAGAGATAGAAGATGGGGAATTACTACAAATGATTAGGAGTAGAAGATGGGCGAACTTTACATCCCAACCGGATTCATCGGTCGTTAAAATTGTTAAGGAATTGTATGCTAATGCAAAAGATCATATTGGTAACATGATTTGGGTTCGCGGAAAATCAGTGGAAGTCAGTTTCAGGTCAATAAATGCTTACTACGGCTTGAACACAATACCCAATAATGGCTTCATGTAATATTTAGAGCACGAGCTGGACTACAGTGAGGCTATTCAAGCTTTATGTGTACCTGGAGCAAAATGGAAATTAACAGATCAACAAGAAGTTATTTTGTTCCCTACATCCGCACTAAGTAGTTACGGGAAAGCATGGCATGCCTTTATTTGTGCCAAGTTGATGTCGTGTAGACATACAAGTGATGTTATAAATCGACGGCAAGGTGTTGCTTTTACAGATTGCACTGAGAAAATCTATAGATACAGGTCAGGTTATACATGATTCGATTGACAGAGCAATTCAAGGAGGGACCTCAGGTGGACTACCTCATCCATCTTTGATTACTAGACTATGTCGACAAGCTGGAGTAAAATGGGATGTCGAGGAAGCTACACAACCTCCTTTAGTCGCAATTGACCACTCAGTGATAAAAATGTACAACGTATGGGGTGGGGGCACACTACACCCAAGAGGGTTAGGTTTCATTATTGTGCCTCCCGAGCCTGTAGACGAGCCTAATCAATAGTCACACGACAATCCTTCTACAGCTGGAAGTTCTAGGCCACCACCAAATTTTTTTGAAGATATTCATCGAGAATTAAGAAATCAAACTAGAAGAATTGACATGGTGGCTACTCGAGTTCAGCAGGGTTTTGACCAGGTGGAAAGAAATCAGGATAGCCTAGCTCAACGACAAACTGAGATGTATCAAAACTGTAGTGCAACATTCCTAGAGATGTTTGACCGCATGAATTCAGCTGCCGCTCCCTACCAATTTCCCCCATTGTCTGCGTACCCCCCGGCTAATCTACCCCTTGAAGATGAGGTTGATGAAGAAGAAGAAGAGGATATTGACGAGGAATAAGGCTTCGATCTTTCATGGAAGTCCTCAGTGCCTAATTTCTTATGTTTTATTTGTTATATACAATGAGGACATTGCACAGGTTAAGTTTGGGGGTGCATTCTTCCAGTTCCAGTTGCATTAATGTAGTATTCATTTAGTAGTTTTTCATGTAGTTTTTATTCTAATTTCTTAAAAAAATATATGGAAAAAGAAAAGAAAAATTCAAGTATTTGCATATTTCTAGTTGTTAGATAGTTTAAGTCTGTTTTGGTCAAAATGATGAGATTGGAATTGAGTAGACAAGTATATTATTTACTGTTAAGACTTTGATGTGATTTCTTGTCATAATTTAAATCTTTACCTATTTGAAACTGATATAATAAGGATATCACAGTAAAAACAACTATGTTGATTGATTGAGTCTAAATAGACACATAATGGACTTCTTGAGGATAATACTAGTTTGAATGAATGAAAGACATGAATAGGCGAAGATGACTGAATTTAGATAAAAACTTAAGTTTGGGAGAAAAATTTGGGATATATAAGCTTCAAAAAAAAATTGATGAAAAAGTTACCATGACTAGTCTTGTTCCGGGGCCTTTCTTTACTTGAGCAAATGCGCTTGGGGAGTGTCTTTACACCCTAGCGCCCTAAGGTCATATATGGTCTGGGAGTCGTTGGTCGAAAGCTCGCTAAGGGGTAGCACTATTAGCCTAATGGAATGAGACATTGCACAGTTATGGTTAAAAAAAAGAAGCAATAAAATGGGAAAAGAGCGAAAAGCCCCCGTAATGATAAGTAAAGCATAAGTATCCCAAATTGGACTCTTGAATTTGGTGGATGTTTGACTTTAGTTGGATCTAGCTTGTTTGTGAAATTTGTGACTTTACACTGTATGAAGCCTTTAAAGAGATCTATTATGTGTTGTATTTAGCATTATATTAGTTAACATTGTTGTTGAGCACACACGCACTATATCCGTAATAACAGGGTAAGATTTGATGATTGACTAGGAAATTATTGATCTGTCTTGGTATGATGTAATATCATGTTTATTGTGATTTCTCTGAGGCTTGACGAATAGATTTTGCTCTGTGTGACTGCTAGAATTTTAGGCATGTAGATAGATGCATTTCCATTTGCATTACAAATTTAGTTATTGCATTATGTTGTGTTGCTTGGGGACAAGCAATTTGTTAAGTTTGGGGGTATTTGATGAGTAGGTTTTATACCTATGAATCCGATATTATTAAACTTAATTATTGCTATCTTTAATTGTTTTTAGTGTCTTTTTATGTGTTTTGTGTTTAGTTCTTGTAGGTTGGAGCTGGAGGGACAAATTGGTCATTTCAGAGAAGAAAAAGGTCAACAATCACTAAAAAAAAGAGCTGAGTGGCATTTTTGTAATTACTGGTCACAGTGGCGCTTAGCTAGCGCTTGAAATGGCTTTAATGTTGAGCGCCTAAGCGCTCATGTGCGGAAAAAGAAGAATTTTTCTACTGCTAAGTGGGTTTTTGAAGCCAAGAAGGAATCTAAAAGAGGGTTGAGTCTAATACAAATAGGAGAGGACTTTAGAAAAGACGTATCATTTAATTTTTCAAGAGATTTGCAGAGAGAACAACGAAGGAAAACACAAAGGAGAATTGCAAGGGCTGAAGATCAAAGAGAGAGTATTGGAGAAAATTCAGAGTTTCTTCTTCTCTTCTCTAGTTTTATCTTTTGTAATTATCTGGGATATTTGGATTATTATTCTGGATGATCTTTTTCTTTATGATTACCTTGAACTAAATTTTCATTAAGATTGCAATGGAACTTGGTATGTAGTTTAAATTGAACCTTCCCATTGAATGAAAGTTGGTTTTTATTAAATTGTTTTTCATATCTTATGTTTATTGATTAATTGTTTGGCCAACAATTACTGTGATAATCTATATAAAATTGGAAGATGGAGTATAGATTGAGATCTGGATATGATAACATCTGTTCATATAATATGAATAGGGTTAATATGATTAGCATGTAAGATAGGAATATACCTATGTGTCTTTTGTATCCATTGAAAGAATTTGTGCGTAAAATCCTAATTAACTTGATTCACATAGGAATATAGTGAATTAGTTGACTAAGGTGTTCCTTGTAATTTTATGTCTTAAGGATCAGAGTTAAGAGGATTTGTTCACGTGTTTTGGAAAAAGTGCGTGAATTTTATAAAGCATTCTTGGATAATGATTCATATTAATTAATTGATTTAAATGGGAAGTAAATTGATTTAAATGAAATACCAAGGGAAGTTGTAATCTTAACTTGTTAAATCTGCAGTTACTCTTGTGAAATTCTGATTTTAATTATTAGTTTTGTTGAGTTTAATTTTTGAATCACAAACAATATTTCATAGTTTAAAATAAGATTAATTGCATTAGAATTAGTAATTGATAAATATTAGTCTATTTCCTCGTGGGAACGATATCCTTGATTGCTGAATATTATAATTGAACGTGTATGCTTGCGTGTTAAAATGGCGTTAAGAAATAGGCAATAACACATTTGTGTGGATTCAACTTCTAGTTGTACGTACACAACCTGTTCAAGAGCTTTCTGAGATGGTCTAAGTGGTCTTCTTCCCTTCGGGATTTGACAATGATATCAACCACGTAGATCTCTATCTCTTTGTGCATTAAGTCATGAAAAAGAGCCATCATAGCTCGCTGATAGGTTGCTCCGGCATTAATGAGGCCGAATGACAATCGTCTATAGCGAAAGGTTCCCCAAGGCATGATGAATGCAGTTTTCTCACGGTCTTCCTCAGCAACCATGATTTGATGATACCTCGCAAGCAATCAGCAAATGAGTGCATGTCATATTGAGCAGTATTGTCAATGATAATGTGGATAAATGGCACGAGAAAGCTATCCTTAAGACATGCTTTATTCAGATCCCAGTAATCCACACAAACTCTCACCTTTCCTCCTGGTTTAGGCACGGGGACTATATTTGATAGCCATTCAGGATATGTGGACACCATGATGATGTAAGCTTGAAATTATTTCACAATTTCTTCTTTAACCTTTAAACTCCACTCAGGTTTTAATCGCCTGAGCTTCTGCCTGACTAACTTGAATCCCTCTTTAATGGGAAGGCAATGGATGACGATGTTCATGGACAAACCCATCATGTCTTCGTAAGACCATGCAAACACATTCTAGAATTGGGTTAGTAGCGCAACTATATCATTCCTTTGGTTTGGAGTGAGGTTTGTACAAATCTGGATCAACCTAGGGCTTTCTAAGGTTCTGAGATTGAATGAGGTGGTTTGATCATGAGTTGGTTTGGGTTTATCTTCGACCCATTCATTAATCTCCTCAGGTATCTCAATGTCCTCTTGTATTTCCATCAAGTCTGAGTCCAACTTTTCATCAAAGTTATAGTCTGACTGGTTTAAATCCCTCTTTAATGGGAAGGCGATGAAGAACAATGTCAATGGACAATCCCACCATGTCTTCATGGGACTATGCAAACACATCCTGGAATTGGGTTAATAGCACCACCATGTCATTCCGTTGGTTTGGGGTAAGGTCTGAACCAATCTGGATTATCTTAGGGTTTTCTAAGGTTCTAAGATTAAAAGAAGTGGTTTGGTCAAGGTTGGGTTTAGGTTTGTCCGCAACTCATTCCTTAATCTCGCGAGTTGTCTCAATGTCCTCTTGTATTTCCATCAAGTCTGAGTCCAACTTTGCATCAAAGTTAGAATCCTTGTGGAGAGAAGGCACCTCATCAGCAAATACAGACACATCTAAAGTCAAAGTCCCGAAACAAAATATGCTTTCACTTAATATATGAAACTGTTAAATCATACAAAAGTGTTATCATGTACTGATAAAACAACTACTAATACTGTATAGAAAAGTAAGCAGTTAAAGTTATCTATAGGGTAGAGGGGTTTCTGCTCTTTTTACCCTCAGTGAAAAATGCAAGGAGTGCTGCTCCAATTGTCAAGGGTGAAGTGTTGGTGGATGGCAGTAATGAAGTGATGATCATCGTCCTCTTTTTCCCTAATGATGACCATAATACCGGGATAATCATTGTCTAGAGTGTATCTATTTATGTGCTCACCATGAAAAAGGATTCGTAGATGAGACAAACTCCTAGAGATTCTTATTTATGTTTTCATTCCCTCTCTTCCACTTTGGGATCAGGAATCAGGACCTCTTTTTCTTTAACCGGTATCGGTTTTGGAAATAGCATAGCCATAACGTGGGCTGGAACCTTTACCGGGGACTGTATAGGCTCAAGATCAGTAAGTGGAGATAATTGCCATATAGCCGAAGATGAAGGATTCTGTTTGTGCTTATGAAGATTCCTACGAATGGAACTAGAAAAATAGCCTAATCCAGCTATCCCTGTTTGACTAGGAACTTGAATTGGGTGCTTAATACCCTGATGATATTTGCCTAACCCTTTTCTAGGTTGATGACCCAATGATATCATCTCTTGAGTGGTCGACATTACCTCGGCAGAAATCTTGGGTGTGAGAGGTGGCACCCCAATGGGATGGTTGTGAGTGTTGCGCACCTCCAGGACATGAAAATTGATCAGTTCAACTTCTAAATTGAAAACGATGAGTGATATGTCACCTTGTTTAGGACATTCCGACTTAGCATTAACGGTGACTAGGCTATTATTGATAATGTACTTGAGTTGCTGATGAAGGGTGGAAGGGACGACTCCAGCCATATGAATCCACGGTATTCCCAACAGCAGATGTATCCTGTAGCTATTTTAAGCACGCGAAAGGATATACTAAATGTATGTGGACCAATCTCCACTGGTAATTCAATCTCTCCAACGGCATTTCGTTGGGACCCATCAAAAGGTTTAATAATCGTATGACTGCTTTTGATCCTCTTGGGGTTGATATTCATCTTCTCCATCTATCGAGACTCCTCCCACCATATATCCGGAGGACAAAACCGCTATATGCAATGGCTTGCAATGACCAGTCCCTTCAGAGGATATGTCGTCATTAGTGAAAGATATCACATTGTTGTTAAAAACGTGATCAACCAAATGTTAGAATTTTTCCACATCCACTGATTTCGGTAAATGGGCTTCTTCCAATACCCTTAGTAAGATCTTCCGATGATCTTCGGAAGAGAAAACCAAGTCCAGTTGTGGAGCTTCTCTTAAGCTTAAAACCACCTTGGCTTTGTTATGGCCCATGATATGAAGGAACTCTTCGACCTTGGCTTTGCGGGTCCTGTCATCTCGAAGTACGTGCACTCACGCAATGTAATATACTCTCAAACTTGTAGAACTTCAATCCGAGCTTCCGAACGAGGTATATGTGACCTTCTTCAGATATCTTGTGTCGAGAGTTACGCAATGACATGGATTAGAGGTTGTACGAAGTCAGGAAAAGGGGACCATGCCCATGGTCTTCAAGCTTCAAATTCTATCCGGTGTACTGTCACGTGTAATAGTCACTCGGGATAGGATATCCTGGTTCTTGAAGGACATAGTTGTATGTATGTATGTATTGAAGTGTCGAGACGTTGCACAGATGATGTGGCAAGATGACGTTTGACTCTTCACCGGGGTTATCGCTGGTTTGAGTTGAAAGCAGAAGTTGCTCAGGGTTACATCTGAGATTAGACTGCTGTAAGTGTTTGAATGTCGCAAGGTCATCTTGTAAGCGCCTGTATGCACGGTTGTTAGCTTCGGGTTTGAGAGATGAATGCCTCGGCAGGAGGTCTGAGATTGAAGCTGATAGCATGTATTTGAAACAAGCATTTCCGGAGTTATCGTCGGAACTACAACAACATTCCTTGGGGTTATCGTGATAAATGGTATTTTTACCTACTTATTGAATACCAATTCATGCGAATTGTGCCCATCTCAAGTACATTTTATTGTGTTTTAGTTGCATTTCACATTATTTTGTATTGCATTTACTTAAAACTCCTTTTGGTGAATAAGTGAAGGAATTGGCTTAATTTTGTTAGAATTAGAGGGCACGAGGCCAATGGATGCGTGAAGACGAGGCACAAGCGGGGATGTGCATGGCATAAAGGTACAATGAAGTATGGAGACCAAGCAAATAAGAGAATCAAGCATGGAAGAGTAGATAGAAGCATCAGAAGCCAAAAACCAGAACCAGAACTTGCAGGCAGCAAGCTGCGCGACCACGCGACATAACAGCTTGGGGAACGCGTGCCAGCGTGAGTACCCTATACCGAACGATGATGACTTCTTCGCAAGTTCTTGCGACCCCACGAGTGGGAGATCTTGCGCCCGCCACGAGAGGTTGGCTGGACAGTATGGACATTACAGTAAGTCTCGCCCGCACGAGAGGTTATTGGACAGTATGGATATTACAGTAAGTCTCGCGCCGCCGCGAGACATAGTCTGAGAGGAGCTTGCGGTCGCGCCGCGATCTTTGATCTTTGTAATTTTGTTTTAATTTTAATTTTTAATTAAATGAATTATAATTGGTTTTTAAAAGATTCTGACGGGTGTCAGACGAACAAGTTGATAACTTTAAGCGTATTTTCATCATAGTAACTAGGGTTTACACCTTGGAAGAGATTCCAACGTAGAACGAAGCCTAAACGTCTATTTTTCCGATTCTTCTTGGGATTCTCTGCCATTGTGGATTTCTATTCTTATTTACTAGATTTCTATGAGGATTTAAATGTTGATCATTGATTTCTATTCAACGATTAGGTTTGATCGTTCTATCTCTCTTATTTCAATTGTTTGTTTATTGATCATGTTTAGCGTTGATCCCATAATGGCTTTTGGTTCAGTCATGAACTAAACTCCATTATGGGATTCTAACGGATTTTAATATGTAGTTTGGTTGCACATTTAAATGTTAGGATTGTTTTGCATATCATATGAAATATATGTCATGGTTGTTTTACATGTATGAATGCTTGATCACCATTCGTCTCAATACTTGTATGGAATTGAGAATGAACATATAGGTATGGATTGTAATCATGATAGCATGCGAATATAAATGTTCTATATGGCTTACTGCGTTTTTGTGAACCAGATAGACATATACTGTTTCACCGTATGAGCTAGAATAAGGGCTTGAGCTTAAAATCAATATAATTGCAATTTCACATAGACATATAGTTATTTTGGTTGTATTGGTGATTACATTGAGTCTAACATCTGTAGATGCTGCGTAAGTAGGTTATAGTGCATTGAAAAATGGTTATAACTCTATTCGTGCTCTTGGCTATTTTCCTGTGATATGTGAACACTTCTTGCATGATAGTGGCGATTAGATGAAATATTAAATGAGTTAGGGTCCCATTATTTCCAGATTATATTTATTCCATTTGTATTCTTATTTTCAGTTGTTATTCACAATTAGTTTAATTCAACACTTTTAGTCATTAGTCTAGGCATATAAGCTTGGTGAGTTAATTGATGCATGATAGTTTGAATTTAACAACTTTTTCTGTGGGATCGATACTCTACTTACTCCGTATTACTTGTTGATCCGTGTATGCTTGCATGAGTTAGAGCTCTTTTATTAGAACTATAAAAGAGGCAACAAGTTTTTGGCGCTGTTGCCTGGGAAAGGCGTTAATTTAGATAATTATCATCAGTTTAAAGCTAAATTATATGACTTAAACAATTCTGATCGTTTCTCATTTCTATTTTTGTTTCGTTTTTCATTTCAGGTACTTGTGAATTTTTATGCACACACGATCATCCAACTCAGAACTAACACCAGCACAGGACAACATAAACGGAAGAGGTTAGAAAGCAAGTGTGCGAAGAAATTTGCAAGTGTAGTTAGAGAGTATTACAGTTAGTATGGCGGAAGAACCAACGATTGAGCAAAGAGAAGATCACCGGGCTCTAAGGGAATATTCCATGCCAAACATAAACGGGCTACAGTCAAGCATAGTTAGACCGGCGATAGCAGCAAACACTTTTGAGATTAAACCGGGCACTATTCAAATGGTGCAGAAATCAGTTCAGTTTGGGGGTGCTGCTACAGATGATCGGAATGAGCACCTATTGAGTTTTATCGAGATCTGCGACACATTTAGATACAACAGTGTGACAGAGGATGCCATCAGACTACGACTATTCCCATTTTCATTGCGGGATAAGGCTAGAAGTTGGCTACATTCTTTACCGCCAGGGTCAATAACCACATGGGAGGACTTAAAACATAAATTCGTAGCCAAGTTCTTTCCAATGGCGAAGACTGTAAAGATGAGGATGGCTATCTCTCAGTTCGAGCAACAACAGGGCGAGTCCTTATATGAAGCATGGGAGCGTTACAAATAGATGCTCAGAAAATGTCCGCATCACTGTATACCAGACTGGATGGTGATAAATTCCTTTTACAATGGGTTAGGATGGCAGTCGAGACCGATTATGGATGCAGCTGCAGGAGGGGCATTGTGGGCAAAGAGTTATGATGAGGTCTATATGCTTATCGAGACTATGGCTGTGAATGATTATCAGAATCCTATAGCTCGAATGCCACAGCCCAAGGTTGCAGGTGTGTTGGAGGTTGATGCCATTACTCAGTTGTCGGCACAGATGGCAGCTATGGCTAAGAAGATAGATACTTTGGCAGAAAGCAAAGTGAAAACAATTGCCTTTCTTTGTGAGATTTGTGCGGGGTCACATTCCACGGATCAATGCGCCATCAGCTCAGAGTCAGTACAGTATGTGAGCAATTACATAAAAGACCAAGGTCAATTCCAGAACACATACCACCCCAACAACCGCAATCATCCGAACTTTAGTTGGTCAAATAACCAAGGACAACAACAACATCAGTTTCAGCCGAACCAACAGTTTCAACCACAGTCATCTCAGCCACAGTTTGCACAAAAACCACCGTTCCCACCAGGATTTTCTCAACAACAACAACACCACGCTCCAGCTGTACCATAGCCAGAGAAAAAATCAGAGATGGAGGAGATGATGTTGAAATATATGGCAAACACTGAAGTAATGATCAAAAGCCAAGCAGTGGCTATCAAGAATCTGGAGACACGAGATGGGGCAGATGGCGAGCATGCTTAATAATAGGCCCCAAGGTGCATTGCCAAGTAACACAGAGACAAATCCTAGAAGAGACGGGAAGGAGCAGTGTCAAGCAATCACATTGAGATCTGGGAAAGACTTGACAGACACTATGAAGTCGCACAGCGCCCGTAGCGTGAGTTACTGAGGGGACATCGTGCGTGCATGTGAGCGAAATGCAGTTGGATGGTGATGAAGAAAAGTTAAAAAAATCGAGAGTTTCAAGAGGAAGAGAAGAACAAGACAGTTCGAAGAGAGAGGTCAAGAGTCGGTTACAACCAATGCACCCTCAAGTACCATATCCACAGAGGTTAGTTAAGCAGAAGGAAGACAAACAGTTCAGTAAGTTTCTGGAGGTGTTCAAAAAGCTGCAGATCAACATACCATTCGCCGAGGCATTAGAAAAAATGCCAAGCTACGCAAATTTCATGAAAAGGTATATTGTCAAGGAAGAGGAGATTAGACGAGTTTGAAACGGTAGCCTTGACAGAGGAATGCAGTGCAATGCTCTAACAGAAATTACCTTCAAAGTTGAAAGATCCAAGCAGCTTCACAATTCCGTGCACAATTGGGAAGATGAACTTTAGCAAGTGTTTATGTGATCTGGGGGCAAGTATAAATTTGATTCCGTTATCAGCATTCAATCAGTTGGGATTATCGGCTCCAAGACCTACAAACATATCACTACAGCTAGCTGACAGATCCATCACATATCCGCGAGGAATTGTTGAAGATGTGTTGGTAAAGGTGGACAAATTCATTTTTCCGACTGACTTTATTATTCTAAACTATGAAGAGGAAAAAAGTATACCAATCATACTAGGGAGACCATTCTTAGCCACAGGAAGGACTTCAATCGATGTTCAAAAGGGGGATCTAACGATGCGTGTACATGATCAAGAGGTCACATTTAATGTCTTTAAGGCGATAAAGTTCCCATCGGATGAAGAAGAATGCTTCTTGGTTAACTTGGTGGATTGGGGTCCGAAGGATGAAGTACAGAAACCGAAAAATTATAGACCGTTGAACTATGTAACGGGCAAAAGTTCAGAGTCGAAGGTAGAACCGTTAATGAAAGATGAAGTCATTAAATTTCCGGGTGCAATGGACAGGAAGAAAGTCACCTTAATTCTTGATGTGACGTGAGATTCAGAGACAGTCAAGCTAATTGACTATAACTTAGCGCTGGATATGAGGCAACCCATCATTCCTATCTTTATTAACTTTTAGTTGTTCATTTTGGGTTTATTTTAGTTAGTTCTATTAAATTTAATTTTGCTAGGATATTGGATTTTCATGCTTAAGTATGTAGCAAGAATTGCTTTACGAATATTTGCAAGATGATTAGAATTATACGGTCGTTAGTTCATGTTTTAACAAGGAGTATTAATGTCTATGCAGGAACAAGCAGTGGAAAGTATTTCTGAGAGGCAAGAAAAATTGAACTTGAACATTGCAGACATGAGGAGCGCGCAGCAGCGAGGTCTATCCAAGATAAAACCCAAGCCCGCTGGCGTCAAATACCCTGAACAAACATGCATTACGCAAGTCTCTTTGCGCGCGCCCGAGTCTAGTACACACACTTGCGGTGCATGCCTTGTGCTGAATCGAATCAAGTCAGATCTGAACATTTAAAAAAAAAAAGTTTTGGACCATGTGGACTCTAAATTGCAATAATAACAGACGCGAACCTATCTCCCTCTCCATAACTCATGTATCTATCTCTCTATCAATTGAAGATTGAAGCCGTATATCTCTCTATCAAATCTCCACAACTCTCTCCACGTTCAAAGCTCAACTACCTCTCATCCTCTCTATAAAGCTAGGGTTCCCAATTGGGTCGGCACACACAAGTGTGAAGGCTATCAATTCTCAAATTCTCATTCTCTCTCAGTAAGTTCATCCGTACTTTCAATCAACTATCTGCAAATTGGTCCGAAGAGAGCACGACCATCTTCATCTTCCTCATCCTCCTCCGGCAGCCACGAGGAGGACATTGTCGACCACACCAAATTCTTGTGTCTAGAAGCCCAGCAGGAGTACTACGGTATTATAGCTAAGATATTTATCAAGGAAAGAGTATTCAGACCCGAAGGGCAGGACGGACAGCTCTCTGCTATGATTCAGGAACGAGGCTGGGGTGAACTGACTGCATCTCCCACGCCCATTCAGATGAGCATAGTCCGAGAGTTTTATGCCAATGCCAAAGTCACCATGAACGATACCTCGATGGTTCGTGGTGTCGAGGTAGAATATTGACCCTCCGCTATCCAAAACGTGCTGAGAATCACCGCAGAACCACCAACAGGGACTGCCAATTGGATCGCAGGGGCACATCTAGAAATGGACTTGGAGCTTGTTATCGCTGAGTTGTGCGTGCCAGGCACGAAGTGGACTTACAAAGTTGGCACGACCCAGCCTCGAATATTTCTAGCAGCCGCATTGAATCGATACGCCAAGGCATGGAATCTGTTCATCTATGCCAAGTTATTGCCTTCATTGCATTAGCACGAGATCACAGCGGAAAGGGCTATAATATTGTGGGGCATAATTACTGGCGAGTACATTGGTGTGGGGTATTTGATTCATCAAAACATTATGAAGTATCTGAAGGGAACTACCACTAGAAGCATCCCACATGCCTCAGCGGTAGCCATGCTATGTGTGCATCAGGGGTGCAATTGGGGCAATGAACAAATGCAATATCCAAGTCAGGACATCACCCACGCCACCATTGCTAAATTTGAGGACTGGGTAGGTGGTGAACCACACCCGCGCAGATGAGGATTCATTCTCTGACCCACATTCCCAGAGCCATCTCAGCAGCCCCCTCAACTCGATGAGGCAGGCTCATCCACTCGAGCACATCCTGTTCCTAGCGATCGAAAGCTCCAAAGGTTGGACCGCAAAGTCGACGCCATGTATGACAATTTTGGGACGTTTGCTACGGGACTCACAAGGGCATTGGCCAAAGCATTCGCGCAGCAAGGAACAATGCTAGAGTGGCCATAGTTTGGCACTGCAGTGCCATATCCACCACCAGATTCACCACCCGAGGAGGGTGGTCAAGCCAATCATTAGGGGAGTTTTTCTGTACCCTTTACCTTCATTCAATTGGGACATTGAATATATTAAGTTTGGGGGTATTGGGGAGCATAGCATTGTAGTTTAGTTTTATTTAACTGTTGCATGTTTATGTGTTTAGTTAAATTTTTGTAGAAAATTTTTAATTTTTTTTTATTATGGATTGTGATAGTATGTTTTAGTTGCATGTCTCACACAAATTCTTGCTTAATAGAAATTTTTGCCTAGGCAATGACGATAGTGAATTGTGAAGGATTTGAGAATGTTTGGGATAACATGAGCTGAGATATAATGTTTTACACGATGAGATTCATGTTTCTGTGTAAATACTTTCGGTATGCACAAACGTGTTCACAATTACTTGTAGGTTTAAGAAGTGTGTATTGCATTGCTTGATATAACATGTAGTTTTAAAAAGAGAAACATGTGGAAAGTGTTGTAGACTGTATGAGCCATTGACATGCAATTTTTGGGAAAACATGGGTATGCTATGTATATATATAAAAAAATCAAATAGCAATAGCGTGACTAGTCTTAATTAGGGCCCAGCTACTTGAGTAGAAATGCCTGAGGGATTGTCTCTACACCTAGCGCCCTAAGGTCTTTCATATTCTGGGAGTCGTTGGTTGAAAGCTCGCTAAGGGGTAGCAGTGTGCCTAATGGATTGAGACATTGCACAGTAATGTGAAAAAAAAGGAAAGAAATATAGTAATAAACACCGCGGGAAAGTGCGGAAATCGCCCTCATGAGTAGCAATAAGCAATAAACCCATTGTTGAACCTTAGTTTGTGTTGATATGTTTAAATAGTCTGCGTTACATGAATATACATGAATCTTGCTTTAGACTATAATTTTCTATTTGGAGCAGTGTAGCATATGTATTCTTTGCTTAGATCAAGTTTTGGTGAACATCACACACACACAGAGCATCTCTATAGCATATATGAAATTATTTGAGTGTTTGTGGTTATGTTTATAGTTTGGCTTGAAATCATATTCTTGGATCTCGATGATTCACTGAGGTAATTTGGGCTGAAATTCTGTTATGGCAGGGATTATGTGAGACTAATTTGCCTCATAGAGTAGTTGCATATTTTTGTAGTTGCATTTTCATTATTCATTAGTATGCAGTGCTTGAGGGCAAACAACAGTTCAAGTTTGGGTGTATTTGATAAATGGTATTCTTACCTACTAATTGAATACCGATTCATGCAAATTGTGCCCATCTCAAGTACGTTTTATTGTGTTTTAGTTGCATTTCATGTTATTTTGCATTGCATTTACTTAAAACTCCTTTTAGTGAATAAATGCAGGAATCAACTTAATTTTGGTGGTATTAGAGGGCACGAGGCCAATGGATGCGTGAAGACGAGGCACAAGCAGGGATGTGCATGGAATGGAGGTACAATGAAGCATGCAGACCAAGCAAACAAGAGGATCAAGCATGGAAGAGCAGATAGCACCAGTAGAAGCCAAAAACCACAACAATAACTGCAGGTGACCGACAAGTCGCGCGACCATGTGCAAGATAATAACTTGGGAGGCGCGTGCGGTATGAGTACTCTCGACGACCGAGGATGATGACCTCATCGCAAGTTCTTGGCGGCCATGACGAAGAGAGAGCGCACTTTTCATGCGAGAGGTTGGCTGGACAGGGAGGACATTCTATAAGTCTCACGCCTGCGCGAGACATAGGCTGGAGAGGCGTGCGGCCTCGCGCGACGCTGATGTTGTAATTTTGTTTTAATTTTAATTTTTAATTGAATGGATTGTAATTGGTTTTTAAACGATTCTGACGGGTGTCAGACGAACAACTTGATAACTTTAAGCGTATTTTCATCATAGTAACTAGGGTTTACACCTTGGAAGAGATTCTAACGTAAAACGAAGCCTAAACGTCTATTTTTCCAATTCTTCTTGGGATTCTCTGCCATTGCTGATTTCTATTCTTATTTACTAGATTTATATGAGGATTTAAACGTTGATCATTGATTTCTATTCAGCGATTGGGTTTGATCGTTCTATCTCTCTTATTTCAATTGTTTGTTTATTGATCATGTTTAGCGTTGATCCCATAATGGCTTTTGGGTCAGTCATGAATTAAACTCCATTATGGGATTCTAACGGATTTTAATATGTAGTTTGGTTGCACATTTAAATGCTAGGATTGTTTTGCATATCATATGGAATATCTGTCATGGTTGTTTTACATGTATGAATGCTTGATCACCATTCGTCTCAATACTTGTATGGAATTGACAATGAACATATAGGTATGGATTGTAATCACGATAGCATGCGAATATGGGGCAGTTGTATATGGCTTGTGTATTTTTTGAACCCGATAGACATATACTATTTCACCGTATGAGCTAGAATAAGGGCTTGAGCTTAAAATCAATATAATTGCAATTTCATATAGACATATAGTGATTTTGGTTGTATTGGTGATTACATAGAGTCTAACATCTGTAGATGTTGTGTAAGTAGGTTATAGTGCATTAAAAAATGGTTATAACTCTATTCGTGCTCTTTGCTATTTTCATGTGATATGTGAACACTTCTTGCATGATAGTGGCGATTAGATGAAATATTAAATGAAGTTAGGGTCCCATTATTTCCAGATTATATTTATTCCATTTGTATTCTTATTTTCAGTTGTTATTCACAATTAGTTTAATTCAACACTTTTAGTCATTAGTCTAGGCATATAAATTTGGTAAGTTAATTGATGCATGATAGTTTGAATTTAACAACTTTTTCTGTGATATCGATACTCTATTTACTCTGTATTACTTGTTGAAAAAAATCAATAAATATATATATGTGTGCATGATCAGCCACCACGAAGCAACTCCATGGGGGATCAGAAATGTAAATAAAATAGTAAATGCTATCAACCGCCACTTTTAGTAAACTCCAAAGGGACTTGAATATAAATAAAGTCGTAAAAAGCTATCAACTCATCACGAAAGTGAACTCAGTGCGAGACAAAATGTATATATATATATATATATATATATATAATACAATAAATGCACCAGATGTGTAAATCCGGGCTCATCGGATATGTCCGATAATAGTTATATATATAAGTATATATATATATATATATATATATATATATATATATATATATATATAGAAAAATTAAACGCACTGGATGTAAAATCCGGGCTCATCGATGTAGTCTCGACCACGCTTTATATATATAAGTATATATATATATATAAAAGTCATTAAACGCTCGAATATCAAGTCTAGGCTCAATCAAGGCATAACTCGATAATGTTAGTCCGTATAAAAATATATACATAGATATATAAGTATATATATACATACAGAAATGAAAATCACGAACCGAAGTTTGGGCAAACACACTCACACGACTCTCAATGTGTACAACAGTGTGTGCTAATATGAGAAGAAAGCTTTATAAAATGTAAGAAAGCTTACAGTGGGCTGCCAAAGTAGACTTCTATGACTCTAAGTGGATAAATACTCAGCTCCTGCTGGACAACAGATAGCTATATGTGAGCTAACAGAAGGGGAAACACTCAATATGGGTGTGTACAGAGTAAAATGGACAGGGCTTCCTCGCCTTTTCCCTCTCTTCCCTCTATCAAAATGGCTGACCACCAGCCTATATTTATAGATCGATGGTCGCAAGTGTACTGCAGCGCACCATTACTTACGTCGCGGTTGGTTGGTGGTGTGGCCCCGGACTTCATGGGTCCTATTGTCTTGAAGTACGCGCACTCACGCACTGTAATGTCCGCTCAAACTTGCAGAACTTCAATTCGAGCTTCCGAATGAGGTATATGTGACCTTCTTCGGATAGCTTGTGTCGAGAGTTAAGCAATGACATGGATTAGAGGTTGTACAAAGTCAGGAAGAGGGGACCATGCCCATGGTCTTCAAGCTTCAAATTCTATCCGGTGTACTGTCACGCGTAATAGTCACCCGGGATTGGATATCCTGGTTCTTGAAGGACATAGTTGTATGTATGTATGTATGTATTGAAGTGTCGAGACGACGTGAAGATGATGTTGCAAGATGACGTTTGACTCTTCGCCGGGGTTATCGCCGGTTTGAGTTGAAAGCAGACGTTGCTCATGGTTACATCTGAGATTGGACTGCTGCAAGTGTTTGAATGTCGCAAGGTCATCTTGTAAGTGCCTGTATGGCAGGTTGTTAGCTTCAAGTTTGAGAGATTAATGCCTCGATGGAATTTCTGAGACTGAAGCTGATAGCATGTATTTGAAACAAGTATTTCCAGAGTTATCTCCGGAACTGCAACAACATTCCTTAGGTTTATTGCCAAGGACAAAACTCGAGGTTATCTCTGAGGTTGGAAATGATCCTTTCGATGTGTGTTCTGGGGTTGAGACTGATGTTCCTGGTGTGTGGTCCGGGTTATGAACTGATCTTCCGGTAGTATCCGGAATGGAGACCGAACTTTCGGTGGTATCCGGAATGGATGTGAGCTGTCTTCCAAGGTTATCTTCGAAAGACGATTCTGCCCTCCTATAATGTTAGTAACAGTTGTGCAGAAAATTTCGAGTGTCTACACCAAGTTGAAGAAATGCGAGTTCTGGCTTGAGGAAGTAGCATTCCTTGGGCACGTGATATCAAATCATGGAATATCTGTTGACTCGACAAAGATTGAAGCAATTCAAAGCTGGGAGCAACCTAAGTCAGTGACCGAAGTGTGTATCTTTCTCGGCTCAGCTAGTTATTATCAGAGATTCGTAGAAGGGTTTTCTCGAATCGCTACTCCATTAACTCAGTTGACTCAGAAAGATACAAAATTTGGTTGGAGCGAGGAATGTGAGAAGAGTTTTCAAGAAATCAAGAGGAGACTCATTTCAGTACCTATTCTGATAATACCATTTGGTTCAGAGGGATTTGTCATATACAGCGATGCTTCAAGCAAAGGTTTAGGATGTGTTCTCATGCAACATGGGAATGTCATAGACTATGCCTCACGACAACTCAAATAATATGAGAGGAATTATTCTACTCATGATCTAGAGTTGGTAGCTGTCATTTTTACGCTTAAGATTTGGAGGCATTACTTGTATGGAGAGAAGGTGGAGATCTATATGGATCATAAAAGCCTCAAATATTTCTTCACTCAAAAGGAACTCAACATACGGCAAGGACGATGGCTTGAGCTATTGAAAGATTACGATCATACCATTTATTATCATCTTGGAAAAGCGAACGTAGTAGCTGACGCATTGAGTAGAAGATCGTATGTCGGTACGAGTGCGATATTATCAACGCAAAGGCCCATTTTGAATGACTTACGAAGGATGGAGATAGAGTTAAAGACTCCAGGGACCCATGTGATGATGGCGAATATACGAGTAGAACCGACTTTAATCGATAAAGTTAAAGCTGCTCAAGCTACACACTTGGAGCTGATGCATATGAGGAAGAAAGTTCAAGAAGGTGCTATTCCGAAAGCAAGAATCGATGAAGAAGGAATACTTCGAGTTAATTCCAGACTTTGTGTTCCTAACAATTCTGACTTAAAGTATAAAATCATGATGGAGGTGCACAACACACCGTTTGCAATCCATCCTGGGAGTACCAAAATGTATCGTGATCTTTGACATACATTTTGTTGGAGAAATATGAAGAGAGAGATATCGGGGTTTATCTCAAGGTGTCTAACTTGTCAACGAGTCAAGGTGGAACATCAAGTGCTAAAAGGTACATTACAACCACTTAAAATTCCAGAATGGAAGTGGGAGCATATTACCATGGATTTTGTTACTGGTCTTCCTAAGGTTTCTCAAGGCATGGATGCGATTTGGGTCATTGTTGATAGATTGAGCAAGTCTGCTCATTTCTTATCGATACAAGAAACTTATACACTTGAATGTCTTGCTCGTATGTACATAAATGAGATTGTAAGATTGCATGATATGCTAGTATCCATAGTTTCTGATCGAGACCTATGATTTACTTCAAGATTTTGGGTTAGTTTGCAAACAGCTATGGGCATGGATTTACGATTTAGTTCGGCATATCATCCTCAAACGGACGGGAAGTCGGAGAGGACTATTCAAACTCTTGAAGATTTATTAAGACTCTATGTCCTTTATTTCAAAGGAAGTTGGGATAAGTTTTTACCATTGGTGGAGTTTTCCTACAACAACAGTTATCAAGCAAGTATTAGCATGGCTCCATTTGAGGAGTTGTTTGGAAGAAAGTGTCGGTTTCTAGTATGCTGGGATGATGTGGGTGAAGCAACGTTGTTATGTGTTTCTTCATGGAAAGGAGTTATGAGATTTGGAAAGAGAGGAAAGCTCAATCCTCGATTCATTGGCCCATTTTTAATCTTCGATCGAGTAGTAATGGCGTGGCTATAGACTACTTACCGCTTAGTATGTCTCGTGTTCATAACATTTTTCACATATCTATGTTATGTAAATATGTGAAAGACCCGAACCACATTATTGAATTAGAACCGGACGAGATAGCGGAAGATTTAACGTATGAAGTGGTACCTGTTAAAATATTGGATAAGAAGGATCATATTCTACGCTCCAAGGTTATACCTCAAGTCAATGTTTTGTGGAGAAACCACGATGTTGAGGAGATGACCTAGGAGTTAGAATCTGATATGAAGTCAAGGTATCCTCACCTCTTCGACATACCAGGTATGCACCCTAATTTTGAGGATGAAATTTCATAAGAAGGGGAGGTTGTAAGACCCCAACTTTTATGAATAAAGATTATTTTTCTCGAAATATATTTTTGAATATTATGGTTTGGATTTGATATAATGTTATAGTTGTGGGTAATATTTATAAATTTTACAAAGTAAGCAAGTGGTTATATAATATTCGATAGGTCGGAGAATATTCATTTTAATAAGGAATATTCGTACGACGGCACAATTATTGGTGGACCCCACGACGGAAGTATTGTCGTAGTTAGAAAATGACAAAATTATCCTTTTATAAAAATAACGACAGAAGTTTTATCGTTAAACTGTTGAACTACCAGATAGTAAAAGTACAGTAATACGCGTGGTTGCATAGTAGCACATGGTATTGATTATTGATGCTTATGTGAGAAGTCACTCAGTTATACTCAATTATTGCTACAGTAATTGCTGCATAATATTTCTCGTATTATTGATTCAATTATTGTCACAGTATCAAAATTTTATATTATTAAATCAATAATTGAGACGACAAAGTTATTCATATTATTATCTGCAATATTGATGATGTCTAGAAAATTTTGTCGAGGAGAGCTTTGGTCACCTAATTGCGCGCCAATAGAGAGAAATCCTTATCAGAAAGCCCCCTATTTCCTGGGAATGATCTGGTTATTAAATATTATGAGTTATAATATTATTGATGAATAAGTCCGTGTTGATTAAAGATGAAATTCATAGTTCCATTGTGTTGGGATTATTAGTGTTAGTGGAAATTGACATTTATTTCGATAATAATTGATGTCTGGAAGTTATATTGACCAATCGGGTAATTAATCAGATAAATGAGCAATTAATTGCTATTAATTCACATGCTTATAACTATGTGTTCACATGTGTGTACTATTGATTCACATGTATGTACTATTAGGGGAGGTGGTGCAAGATTTATAATACTTGCATGACTAAATTAAAAATGGAGGTATAGATGAAGGTACTATATTGTAATTCGTATTGTCACATGTATAGAACTATTGATTCACATGATTGTACTATTAATTCACATGATGTACTATTATGGGAGGTGGTGCAAGTTTGATAATACTTACATGACTAAATTAAAAATGAAGGAAAAGATAAAGGTATTATATTGTAATATTTTGAGCCCCAAAATGTGCAATTATCAAAACTATGTTTTCCTATAAATAAAAGCTCATTCTTCCTTCATTCTCACCAATTCACTAAGTCTCACAAGAGCAATTATAGAGAGAAAAGCTATAGAGAGAAAGAAGAAGAGAAGTCTGTTACCTCACTATTCCAGTATCTAATCTTCTTCTGAGGTAAGGGATATTATATTTTTCAGTATTAGTAGAAATAATATTTTCTTCCATACTCTGTAGTATGTGAGTAATATTATTTCGTTTTATATTCCTGAGTATACCCTCATTTTGTTAAAGTATTGCTTCTATACTCCATGAAATTAGTAGAATATCCTTGATATTTGCGCTTCATCCAGTATCTTTTCACGTAAATATTATTATGAGTTTTCTTGATAATTATTGATCTTTTTCATACTGAAATACTATTCATGAGTTACTATTTATGGGTTACTATTCACCCAGTTACTATTCACTAAAATATTATTCACTCGGGTATTCGGCGCACTTTTTATGCCAGAGTGCTATTCATGAGTTACTATTCATGGGTTACTATTCACCCAATTACTATTCACCCAAATATTATTCACTCGGGTATTTGGGGCACTTTTCATGTCAGGGTACTATTCACGGGGTACTATTCCCGAAGTACAATTCACAAGGTACTAATCACGGGGTACTATTCACCCGAAAAATATATTTCTTTTCCATCCAAATTATTTTTGATACATGAAAATTATTCTTGAATTTTACTCCACAAAGCAGTATCATGTTGACAATTTGGATATTTTTAAACTCTAGATAAATTTAAAGTCTTTAAAATTTATCCTTGATTTCGTTTGATTAATGCTTATATTATTGTCATCATCCTCGTGCTTATATTGTGATAAAAGTCATCTTTGGATTACGTGCATAGATGGACTGTTGATTGGTACGATTATGACCATGGATCATTCGGTATAATCGTGACCCGTAATGTTACAAATGATGTGGTAAAAGTCCTCAGTGGCCTGTAGTGCATTGATGGACAATTGTTGGTATGATTATGACGAGGGATTATTCGGTATAATTATGACCATTGATGATTACATTAATATCCTTGGCCCGTAGTGCAGGGATGATTCGATGATGTGGTTTATTTATTAAGCCGAGTCTCAGCGATAAATTGATAAAAAAAACTTTTTAAATCATAGAAGATAGTAGATATCATGCTCTACTTGACTCTTCTAATGGATTGCTTGTTCCGCTGCAGTTAAACTTGATGTTTATTATATTTTATCAGTTTTAACACTGTTGAAGGCTAATGATAATTTATTTTGCATTATCTTAGTCATAATATTTCTTACTAGGCTAGTTGAGCTCACCATTTTGCTTTCATTGCTCTCTTCAGGAAATGAGAACGTAGCCGGGACTAGTCGGGGAATGTAGTGATGGTCCGAGATGGGTTTAAAGTAGTCCTCACTATTCTATAAAATAGTGTGACAGTAAATGTAATGAGGACTCTATTTAAGAGTGGATATTGTCTAGAAGGAAATATTCTTGTTTAAACTCTCAGCTATGTTTTGTCGTATATTACCCGACAGTTGTATAATTAAGTTTGTATTTAATTTATGTACCATGTATTTGGCTACTCAAGATGGGTGATGTATACCTATTTTGGGGGCGTCACAACAATCCTGCGATTCACTTCTACAAAATTTGGGATTTATAAAAAGACTACCCTTTAATTATACAAAAGAGGGTTTTATGTCACTACACATATACAAAAAGATCTACCGATCTACTAATACTACCTCACGGAATTCTCATGTTTTTGATTCGCTAGAATCGAAATAATATCCTGACTAATAGTATGTCAAGTCTGCCCCGACTCAATGGAATAACAAGAAATTTTCAGCTTGAAATCCTCATGAGCACTCTCATGGATGTAAGACATCCGTGCTATCTTCTGGTCTTTCTCAACAAGTTTTTTACGAAGCTCATCAGTCTCATTCTTACAATCCATCGCCTTATCCTTCACGAGCACCTTCTCTTCATGCTCAATCTCAAAATCCGCTTCTGCAGACACCTTAGCTTGATGGAGATCACTAATCTCCTTCCTCTAGTTCTGTACAACTGTGTGCAGTTGCACATTCTGGTCAAGCACTGCCAGATACAATGTCCCCATTACATCGGGAGGTGTTGAATCTTGTGTAGGTACCACCGTATTAACTGATGTTACCTCCATATCTTCCTCCACATCGATCATCATATTAAGGTATGATGTTAAATCCATATCTTCTTCAGTAGTCCTCCTCAGAAAAGTACTCTTCTGACTATAATTCTTCTAGAATCACTAATGGTACATCCGCCACCAGCATAGGTACAGGTTCTACTCTATTCACAGACCCTTAACTCACCACGTGTATATCTCTATACATCAAGCTATCGATCGACATCTACAATAATACATAACATGTTGATTAGTATATAATACACAATAATATAAGCACAAATCAAATTTAATTTATTTATGGTTAATTTCCATCTTTTAAATCTTTCGGTACTGAGTTTCCTCAATACCTTATTAATTCATTTGACTCAAGTTTACATCCTTCAGACTTTTCCTTCCATAACGAGGTATTAGCCCAAGGTTCTTTCGCCCTTAAGTTTTATAACCTAATGGATTGATACCAACCTGTGATGCCCCCAAATTCGGGTATTTTCCAACCCGACAGATGGTGCTACTTGGTACTCATAACTCTACAATCATTCTAATGAAACAACATCAAAATGAGTGTATCAATGACATTCTTATTAAATTAATAATAATAAATCCCGTTCTTAGGTTCTGAAAATGTTACATTCTTTGTTCGTGATAATATAATTCATACAAACATACTAGTCTATTACAGCATAAACTAATCATTCATATTCACCTTGCCTTTATCTTTACTAGAACCCTTGGTTCGCTCGACCTTAGTTGCAATCATATGATTCCAACATGAAGTGAGCATAACTAGCTCAACAAGTCTAACAATGTATTATATAGATACCACTTCGAGAATCGTATGATTATTCTTCATTAACTGAACAATAGTTATGAAGTAATATGAACATTGAATAACACTTCTCATCTCATAAAACAATTCCGAAGTACATATAGTAGCTTAGAAATTCTGAGTAGGTCCATAGACCATGAACATTCTCTTTAGTTTTTATTCATGAAAAGGACAACCCGGTATTAAGACCGTAAGTCCGATATTTCTTACAAGCACTTCTAGGTGTTCAATCTATAGTACTCTATGATGATCAACACTCATCCGTTAAACGTATTTACGTTTATATTTTGGCAACTTCGTGTGCCCATCGAATAATTGATAGAAAATATATTTATTTTTTCATACTCAGGCTTACCTTGAATCTGTACCAAACAATTAGCATAGGATATCGTTATCAATTCTATATTGAAGGACTTATAAATAAATCCATCAATCTTTTAAGATTAGTCAAGCCGAGTTAAAACTGGCATCGACCCTTTCTTTAAAACCATTCATGCACCTCATAACATGAATCGCTAAAAACCTGGCTAACACGAAGGTTAGACAAGCGTTAGGAAAACTTGCCTTTAAGCATCTTCAAATAAATATTAAACAATTCTTGATCTTTACAGTGTCTATAATACATAACCACATAACATACTACATTAGGTCATGAACAAGCATGCATAGATCCTAATGTATCTTACCCTTTTTATCAATCTAATCATTCCTTAGATTGTTTATCATTTGTTCCGGCTTGTCCTTATGTTTTATGTAAAATCCGAAATTTGACGAATAAAGATTTAAATTTCTCGATTTTTTTTTTGAATATTATGGTGTGGATATAATATAATGTTATGGTTGTGGGTAATATTTATAAATTTTGCAAAGTATGCAAGTTGTTATATTATTCGATTGGTCGGGGAATATTCTTTGTGTTGGGGAATATTCGTACGACGACACAATCATTGGTGGACCCCACAACAGAATTATTGTCGGTTTGAGAAAACGACAAAAATATTTTTATAAAAATAACGGCGGAAGTTTTACCGTTAATACTGTTGAACTACTCGGTAGTAAAAGTACAGTAATACATGTGGTTGCATAGTAGCACATGGTATTGATTATTGATGCTTATTTGAGAAGTCACTCAGTTTTGTTCAATTATTGCTATAGTAGTTGCTACATACTATGTCACGTTATTTGATTCAATTATTGTTGATTGTTATATATATATATATAAGTTTTGTTTTATTAGTATTATTAATGTAATAAAACAGAAAAACTTTTTATATAAAACATAATACTTTTATAAAGTTATCTGTTTTATTAGACAATAATTAGATTATATTATATTTTATTATGCATAGTGTTTGCATAGTACCTGCATAGTGTTTGCATAGTAAAATCTTTTTAAAAGTTATTCATTTTATTAAATTATAAATAAAATATATTATATTTTATTGTAAACCAATCTGGACCGTCCGTTTAAAGTAAATCGATATGGACCGTTCATGGATTGGTTACTATTCAGTCTATTCTTCTATAAATAGAAGCTCATTCCTTCATTATTTCTTACGAATTCACTGAAACTCTAGAGAGAGAAACTGTAGAGAGAATTATTCTTCTATAATCTTGAGCGTATTTCTTTAGCGTTTAAGAAAGCTTTGAGCGTAGTGCAAGTTTCTTCAAGTATATCCCCGCCCTACCGTCGAAGTACTCTTCTTTATAAGGTAAGGGGTATTATTTTATTTCATATTCATGAAAAGAACTTCTGTTATTCCATTCTTTATTATTCTGTTGGAATAACCTGTATACGCGGTTTACCCTATACATGGTGAAATTCTTCTGTTATTCCATTATCTATTATTCTGTTGGAATAACCTGTCTATGCGAAGTACCACATGCATAGTGATTTCTGTTGTTATTCCATTCTTTATTATTCTGTTGGAATATCCTGTCGGTGCGTGTTACACCTGACCTGGTTCCGTTATTTATTATTCTATTGGAATGACCAGTCTATGCGAAGTACCGTATGTATGGTGATTTCTTTTGTTATTCCATTCTTTATTATATTCAGTTGGTTAAAGTTTTGACTTCTATACTCCATGAAATTAGTGGAATATCCTTGATATTTGCGATTAATCCAGTATCTTTTCATGGAAATATTCTTCTGAGCATTCTTGAATTTTACTCTACAAAGAGGTATCATGTTGACAATTTGGACATTATTAGTTCCTGAATAAATTAATTCTTGAACTTGTTTTATTGAATTCGTATATCATTGTCATCATCCTCCTATTTATATTTTGTTGAAAGTCATCTGTGGCCTGTAGTGCATAGATGGACTTGGTATGATTATGACCGTGGATTATTCGATTGTAATCATGGTAGTAATATTACAAATGATGTGGTAAAAGTCCTCGTTGGGTAGTAGTGCATGGATTAATTGTGGTTGTGATATTAATGAATATCCTTGGCCGTAGTGCAGGGATGATGTGGATTATTTATTAAGCTGAGTCCCAGCGATAAAAGTGATGAAAAACCTTTTTAAATCATAAAGGATATAGATTTTATTCTCTACTTAACTCTTTTAATGGATTACTTGTTCCGTTGCAGTTAAACTTGATGTCTATTGTATTTTATCAGTTTAACATTGTTGAAGACTAATGATAATTTATCCTGCATTATCTTAGTCATAATATTTCTTACTGGGCTAGTTGAGCTCACCCTTTCCTTCACTGTTCTCTTCAGGAAATTAGAACATAGTTGGGACTAGTCGGGGAACGGAGTGACGGTCCAGATGATAGTATTAGTAGTCCTCACTATTCTATTAAATAGTGTGACAATAAATGTAATGAGGACTTATTCTGAGAGTGGATATTGTCTAGAAGACAATATTTGTATTAAAACTCACAACTTTCTTGTTGTATATTAAAGATTGTATTTGTATTCTGTACCATGTATTTGGCGACTCAGAATAGGTGATGTATACCTATTTTGGGGGCATCACAGTTGGTATCAAAGCTTAGGGATATGATCCATGGCTGATATGTGAGACAAGAACTAGGAGGGGAGAGACGGGGAATTCCTTCGCTAGTATGACCTACCTAAGTTTATTTGATATTTAATTGGTCGGTCAAAGTATAGGGATAATATGTGATATGTTAATTAGCCCTTATTTTGTGGCAGTATTTGAAAATGGCATCTGAAAATGTTGAGATAAGGAATGGAGCACAGGAGACCGTAGAGTCTCCACAAATCAATAATCAGGACAATGTACAACAGGATGGCGATAATCCTCCTGTAAACAACAACACTGATCAATTGACGAACGACAGTACGTTTAGGAGCTTTTTAGAATTCATGCAACACCAAACGAGAGAGACTCCTGTTCATGATGCAGGTGGAAACAATGTCAACCCACGGTTGGTCACTGCTAAGCAGTTCAAGGAGCTGGGACCACCGGAGTTTTTGGAAAAGCCAGAACCACTTAAGGCGGAGACGTGGTTAAAGCAGATCACCAAGAAATTTGATGTCTTGGGATGCTCCGAGGAGCAAAAGGTTCCATTCGCCACTTTTATGTTGCGTGAAGAGGCGACATCTTGATGGGAATCAGAAAAGCGTCTCCACTGGCCTTTTCAAGATGTCTTGGGAGAAGTTACAAGAGTTGTTCAATGACAAGTACTTTCCCGAAAGTATTCGTCACATGAAGGAGGTGGAGTTTATCAAGTTGGAGCAAAATAACATGACCGTGTCGCAGTACGAAGCCAAGTTTGTCGAGTTGTCCCGATTTGCGTCTCATTTGGTTGAGAATGAGGAGAGAATGACGCGAATGTTTCTAAGAGGTTTGAAACCTGAGATACGTCAATATCTTATCTCTCATAAACTTCGCTTATATTCAGATGTTGGGAATAGGGCTCAGTTATTGGAGTACAATAATGAGTCAGCACAACCAAAAGGCAACGACCAACAACACGATAATAATCGTCACGCAAGGCAGCAGCATGGTCATCTAACAATGATAACCATCGTGGGGGAAATTATCATGCCAAGAATGGTAACCACTTCAGTGGTAATCATGGCCAAAATAATAGAAGTGGAAATTTCAAGAAGAGAAGGTTCAATAATGATGGAAAGACAGAAGCACGAGCCCCGTTTCCAAGGAAGAAGAATGACCACCGGTCGTATGATTCAAATGCAGATAGGAGGGACATATCCGTCCAAACTGTACGCAGCAATCCAAAGTGTGTTTTAATTGTGGAAGAGAAGGTCACCTAGCTCAATTTTATCGTATGGTGAAGTCTAGTCCAGCTGGGATAGTGATGCCAAAGGATGTCCCAGACAAGCCAAAGCCGGTAGTTTAAGAGAGAGCGATTATTTTTTTTCGTGACGAGGAACCTGAATAAAATTATCACGGGTATGTTAGTCATAAACTCTTGCGAAGTCTATACTGTGTTAGATACCGGTTCTACTCACTCTTTTATTTCAGCTAGTTGTGTTCAATGTTTGAAGTTAACTCCGGAGAAGTTAGACTTTGATATATCTGTTTAAACTCAGTTGGGAGAAACCTTCGTTACCTCCACTATTTACAAATCTTGTTCAAATTAACACTTTCACGTTACCTGTCGATCTTATCTCTTTGAAAATACTTTCCTTTGATGTGATTTTTGGAATCGATTGGTTAACTACTAATAATTCTTTTAGTAAGGTTGTTAGCTTTCATATTTCTAACCAACATGTTATGCGAATTCAAAGTAACCAAACCACTAAAGTCAATCATTGTCATATCAAGCCATAAGTAAAGAGCTCGATCCTTTCGTTGTTGACTTCCTTGTGTGGAATGCACCAAAGCCAGACTTTCTGTAGGCGACATCGTGAATGAAGATGGCAAGTTGATAGATATCAATGTGACGTACTATCCAAGTCTTGGATGAGGGTCACACTTTTGAATGATATTTCTATCGTTAATAAATTTCCTGACGTATTCATGAAGACTTCCTAGCCTATCCCTGGAGCGTGAAATTGAATTTTGTACTGACCCCAGTACAAAACCCCATTTCTAAAACCCTTGAATATTTCTTCAACTAAAACGAACGTAACATGCGCCAAAGACGTTGACTCGAGCTATTGAAGATTACGACCGTACCATTCAATACCATCGTGGAAAAGCGAACATGGTAGCTGACGCATTGAGTAGAAGATCATATGCGTTTACGAGTGCGAATATACGAACCCACGTGAAGATAACAAATATATGATTAGAATCAACTTTAATAGATAAAGTTAAAGCCGCTCAAGCTACATACTCAGAGCTGATGAATGTGAAGAAGAAGGTTCAAGAAGGCGTTATCTTAACCCTCGATTTAATTGGCCCATTTGAAATCCTCGATCAAGTAGGAACTGTGGCTTATAGACTCGTTTTACCGCCAAGTATGTCGCGTGTTCATAAAATTTTTTCACGTATCGATATAGATTATTGATTTAGAACCGGACGAGATAGCGGATAATTTAACGTATGAAGATGTACCTGTTAAAATCCTAGAATGTATTCAACACTCAAAGGTTATACCTCAAGAGTTAGAATTGGATGAAGTGTCCTCATCTGTTCGGCATGCCAGGTACGTATGTAAATTTCGATGGCGAAATTTCATAAGGAGGGGAGATTGTAAAATCCCAAATTTTACGAATAAAGATTTAAATTTCTCGATTTTTTTTTTGAATATTATGGTGTGGATTTAATATAATGTTATAGTTGTGGGTAATATTTATAAATTTTGCAAAGTTTGCAAGTTGTTATATTATTCGATTGGTCGGGGAATATTCTTTGTGTCGGGGAATATTCGTACGATGGCACAATCATTGGTGGACCCCACAACAGAATTATTATCGGATTGAGAAACGACAAAAATATTTTAATGAAAATAACGGCGGAAGTTTTACCGTTATCTTGTTGAACTACTCGTAGTAAAAGTATAATGTCTAGCGTGGTTGCATGCAAAGCGACCTGCGGTATTGATTATTGATGCTTATGTGAGAAGTCACTCGGTTTTGTTCAATTATTGCTACATGAGTTCTTTGCGTAATATCTTCGTTATTTGATTCAATTATTGTTGATTGTTATATATATATATATATATATATTATATATATATATATAAGTTTTGTTTTATTAATATTATTAATGTAATAAAAGCGAATACTTTTTATATAAAAACAGAATACTTTAATAAAGTTATCTGTTTTATTAGACAATAATTAGATTATATTATATTTTCTTATGCATAGTGTTTGCATAGTGTAACGACCCGAAAATTTGGATTTTCCAGAATTTAAGTTTAAAGAATTAGTTATTAATAAAAATAAATTTTTATTAATAATATTATGTGCTATGTGTTTATTAATAGTTCTAGAACCTAGGATGATTATAAGTCGGGAGGATTCTGGCTACAAGCTAGACTGAACGAGTAATAATGTTCAAGACAAAAATGAAAATTTTTCGGAAATAAAATATTTTTGGGGAAAAAGACGAAATAGGCACTATTCACCCGACGAAATCCTAAGGGTTAGGGTTTGAATAACCTAAGCCTTTTCGAGAGTTCGGTATGTCGAAATGACTTTCCGTCGAAAGATTTGACGATAATATATCATTAAAAGTTAAGTGAGTCGATTAAAGTTTTTCTCAAAAAACGTGCAAAAATCGGACGAAATAAAAATGACGAAAAGTACTGCTATGTACTTTTCATTCATTTAGCTACGTTAGGGTAAAACGTGAAGGAAAACGCTTAACACTAAAAATTGTTTTTCAATTTTTCAGAAATCCGAAGAATACGTAAAAGTTAATCGGTAAAGGAAAGATGAAATATCCAAAAATATTTGGATTCCGAGAATCACAGTTGTTAAAACTGTCGGACAAAACCCGAAAGACGGAACCACGTAACTTAAAGGCTAAGTAGACTTAAGGGCTAAGTTAACTTAACACTTAAGTAATGAATAGTATGGAGGTGTGAATAGTAAGGAGGTTAGGGGTGAAATGATTATTTTGCCCTACCTTTGGAAAATCTATAAATAGGAAGCTAGATTTCATTTAAATGAGATTTTGAAAAATCCTACACTAGAGAGACAGAGAGAGAATTCGGATGGAGAGGGAGAAGGAAGAGCATGAGCATGAATGTTCAGATCGAAAATGTTCGTGAAATGGAAAAGCTAGCAAATCGCCGGTTTTGTCTAGCGGAAGAAAAATAAAGAGGAAATGTATTAAAACCTAACTTCTATGTTAGATTTTCTTTAAAGTTTTATATGTTTAAAACATAACTTAATGAAGATAAGAAGTAGATGATGTTAGGAATGATTTCATATGGTTGAAATCATGAGAAATAATGAAAATAAGAATTTGAAGTTTAGTTACTAAATTTCTTAAGGAAGTATAAGATTCATAATGAATTAGAATGATCCGAGTGGATTATATCAATAAGTAGCTGTAATAAGTAAGGAATGATGATTTATAACATCAAATTCCAATAAAAAGTGAAATCGTAATCCAAAATATCGATTAAAATGAAGAAAGAACGAAGAACACGAAGAACACGCGAAGAACACGAAGAACGTTATTGATGGACAAACTCGCGCCAGACTAGAGAGCCGGGTACTACAAACTCGCGCCGCAGCGCGAGAGATAGAAGGGAGAGTGGCGCCGCAGCGCTAGTGTAGGGAAAAAGTCAGAGAAGAGCTTTTAACTGCTCAACTCTTGGGGGAAACGTATGGGAAGATAAAGAACATAAGATTCGTCAAATGTAACACTTAATTTAGTGAATTAAACCTTTAATAAATTTCAAACGAAAAGGTTATATGATAATAAAAAAAAAAGAATGTAAACGCAGATTATGGAACCGATATCCGGGGACCGTAGTTATGATAAACGAACGTGGAGGATTGCTATGGTTGTGATTCCTTAAACGTTGAGCGACGAGGGTAATGAATAACATTTTGATGTTATGATAGTGAGAGATAAGTGTAAAGCATATAGATGCTGCAAACACAACGCTGTTGCGATAAACAAGCGATCTTAGCATACAACAAACTGTATGGCTTGGATAATAAGAATGACTAATGAACATGGGGTTCAAGTAGTGGATAACAAAAGTATTAAGTAAGACACGAATGGTATTAAGAAAGTCGTAATGAACAATATTAAGATTAATGAAAGTCGGAGGTGAGTCGTATAAGAATGAATCCTGAGGTATGGCATTTAATTACCAAAAAGCCGTAAGGAATAAGAAATTAATTTAACGAACATATAGTTTAATAGTTCGGATAAGTTAAGATAAGTTAGGTTGTGGTGCAATCGTAATCTTTGATGGCTGACATATGGGAGTTGTGCTAAACAATTCCTTCAGAGAGCGAAGGTATATACAAAACTAGCAACCGATCTAACTTACTGTTATGGGCAGTGTAGATGAGACGGGAACTTGTTTGTTGGTTGTTTGTGGGAAACCCCTCAGAGTACCATATAGACTACTAGCAGAGAAGCGATGTGTGCTGAGTCCTAGAGAAGTAATAAGAAGAAGATAAAATGTAAAACATCAAAGATGATGAACGTAAAAGTAAGACATCTCCATATGTCATGAAGCCGTAGAACGGTAATGAAAGTGGTCGCATAAACCTAGGTTGCAAGAACGCGAACCGTAGGAAGTAAAGTTAAGCAAACTAATGCACAAGTCAAATATACATGACTAATTAGTGTATGTGTTGTTTTTCTTATGTTCTACAGGAGGCTGGAATGAGCGCGATTCAACAAAAAGTAAAAGTAGGCGTAAAGCAAGTTTCCTAACTTCATTCATATTTCAAATGAATGATAGTTTCTTAAACTTCTCGAGATGTTGAACTTGAGAAGTTACGTACATATGTGCTAATGTGCGATATTTGTGTAAAGTGGTAGAACATATGAGGCCTTGTGCTACAATGTGAACACTTCGGTGTTTCTATGAGATGAACTGTTCTGTGCTTTAACTGTTCAATAAGAGAATGCTCTGTTCATACATGATCCGTTATTATTAAGTCTGTGCAAATGATTCTAGCTAGACAGAATGTGTATGAAAAAGGTAGAAGAATGAAAGTATTTTAAATTAAAATAAATATTATTTTAAAATGATAGGAATCGAGATTATTCCTATTATTCAAGCTACTTCATAACCTTTGTTCGGTTATTGAAGTCTTAAAAAATGTTTGAATTCTTGAAGATGTTTGTTCAACTGTTATGACTTGCTGGGCAATTGAATGCTCACACTTGCTTTAAATGAAAAACATTTTCAGCGAACGATGTTAGAAGAACTTAAGGATCTCGTAAAGATCAAGCTGATGGTATCCAGATGAAGTGCCATTCAGAATGTGGATGAGCGAGAAGATCAAGTGAAGACTTGTAATATAAAATAAGTTAAATGAACTTTAGATTAGTTTAATGAACTGTTATATATCCTTTGTGGCGGATGAAAGTCACTCTTGTAAGATGGAATGGATAATGTAGTTAACATTATTTATAATGAAAAAGGTTATATGATTTTTAGAACCTGGGTTTTGACAGTGTATGTTGTTATATTTTGGTTTATAATGATGTATGTTTGGAAGAAGATTGGATCGTGACGTACGAAATCCGGGTAGATTTTATTCTCTACTTGACTCTTTTAATGGATTGCTTGTTCCGCTGCAGTTAAACTTGATGTCTATTGTATTTTATCAGTTTAACATTGTTGAAGACTAATGATAATTTATCCTGCATTATCTTAGTCATAATATTTCTTATTGGGCTAGTTGAGCTCACCCTTTCCTTCACTGTTCTCTTCAGGAAATGAGAACATAGCCGGGACTAGTCGGGGAACGGAGTGACGGTCCAGATGATAGTATTAGTAGTCCTCACTATTCTGTTAAATAGTGTGACAATAAATGTAATGAGGACTTATTCTGAGAGTGGATATTGTCTATAAGACAATATTTGTATTAAAACTCACAACTTTCTTGTTGTATATTAAAGATTGTATTTGTATTCTGTACCATGTATTTGGCGACTCAGAATAGGTGATGTATACCTATTTTGGGGGCGTCACATTTTATCTTGTTTTTATGTTCATGTTCAAGTAAGTTATCTCCAACCTCTATTTATATAAATTAAGGTTTTCATCATCTTAATTTATGTTACTTTAGGTTTAGTATGGTTATAATTCACCATCTTTCTGTTAGGTTTGTAATATTCATGAACGCAATCAAATTGCATAAAATAAGCGGAAACGTGGAAAATCAGAGTTTTAAATTTTACAAACCATATACCCAGATCATCCTTTATGCGCAATTATTAATTAAACAAAAAATATTAAGAACAAGAATCACACCCTTGAAGATTTGAGCTTCCTGAAGTACAAGTTCACCTCCAATAATTTTTGCGTTCAACTTGAATCCACCAGGTTTGGTTCCTTCCTTTGATCAACGTTAGCCACCCAAGTGTTTGGCCTCTGGAGGTTATCCACCAAGGAAGAAGAATGATTAAACAAGATGGGTGGTTTGTGACGCCCCCAAAATAGGTATACAACACCCATTCTGAGTCGCCAAATACATGGTACATGAAACAACTACAACTTTATTACTACAATTGTCGAGCAAAATACAACAACACATATACTGTGAGTTTTAATACCAACTGTGACTCATGTCCCACTATGGACAACACCTCACAGTGATACCTTACATAAAGGTACAGTCTAGAACTCTTTTAGAAATTAAAATCTGTGGAAAGTGCTCAAGAAAACCTTCATACATAGGAGGCCATGAATCTAAGTTATGATAGATATCATATGTCTAGAGAATTATCCTTGGTTGATCTAATAGAACCCAAAGAAATATGAGAGGATTACTATCATGTTCCTTCCAATGGTGAGTCTTCTCTTGGCATATAACTATCTCCACCGTCTACTATTGAACATTATGTTTCAACCCAACTCCAAGATCATATAGGTAGTGCTCGTATATATACTCAACAAGTGGATGTGCACAACCCTATTTTATGATAACACGAGGTTGTATGTCATTAGACATCTTGTATGATAGTGGCAAAACACCCTTCCAAAGTTGGGTTCACCTCACCCTATTGCTGTTCACCAAAATCAATTATTAAGTGACGTATAATATACGACACACACATCTTAGGTCCTCAATAAAATTATATGTTGTATGTCATGCCGTTTTATAATGTGTTGAGAAACTTTGATAGTCTCGGACCACCACACTATTCCCCTATTATCCCTGTTCGACCCAGCTACACTTTTATTACCTGAAAGGAATTGTGAAGCAAAAGGGGTGATCACAACTAGCCCAGTAAAGAATATCATAACTAAAGATAATTAAATTATCAATAGCCTTCATCAGTAATAATTCCGAGATTTAGAACATATGGTAGATGATAAAACTTTTCAACCATAGTTGCAGCGGAACGAGCAATCCATTAGAAGATTCAAATAGACCATAAAGTCTATTATCTTCTCCATGCTAAAAGTCCACTAACAATGCTTTATCCATGTAACATTAATCAACAGATCCTATTCACAGTCATGTGAATAACTCATAATCCTAATTGTAGTTCAAATTTTCTCTTGTCATCCAAGACGAAGATATTTTTCATCACATGTCTTTACCTGAAACATCAAAGATCATGGTTATACCAAATCACAGTTCCTGTTCATAATCATACTAATAAGTTCATCTTTTCACTACGGGCCAAAGATATTCATTAACAGTTCATCTTTGCACTACATGCCAAAGATATTCAAACACAGGTCATCTTTGCACTACGGGCCAAAGATATTCAACAACAGGTCATCTTTGCACTACGACCAAAGATGTTCATCAACGATTCGTCTTTGCACTACAGGCCAAAGATATTCATATCTCAAAGAAATATATAATCATCTCAGAATTTATCTAAACAATAATTATAACCATGTTGATCAATTTACCTTTGCACTTAAGCTAAAAATATTCAATTGTAAATTCAATGGTCATGATCATAGCAGTCAACAATTCATCTTTGCACTACTGGCCAAAGAGAACCCATAGTCACGATCATACCAATAATCTACCCATCTTTACACTTAAGTCAAAGAGAAATTTCATCACCGGGAATAAAAATGTTATATATGATAATAAAACAATACAATCAACAACTGCATTTAATTTTAAGAGTAAGATTCATAAATCAATGATTTCATAACACCTTAACCCAAATGTTATAAATCACTTAATAATCTCATAATCTAACATTATTAATACTACCACAATATTTTAATCATTTCTTAAACTTATAAACAATTTATTTTAATTGTTTACACTTTATTAATTAATACATTTAATCATACTAAAATGCCAAACTCATAAGATTTCATCACCAATAACCAATAACCTCATCAAAAATCTGCATATACCATATATAGGATTCCCAAGCCATAAAATCCTATTTTTCAATTTTGTTACTTCACATAACATATTTAATTTATTTATTCATAACTAGTCCATTTTCATAAAAAATACCAAATCAGTTTCAAAAATATTTCTTTTCTGGGATTTAGCATAATATAGTCCCATATTGAACATATATTTTTCTCAGAATTTTTAAAATTCATTTACTATTTTTCACATGGTCAAAACTGCCGAATATTTAGACATTTTTCATAAATTGTACTTTTATCAATAAATTCAGAAATTTTCATGGTATACTGATATTGTATAGATGTACTTCCAATAAAAATTTTATCAATTTTGGAGTTAACCACAAGGAGTTATAAGAGTTTACTTTTAAAATAGTCATTTCTCATAAAATCCATAACTCCTAATTTGCACATCCAAAAATTACCTTTTTTGGACACAATTAATAAAACTCATCAAATTATCATTTCAAAAATTTTCAGAATTTTTGAAGGTCCGAAAAAAATGCGAAACTGAAAAAACATAATAAACCTTAAAAATCCCTTACCTCAAAAGAGCGTTATTTACATTTGGAATGCTTGGATATAATTATTGAATCGAACTTGCACCGTATACCAACACTCAAGATATCTAAATACTCACAAAAATACGCTTGATAATATAGAGAGAGAATTCTTCAGTTTTTGGTGTGATTCATAACAAATCATGTGTTAAAAAAGCTTCAATAAAAGAAAATAGCTCATAAAAATTATTTTATTTTCCAAAACTTCAATAATTCATAGAAAATAGCTCGTTTATCAAAAAAATACAAATTTTATGTCCATTCCACACGAAATCGAATTCTCTACAACTTTGTAGCTTTAAGTTTTTTTAAATTCCAGACAAAAAATATTCGAAATCTACAAATGGATGATTTTCAACACCGTTTCAACACTTTGTAAAATTCATAACAAATCATGTGTTAATTTTCAACGGTTAAAAATTTGTTGATATATATTCAACTTATATATGTATAACATATCCAAAAATCACAACGATCCAACGGTCAGATTAAAATTATAACTCACACAATAGAGATTTAAAAACACCGATTTGATCTTTTAATACCTCTAATCCGACAAAATACTGATAAAACACCTCAACATTAATTCCTTCATTTATAACCACATAAATAAATCCATCATTTATATCTGCATCAAATAAATATTTCCTTATCATATAAATCAATAATTAATTATTCACAAATAATATTACAGAATCACAATTATGACAACTAGGTGGTTCCCAGGAAAGAGGGGGCTTTCCGATAAGGATTTCTCCTTACTGGCGCGCAATTAGGTGACCAAACCTCTCCTTGACAGAACTTTCTAGATATTGCCAATAATGCTATCTAATAATATTATTCAAATAATATGAATTATTGATCTGATAATGGGAAATCCTGTGCACTGAAAATTATTGAAAAAAAAATAATATAAACTATCAACGCAACAATTATTGAATCAATAAAATAAAATATTGAAGAGTAATTACTGTAACAATTATTGAGTAGTGTCTTCATACGTAAGAATCAATAATTCAAAATATCATGCAATACCGGTATAACTTCTTTGTGCAACCACGCCAGACATAAATATTTTAACCACCGTGTAATCAACGATGTGTTAACAAAGAATAACTATGCCGTTATTTATAAAAATTCAAATTTGTCATTTTCTTCATCCGACAGTTATTCTGTTAAGGGACCCACAAATGGCTGCACCGTGGTATTCCCCGATAGAAATGAGTATTTTATAACCACTTGCGTATTTTGAAAATTTTTATATATATCACCCTTAACTTTAACTTTTTTATCAATTTAACCATTTACTAAATAGGAAAATTGAATACTTTTATTTCATAAAATCCGGGGTCTTATATGGTTGGCTAAACCCTAGTTTTTCTATCTAACATAGAAAAAGAGCGTACTCTCCAACAATTTGAATTACCTCTGTTGTTATTTGATATAAGACTCCTCTTATAAATATATATGTTAACCCTTCTAATCTAATTAGAAAATAGGATATTAATTAATTAATTAAATTCCTTTAATTAATTAAGCTCTCTAATCTTATTAGGAATAAATGAGAGTACATTTATTAATTAATTCCCAAACTCCTTTAGGAATTAAATAATAATAATAATAGTAATAAGACTCATCTTATTAATTTATATTTAATATTTCCAAATTATTAAATAATAAATATTAAGCTATTTAATTTATTCTATCACCATAGATTGAATTAAATATACTTAACTTATTATTAATATTATGTCATTAATTATTCTTCCTTTTATGGTGTGACCCTTTATGTTCTCCATATTAAATCGGTTGTGAATAAATAAATTAGAACAATTCTAATCTTATTTAAATAAATAAATTAAACTATTAATTTATTTAAATAAATAATATTTATTTTACAATAGGGATAAGCCTCCCCAACGATCAACGACTTTCCAGATAATATAGATTTCAACATTAATCATAAAAGAACCTTTGAGTAAATAGTTACCATACAATTAAATCCTTCTACCATACAATGTCCCAATTAAATATAAGACATGGAATTACTGTCAAGTCTTATTTATTTAATTATATGTATTTCGATCCTTAAATGCACAACTCCAAATAATGTAAATTAGAAACTCCTTTCTAATTTCATTATGCCTTGGCCAAGGACTACTGGGTTGTCATTTATCGAATCACATATGACATTTCTCTTCTTTTACTAGAAGTGGTAGATTCTTTATTGATCATATATTATCTCCATGTACAACTTATTATACCCAAGCATACCCTTTGATATACCCTAAGGGTCTTAAGTAATAAGTCAAAGTATAACTCATCATACACAAGATACTATGATGATCTCAAGTCCAAGGATCAATTATACTACTATCACTACAGGAATTCATATTGACAGGCAAGTAAAACTCCATTAGGTATTCCTTAGCGAGCCACGTTCAGTGAACTTATTCTCTAATAAGCACCTACGTACTTGCTTTAGTGTCTCCACACAAATGATCATGAGATCAATCATCCTCATCTAATGAGCAAGCAACGTATGTACCAATCTATCCGGTTTCACTAATTCACAATTTAGTAATCCAAAGATTGGGAACTATTTAATTTTAAGCTTTCTAAGAAATTAGATCTCATTAGAATGATCATCATCATTATTCTAAAAGCATTTCTTAAAACTATGAGTTTATCACATATTATAAAACAGCATCATGTAGATAATTAAAAGCCTCTAATAATTAATACTTTTTATTAATAAATTAATAAGATTGTTATAAAGTATATGCTTTATCATCAAACATGATTGGCTTGTGTGCATACTACTTTCACTTTCTCTTTATATTCATAAACACTCTTCTATATGTTTCATTTAGTGCTGGCGCTACGACACCAACTTTTCTTCTTAGACTCTCACTGCGGCGTGAGTCTCCAGTACCTAGGACCCGGATATGGTGCTGCGGCGCCATCTCCTTCTCTATCAGTTGCGTTGCGGCGCCATTCTTCAGTGGCTAATGAACAAGCTCGGCTCTGTGGTGCCACTTACTATGCTTTGGTTGGCGCTGCAGCGCCAGACCTCAGTACCAGACAACTTTGACAGATTTCATAGTTTAATGAACTTCCTGGACTCCTAAATTGTTCATTTTAAGTTCGAATTAGCTCGTTCAAAAGCTATTAGCTTACAAATCACATACTCTAAGTGTTCATGCAAGAATTTACATTTTAGATTTCATTAACTCAGAATTCACCTTTTAATTCATTTTAACAAAAATGATAAACGTTCGTGAACGTTCAACGCTCGTTTCTTCGTTCTAAGTCAGAATTCGGTCATTTTTGAGTCCGCAACTCTAGAATGCCAAATGAGACTATTCTCCATCGAAAACCAATGTTTCCGAGCTCAATGTCAAAATTTAACTTCCATTCCAAGAATTTCATGATTTCGACAATTATCGTCTAAACTCGTGAATTTCACCAGAACTTTGTTACTTGATATTTTTAAACCATTTCATATGAATTCAATCCATCATACTAACATCCTAACCATACATATTTCAATAACTTATACACATGATAAGTTCTTACATGTTCTTCCTTAGTTTATAACTTATATAAGTATAAATTACTTATTCATGGCTTATTAAGGCTTAAGTTCATTGATTAGACATTCTTATTACTTTTTAGCATACAAGTTCTACCACTACTCACTTCTCAAAAAATTGAAGAGAGGGAGAATTATAGTTTAGGATCTTAACCTTGAAGATTACTTGATTAATCTTTGTTCTTCCTTCTTGTTTCATGAATTAACAAAGTCTTGATTTTCTAACTTTTTCTCTCTAACAAATAAGCACTTATAATGTTGTGGAAATCTAACAAGTAAATAATTAAATCAAGCTCTCATAATTATAGGAAAAGCTAAGTCAGGGTATAATGGATATTTAGGCCATCCACCTCCTTATTCCATCTCCTTAACCACCTCCTTACTATTCATCACTTGGTGATCAAGTTTACTTGGTCACCAAGATCAACCATATAATCATGGGGCCCACTTGGGTTGCCCCATGGGTTATCTTTACCCATTAGATCGATCCACGGATTCGGTTCTTACTTTGGGCTTTTAATTTAATTAACATAATTTATACTTTGGGCTTGCATTAAACCAACATTTGGGCTTTACCCTTAATTAGCATTGGGCTTTATCATAATTCCAATTGGACTTAAGAATTTCCTACACAATCCTAAAAGTCCATTATATATGGCTTAAAGCCTTAGAACGTATTGTCTACATATTAATCTCGTATTCTAACTCGTATACTTATTCATCATATCCGACATAGCATCATTCATACATACTCGTATAATACCTCGTATCATACTCGTATTCATTACCTCGTATAATACTTACGCATCATACGATCATCGTTTAACTCATTTACGCTTTATTTTCCTTAATGTTCTCAAATTTAGTCTGCATGCGAAAAACTATGTTTGCCATATGTGAATGATTATTACATAATCCATTTTTCCTAATTATTCTATCGTTACGTATTTCTCAGAAATTCAAAAATAATTCCCGAGCAGAAATTAGTGAATAATGTTTTTACGAAAATTTCTCAAAAAATATTTATTTTCGTCTTGGAAATTCAAACACTTTAATTCTACCACGTAACCAAAATCCTAACCACATCCGCACCTTCTTGGTCATAGAACGACCTTCAAATAGCTTACTCACATAAACAATCAATTAAATTCATTTAATCCACATAATCAAATAAAAATTTAATTCTCATAAAAATCTGATTTTCTCGGGCGTTACATCTCTATCGATTAACGACTTTTAAGATAATATAGATTTCAACATTAATCAAAAAAGAACCTTTGAGTAAATAGTTAGCATACAATTCAATCCTTCCACTATACAATGTCACAATTAAAAATAAGACATGGAATTACTGTCAAGTCTTATTTTTATTTAATTATATGTATTTCGATTCTCAAATGCAAAACTCCAAATTATGCAAATTAAAAACTCCTTTCTAATTTCATTCTGCCTTGGCCAAGGACTCCTGGTTGTCATTTATCGAATCACATAGGACATTTCTCTTCTATTAATGGAAGCAGTAGATTCTTTATTGATCATACATTATCTCCATGTACAACTTATTATACCTAAGCATACCCTTTGATATACCCTAAGGTTCTTAAGGAATAAGTCAAAGTATAACTCATCATACACAAGATACTATGATGATCTCAAGTCCAAGGATCACTTGCACTATTATCACTATAGGAATTCCTATTGATAGGCATGTAAAAATCCATTACGTATTCCTTAGCGAGCCACGTTCAGTGAACTTATTCTCTAATAAGCCCCTACAAACTTGCTTTAGTGTCTCCAAACAAATGATCATGAGATCAATCATCCTCATCAAATAAAAAAGCAACATATGTACCAATCTATCCAAATTCACTAATCCCCAATTTATTAATCCAATAATTGGGAACTATTTTAGTTTTAAGCTTTCTAAGAATTTATATCTCATTAGAATCATCATCAACATTATTCTAAAAGCATTGCTTAAAATTATGGGTTTATAACATATTATAAAGTAGCATCATATAGATAATTAAAAGCCTTTAATAAATTAATACTTTTTATTAATAAATCAATAAGATTGTTACAAAGTATACGATTTATCATTAAACATGATTGGCTTGTGTGCATATTACTTTCAATCTCCCACTTTCACTAAAGCCAATCGCCATGGTATCTCATACCCTTCTTCTCTAAGTGACGATTATCATGCTGTTGGATAAGCTTTAGTTAATGGATATGTAATGTTGTTCTTGAGAGTCCACTATCTCTATAGTGATTTCCCATCTTTCAATGATTCCTATAATCAATTAAAAGTACCACAACACATGTTTAGATCCAAGATGATACTTAGGAACTATTCCTAATTCTGTAATGAACTTTTCATCTAAATAATCAACTTGTAGCTTCATTTATAGCTATATACTTTGTCTTTATCACTAAACCAGCAACTCTTTACTGTTTGAAACCTTTCCAATTCATTGCACCACCGTTCAAGGTAACGCTTTACCTTAAAGTGTACTTTCTGTCGTCTTGGTCTGTCTAAAAAACTTGAGTCTGTTAAACCCTCTAGTTTTAATTTAGACCCACCATAAATTTTAATCACATCCTTAGTGCCGATTAAATACTTTAAGATGTTTTTTACTGCCTTACATTGATCTGTTCCAGAATATGACAGATCAACATCAGGTCTCGTATATTTCATTACATACATGATTGTCATTCATGCGATCTCTCTTTTTAGGAGTCTATGGGGACTATTAAGAGATATACACTACATCGCTCATTAATATGAGACATCTCTTGGAGTTTGCCATGCTAAACAACTTTAGCATCAAATGAATATATGTTCCTTGGGTTAAGCCGAGCATCCTCTTAAATCTATCTATATAGAGTTTTATCCAAAATTAATATACTATTCCCAAATCATTCATGGAGGAATGTTTAGATAACTTTATCTTTACTGATTGTTGCATTGATATGTTATTCTTTATCCATAGTATAACAACATATAATACTAGCAATATCACGACTCTCCCACTGACACCTTTGTACACATTAGGTTCATTCATCTGTTGACCCGACAAAGATTTAAGAAATTCAAAGCTGGGAGCAACCTAAGTTAGTGATCGAAGTACGTAGCTTTCTCAACTTAGCTGGTTATTATCGGAGATTCGTAGAAGGGTTTTCTTGAATAACTACTACATTAACTTAGCGGACTCAGAAATATACAAAATTCGGTTAGAGCGAGGAATGTGAGAAGAGTTTTCAACAACTCAAGAGGATACTCATTTCAGCACCTGTTCTGACAATATCATCTGGTTTGGAGGGATTTGTCATATACAACTATGCTTCAGGTAAAGGTTTAGGATGTGTTCTCATGTAACACGGGAAAGTCATAGCCTATGCCTCATGACAACTCAAATAATATGAGAGGAATTATCTTACTCATGATCTAGAGTTGGCAGCTGTCAATTTTGCACTTAAGATTTGGAGGCATTACCTGTATGGAGAGAAAGTGGAGATCTATAGGATTATAAAAGCCTCAAATATTTCTTCACTCAAAAGGAACTCAACATACGGCAACGACGATGGCTTGATCTATTGAAGGATTACGATCATACCATGCAATACCATCCTGGAAAAGCGAACATAGTAGCTGACGCATTGTGTAGAAGATCATATGCGGGTACGAGTGCGATATTGTCAACGCAATGGCCCATTTTGTATGACTTACGAAGTATGGAGATAGAGTTAAAGACTCCAGGGACCAACGTGCTGATAGCGAATATACGAATAGAACCGACTTTAATTGATAAAGTTAAAGCTGCTCAAGCTACAGACCTGGAGCTGATTCGTATTAGGAAGAAAGTGCAAGAAGGTGATATTCCAGAAGCAAGAATCTATGAAGAAGGAATACTTCGAGTCAACTCCAGACTTTGTGTTCCTAACGATTCTGACTTGAAGTATAAAATGTATCGTGATCTTTGACATACATTTTGGTGGATAAATATAAAGAGAGAGATAGCGGGGATTATCTCAAGGTGTCTAACTTGTCAATGAGTTAAGGCGGAGCATCAAGTGCCAAAAGGTCCATTGCAACCACTTAAAATTTTAGAATGGAAGTGGGAGCACATTACCATGGATTTCATTACTGGTCTTCCCAAGGTTTCTCAAGGCATAGATTGACCAAGTCTGCTCATTTCTTACCAATGCGAGAAACTTATACACTTGAACATCTTTCTCGTATGTACATAAAAGAGATTATAAGATTGCATGGTATGACAGTATCCATAGTTTCTGATCGAGACCCAAGATTCACTTCAAGATTTTGGGTTAGTTTTAAAAAAAGTTATGGGCACGGATTTACAATTTAGTTTTTCATATCATCCTCAAACGGACGGGCAGTCGGAGAGGACTATTCAAACTCTTGAAGATTTATTAAGACTCTGTGTCCTTAACTTTAAAGGAAGTTGGGACAAGTTCTTACCATTAGTGGAGTTTTCCTACAACAACAATTATCAAGCAAGTATTGACATGGCTCCATTTGAGGCGTTGTATGGAAGAAAGTGTCATTCTCCAATATGTTGGGATGAGGTGGGTGAAGCAACGTTGTTGGGACCGGAGTTGGTACGTTTGACTATAAAAAAGATTCAAACGATTCGACAACGTGTAAAAACCTCACAAATTCGACAAAAGAGTTATGTTGATCTTCATCGAAAGGACATGGAATTCAATATTGGAGATCATGTGTTGTTACGTGTTGCTCCATGGAAATGAGTTACGAGATTTGGAAAGAGAGGAAAGCTCAATCCTTGATTCTTTGGCCCATTTTTAATCCTCGATCGAGTAGGAACTATGGCCTATAGACTCGCCTTAACACCAAGTATGTCTCGTGTTCATAACGTTTTTCACATATCTATGTTACGTAAATATGTGAAAGACCTGAACCACGTTATTGAATTAGAACCAGACGAGATAGCAGAAGATTTAATGTATGAAGAGGTACCTGTTAAAATCTTGGATAAGAAGGATCATATTCTACGCTCCAAGGTTATACCTCAAGTCAAAGTTTTGTGGAGAAACCACGATGTTGAGGAAATGACCTGGGAGTTAGAATCTGAAACAAAGTCAAGATATTCTCACCTCTTCGACATACTAGGTACACACCTTAATTTTGAGGACGAAATTTCATAAGAAGGGGAGGTTGTAAGACCCCAACTTTTATGAATAAATATTAATTTTTCTCGAAATTTGTTTTTGAATATTATGGTGTGGATTTGATTTAATGTTATAGTTGTGGGTAATATTTACAAATTTTCAAAGTAAGCAAGTGGTTATATAATATTCGATTGGTCGGGGAATATTTGTTTTAACAGGGAATATTAGTACGACGGCACAATCATTGGTGGACCCCACAACGGAAGTATTATCGTAGTAAAAAAGTGACAAAATTATATTTTTATAAAAATAACGGCAAAAGTTTTACCGTTAAACTGTTGAACTACTCATTGGTAAAAGTACAGTAATACGCATGGTTGCATAGTAGGACATGGTATTAATTATTGATGCTTACGTGAGAAGTCACTCAGTTATACTCAATTATTGCTACATTAATTGTTGCATAATATTTCTCATATTATTGATTCAATTATTGTCACAGTATCAATATTTTATATTATTAAATCAATAATTGAGACGACAAAGTTATTCATATTATTATTTGCAATATTGATGATGTCTAGAAAGTTCTGTCGAGGAGAGGTTTGGTCACCTAATTGCGCTCCAATAGGGAGAAATCCTTATCGAAAAGCCCCCTCTTTCCTGGGAATGATCTGGTTGTTAAATATTGTGAGTTATAATATAAATGATGAATAAGTCTGTGTTGATTAAAGATGAAATTGATAGTTCCATTGTGTTGGAATTATTAGTGTTAGTGGAAATCGACATTTATTTCGATAATAATTGATTTATGAGGTTATATTGACCAATCGGGTAATTAATCGGATAAATGAGCAAATAATTGCTATTAATTCACATGCTTATAACTATTTGTTCACATGTGTGTGCTATTGATTCACATTCATGTACTATTAGGGGAGGTGGTGCAAGATTGATAATACTTGCATGACTAAATTAAAAATGGAGGTATAGATGAAGGTACTATACTGTAACTATTTTTTTCACATGTATAGAACTATTGATTCACATGAATGAACTATTGATTCACATAACATACTATTAGGGGAGGTGGTGCAAGTTTGATAATACTTGCAGGACTAAATTAAAAATGAAGGAAAAGATGAAGGTATTATACTATATTATTTCGAGCCCCAAAACGTGCAATTATCGAATCTATATTTTCCTATAAATAGAAGTTCATTCTTCTTTCATTCTCACCAATTCACTAAAACTCACAAGAGCAATTATAGAGAGAGAAGCAATTGAGAGAGAAGTTATAGAGAGAAAGAAGAAGAGAAGTCTGCTACCTCACTATTCCAGTGTCCAGTCTTCTTCTGAGGTAATGGATATTATTTTTGTTCAGTATTCATAAGGAATAATATTTTCTTCCATACTCTGTAGTCTGTGAGTAATATTATTTTGTCTCATATTCCTGATTATACCCTCATTTTGTTAAAGTATTGCTTCTATACTCCGTGAAATTAGTAGAATATCCTTGAAATTTGCGCTTCATCTAGTATCGTTTCACAAGGATATTTTCTACACATTCTTGTTAAATTTTAAGCTTTTTATGCTAGAGTACTATCCACGAGCACTATTCATTTATACGGTACTATTCAAAAAGTACTATTCACAGATACTATTCATGAGTACTATTCCTAAAGTACTATTCATATGGTACTATTCCCAAAATAGTATTCATAGGGTCCAATTCACCCGGAGTACTATTCATGACAAAAATTGATTTCTTTTCAGTCCAAATCATTTTTGATATAATATCATTCTTGAATTTTACTCCACAAAGCAGTATCATGTTGGTAATTTGATCATTATTGAATTCTTGATTAATTAAATTATAAATCTTTAAAAATGTATCCTTTGCTTTCTTTTAATTGAATTCTTATGTCATTGTCATCATCCTCATGCTTATACTATGATGAAAGTCATCTTTGGCTTACGTACATAGATGGACTGTTGATTGGTATGATTATGACCAGGGATCATTCGGTATAATCATGACCCGTAATGTTATAAATGATGTGGTAAAAGTCCTCATTGGCCTGTAGTGCATTGATGGACAGTTATTGGTATGATTATGACCAGGGATTACTTAGTATAATCATGGCCATTTATGATTACATGAATATCCTTGGCCTGTAGTGCAGGGATGATTCAATGATATGGTTTATTTATTAAGCTGAGTCGCAGCGATAAAGTTGATGAAAAACTTTTTAAATCATAGAAGATAGTAGATATCATGCTCTACTTGACTCTTCTAATAGATTGCTTGTTCCGCTGCAGTTAAACTTGATGTTTATTGTATTTTATCAGTTTAACACTGTTAAAGGCTAATGATAATTTATTCTGCATTATCTTAGTCATACTATTTCTTACTGGGCTAGTTGAGCTCACCCTTTTGCTTTCATTGTTCTCTTCAGGAAATGAGAACGTAGCCGAGACTAGTATGGAAACGGAGTGATTGTCCGAGATGGTTATTTTAGCAGTCTCACTACTTATTGTGATAATAAATGTAATGAGGATTGAATTTGAGTTTGGATATTGTCTAAAAGACAATATTCATGTAAAAACTCTGCTATGTTTTGTCGTATTTTTACACGACAGTTGTATTAAAGAAGTTTGTATTTGATTTCTGTACCATGTATTTGGCAACTCAAGATGGGTGATGTATACCTATTTTGGGGGCGTCACACATCTGCCCCATCAGGGACAAACACACTCTTCAAACTAGCAGCCTGGTTTCGAATTAACATATCCTTCTCTCAACTTTGGTTTATAAACTTTTCACACTTGCAGTTTTATCCCACTAGGGATAAAACTATTCACACCTGCAGTTTTGTCCCACTAGGGATAAAACTTTACACACCTGCATTTTTGTCCCACCAGGGATAAAACTTTTTCACCTGCAGTTTGTCCTATACATGGGATCAAACTTTTTTTGTTGCAATCCGTCTTGTACATGGGGTGAACTATGTCGACCTGATCTCCCCAATACATGGGAGTACATAGGAAACTATTTTAATGTCCTTGTCACACCACATAAAAAAAAACATCTCCACACCCTTCTACTTCCTTTTCACATACAACTTTGAACATTTACACCAGGTACGATCTACGCATACCTGATCTCCTATTCAATTGGAGTACGTAGGCAGCCATTTATGGTGCTGTCTTACCACCTACCAAAATAAAAAAACTTGTTAAATGGTACTAGGATCAACCTTCAATCCACCACCCTTCATCGACTTTAGAACAAAGGGATGGAACTAACTGATCTCCCCACACCAATGGGAGAATCGGTGACCATCTAAGCTGCGGTTGAGTCTTTAAAGAGAAACACCAATCCTTAAGAGATGTAACTACCTGGGCTCCCCCATAAAATGGAGTATCGGCGACCATCTATGGTGTGGTCAACCCCAGAGAGGAAAGCCACACTCCTTTCTACATCTACATATAGAAACCACTCCCAAGACACCAAAGGGTAGGGATACACGTAGATCAACGATTCATTCTGAAAGATTATGAGACATTTCAATGTCCATCCATCAAGGGAGAGTTAAGAATACATCAAGATCGCAAGACCTAAAGAAACATGCAAATATCAAGCAAGTAACAAGGAACAACTAAAAGGGAAGTGAATCAAAATATATTTTCCTTCCATATATAATGTTGTTTGATATACGATATGTATTATACATGAAAAAAATGTCGAAGCTAGTCTATGCAGAAAAATACAAACCCATCTACAAATCAGTGTATATGCCAGCTATCAAGTCCAACATGGCATTTGTCTTCGAAGAAGAAGGTAACACTGTGAGCTCCTACCCAAGGGTATCTACACGAGCCAACAAATCCACAACCAACTTCATGGTGACAAAATGCTCATCAATATACGTACTCAGTTCTGCAACAATAGTAGTAGTATGGGACCTCACTCCAGTAATATCTGTAATGGCTACATCCCGGGCAGATATGGCACCATCATGCTCAATAATCAAAGAAACTCTAGATGATCTAGCCTCATCCAACTCAACAATAGCGGTGTCTTTATGAGCTAAAGCATTATCTCTCTCCAATAGAGCGTTATCTCTCCCTGCAAGAGTTGTCAACATCAAGGCCCTAGCCTGATCTCTCTCAAATGTCATCAGATGTAGGCTCTGCTCTAAATACTCTGTTGAATGTGGGGTCACGGAGCAGTCATACTGGTAGAAATAACAAGAGCTGTTGGTGACCCAGCAAATAGTTCATCCTCCGTGGTAGGAGAATCAGTGTCCTCTATGGGCTCTCCACCATCAGAATCAATCCCTGGCACTGTGGGTTCAACCGCAGTCGATGTGATCTCTGCCCCCATCCGTGCAGAATACTCTGTCAAACAGCCCGGATGGCTAACAAAAAACTCAACTAGCTTACGTTGATCCCAACAAGCATACACCCTGGATCTGTCCTCTGCTGATAAATTGCGAGAAGCCAAATGCTGACCTAATGCCCCCTTAAAAGGATACACATCCTGAAACTAGTCGAACTATGATATCACAACCAGTGGGTGATACGTGGTCATGCCCCTCAAACCGACCAAAAGGAGGTAATCCATGTCAGGTGCATGAGTAATGAAGCTGTAGGAAGAACTAAGCCATGTACATGGAAAAATATCAAATGGATCCTCGATCCCTGCCAAAAACATCAACCAGGATATAGCGTCTGTACACTCCGCTAGCTGAAAAGAGTAACACATGGCTATCACATGGGAAAAATAGTACCCATGTCGTCAGAAGGTGCCAATCGGTCTCAGGTGTGACATGAACCACACATACAACGTGACCGAACTGCCTATAAATACCCCTGTAGGATAGGTGTAGCAATGCGTGGTCGATCTCAATGTCTCTGTCACAATCATCGGAACAATGGTATGACCCTCCCTCAGAGCTCTCACTGCCATGATAACACCGATGTCCAGTTCATCCATATACAGTGGCATGTACACATAAGATACTACACACATCATGAGTACGTCTACTCTAGAAACATGGCACTAATTCTTCGACGTGGTGAAATCCCTAGAGTGCCATGTATAACTGTCCATTGAGCCAATTATGTCTATCAAAAAATGCTGGGACACCACATGTCCAGATGTAATCTCATCCTGTACTACTCTACGCCTCATCCCAGTGAGGGTCATGAACTGTCGGTTCATATAGCCAATAGCCATCCGAGCATAAGGCATGTCCAATGGCAAAGCCGTCAACCGCTCTCACAAGCTAAAAAAGTTAAATCAGGAAAAAAGATGCTACGCGATTGAGCGGAGAAGCCTGAAATCCTGGTTTTTAAACAACAAATTGCGGGTCTATATATCACTCATTGTTATTCACCCAAACACAGGGTTCACTATACCAATGATCACAATTGTTGCAAACTACACTCGGTGATACCGTACAAAAGGTCTAACGCCGTCAGTTCGGGGTCCTAACTCTAAAACACTTCTCCCCAATGGGGATCTCATACAAGTTCAGATGTTGATGCACACGTCAGCGAAGGTCAAGCATCCATGATGACATTCAGCCATTGGAAATTAAACCAAACTAAGTAGTGGAAATGGTCTGATAATAGTATTCGTTGATGCACATTTCAACGAGGGTCAGACAACCCTGACAACACAAACTGTTGGCAGTAACTCCAACAGAATATTGGACGAACCTGGCGATACAAACTAGGGAAGAACATCCTCATTGGGGAGGACTGATGATGGAATATGTTATACACAATCCTTATAAGGGGGAGAGAATGTAACGCCTGAGAAAATCGGATTTTTATGACAATTAAATTTTTGTTTCATTATGTGAATTAAATGAATTTAATTGATTATTATGTGAGTAAGCTATGTGAAGGTCATTCTATGACCTAGAATGTGCTAACGTGGTTAGTATTCTGGCTTCGTGCTAGAATTATTTGTTTGGAATTTGTAAGACGAAAATAACTGTTTTCTGAGAAATTTCTGTAAAAACACTATTCATCCATTTCTATTCGGGAAATTATTTTGAAATTATGAGACACGTAATGATGGAATATCCTGATAAGATGGAATATCTGATAATATTTCATTTATGACAAACGCAGTTTTCGCCTGCAGACTTAAAACCTAAGGGTTGAGTATATTGATTTTCGAGAAGGAAATAATATGCATAGAAGGAATTGTGTTAAGGTTAATGCGAGTGTTATACAAGTATGATACTATTTAGTATCTATGTATAATATGTTGAGTAAATAAAGAAACAATAACGATTATTATGCGTGTAGTATACGGAAAGAATACGTGAATTATACGTGTAGAATACGATTCGTATTATAGAATTAAGATTAAGTCTTAATGAATAAGTCATTTTGAGTTAGATTTCTATTAGTCCAATTATTAAATGACCAAGCCCAAGGAGATTAGTGAGTTGAGCCCAAGTCAAGGCCCAATGTTTATTTAGTTAAGCTCAATTCATTTAAACCGAACCGTGGATCGATCCGGTGGGTCACCAAATGGGTAAAACCCATGGGGCAACCCATGGGATGTCACTTTGCAAGTAGTGGGCCGGCTACTTAGGGTGGAAGCCAAGCATAAGGCTTGGTCACCAAGTAAAAAGAGTGAATAGTAAGGAGGTGATGGTTCATTGTCAAAATTACCCTCCATTCTCATTTCCTATAAATAGAAAGCTAGGTTGATTCATTTTGGAGTTTTGAAATTTTCCAAACTAGATTATTTGAGAGAGAAAAAGAGCTAGACTTATAAAACATACACTTTGGAAGCTTGATCTTCTAGTTTTCCAAGAGAGTTTCACAAGGATTCTTAAGGTATAATCCTTACCTTTCATCTCCATCTCTTTTTGATTTTTCTTTTATCTTGAAGAATCATAGATGGGTAGTATATGTCTTGTATAGGAGATTAATGATGGCTTATTATAGATTCAATCTCTACAAGTCATGAGATTATGAAAATCATAAGGTTTAATACAGTTTTGAACCATGAAAATATTGTTTGTTGAGATTCATTGTTTATAGACGATTGAACTCCATCAATACGTTAATATTTGCATCTTGTTGGGTTAGGATGTAGATATGAAATCCATGGAGTATTCCATGTGATTTGGCTTAGAGAACCCTAGTAACGAAGTTATGGCGAATTTTATGTAATTAGACGTTAAACGTCGAAAATGTTGAATTCCGGATTAGAGGTTAAAAGTTACCGTGAGACTTGAACACATTGGTTTTCAATGTCAACACGTGAGATAGGGTAATTAAGGGTTGTGGGTTTGAGAATCGTTGGATTCCGACTTAAAACGAATAAAACGAGCATTGAACGCTCTTTAACGTTTACGAACGTTTAAAAATGAATTCAATAGTGAATTTTGAGTTATCGGATTTGAAAGTGTCAAATTCTTATATGAATGTGTAGATTATGTTATTTATGACATGTAGGCTTTTGAACGAACCAAATCGGACTTATAACGAAGAAGTTATGGCCCCGGGAATTTCACAAAGTTTTTCAAAATTTGTTGAATCGCATCTTGAGGTGCATCATGGCGCATACATAGTGTTAAATGTCGCAATGTAAAGCCGGCTGATCTTGAAAAAGTCGAGATCGCTAAATCTTGCTAACGCCATGGTTCCACGCCACGTTGTTACCACCGAGGCCCACGGCACATCGCTAATCGCTGCCGCAGCTTTCAGCCTAAGATCTAATCTTTGCGATAGGCCATGTGCATGACATGAAGTTCAAGAATGTTGTTAGTGACTTAGGTTTTGAACTTCATTTGTTTAGGAACCTAAAGGGGTAATGTTTGTACACTTCATAAGTGTATTAAAGCTATTCCTATACTACCTATACTTAGGTATATGGTATTGAACTTAGGAGCTGAATGCATGTTAATGAGTTATGAGTGATGAAAAACGTTGGTACCTCACCGACAATGTTAGAGTCTGGTTAATAACGTAAGTTGGTTAATAAGCTGGGACGAAGGGTAAAAAGTCGAGTTGACTTTATTATTGATATTAAGTTAACTAAGACATAGAAGAGAAAGAAGCTTGTAGAAACAATGTGAACATTTATTTGATAGCTAATTAAAGTGTGTTATGTGAATATATCATATAGATTCTGTAAAGGCTGTGGTCAGTTGATTAAATTATTTGAAGACGCTGAAAGGCAAGTTTTCTTAACGCTTGTCTAACTTCCATGTTAGCCAAGTTTTATGTGATTCGTTGAACTGGATTGCAAGACTTGTTTTAAAGAAAGGGTCGATGCCAGATTTTAATTCGGCTAGACTATTCGTAATATATAGATTGATTATGATTCATATCTTTCTATATAGAAATGTTAACTATATCCTATGCCAAGTGATTGGTACGGATGTGAAGGTAAGGTTTGTTTATGAACAAACAAAAGTATTTTTCATCGATTATTCGATGGGCACGCGAGTTTGCCAAAAATATTAAACGTAAATACGTTTAATGAATGAGTGTTGATTAACATAGAGTACTATAGGCTGATCACCTAGAAGTGCTCGTAAGTTATCGGATGAACGACCTTAGTGCTGTGGACTCCTTTTCAAGTATGAAAATAGAAAGTTACTTTTTATGATCTATCGACCGGTTCAGAATTCTTAATCTATTCTATACTGTGGGAATTGATGTTATGAACTGTTAAAGTAATATTGATTCATAATACTTCATAACTATTGTTCAGTTATGTTGGAATTGTTATATAATTCACGAATGTGGTATTACTGTTATCCTTTGTTAAAACTTGCTGAGCTGTCATGCTCACTTCTTGCGTGAATTATATAACTATAGTTAAGGATGAATGTACTGTGAATGCCAAGAGAGATAAGGGCAAAGCTAAGATGGATGCTTAGGCATTGTGTAATAGTTTAGTAAGTTTGTATGTATTATACATTATGAACAATGAATGATGTAACCGGTTTATGAACCTGGGAAGGATTTTTACTTTGATTGTAATAAGAAGATAGTAATTACAATAATTTTGTTGTATTTCAATGGAATGATTATATGGATGTAGTTCAGTGGAGCACCATATGTCGGGTTGGAAGATACCCAAATTTGGGGGCGTCACAGGTTGGTATCAAAGCCTTAGGTTTTAAAACTTAAGGGGGGGGGGGGGGAGGGGAAAAACCTTAGTCTAATAATCTCGTAAGGAAGGTAAAGTCTGAGGAATGAAATTCAAGTCCATTGAATTAATAGGGTATTGAGATAACTCAGTATTGAAAGGATTAAAAGATGGAAATTAATCTTAAAGATATTAAATGTGATTTGTGCTTATACTATTGTGTATTATGTACTAATCAATGTGTTATGTGTTTGTAGATGTCAACCGATAGCTTGATGTTTAGAAACGTGGAAATGATAAGTGCGGATTCAGTGAATCAAGTTGAGATAGTACCAATGCCAGTGGCGGAGGTACCAATAGTTGTAATAGATGACTCAGACATTGAGGATTACATCTCTGAGGAGGAATACTCTGAGGAGACTATGGGTTTAGCATATACCTTAACGAGATGCTAGAAGTGGAGGAGGAAATGGAGGTAACATCGGTTAATACGGTGGTACCTACTCAGGAGTCGACACCTCCGGATGCAATGAGAGCATTGTATCTGTCTGTGTTGGATAGGAATGTGCATCTGCGCATAGTAGTAGAGACTCAGATTGAAGAGATAACCGCCCTTTATGAAGCAAAGGAATCTGCAGAGGCAGACTTTGAGTCAGAGCACGATGAGAAAGTGCTAATGACTGATAAGGCTCGTGACTATAAGGATGAGGTCCTTGAGCTACAGAAGAAATTGGTTGAGAAAGACCAGAAGATAGCTAGGATGTCATACATCCACGAATGCGCTCATAAGGATTTCAAGCTGAAAATTGCTTGTTATTCTATCGAGTCAGGGCAGACTCGACATACCATAAGTCGAGATATACTGTCGATTATGGAAAATCAGAAATATGAGATTGTCGTTCGACAGTGTTAGTAGATCGTTAGATCTTTTTGTATATGGTGGTAGTGACGTAAAGCCCTCTTTTGTATAATTAAAGGGTAGTCTTTTTGTAAATCCAAATTTTTGTAGAAGGCAATCGCGGGATAGTATGTAATAGCTTTTGGCTAAGGGAACATGATGTAAATAGTTTTGACTATGAAAGCATATTTATATAATGAAGTTTTTATTGAATGTGCTTGTTGTGGTATGAATGGTTGTTATTGATTGAGAATGATAACCGAGTAGTTAAATAGATAATAACGAAGCTTTATTTATTTAATCAGAATTATGTCGCCGAGAAGGAGACAACGTAACCAAGACGCCGAGTCTCATAATGAGAATCAGAGGGGTCCTAATAACCCTATGCAAGAGTTTGTTAATTTATTAACGGCTGCATTTAACCAAGTGGGGGTGGGATTCCTGTAGCTCCTAGGGTAGCAAGAACAACTACCTTTAAGGACTTTAAAAGTGTGGGTCCTCCCGAGTTTCGAGGAACGATGGACCCGTTAGAAGCCCAGACGTGGGTAAGAGAGATTGAGAAGGCATTTGTGATAACAAACGTAAGTGAGGCGCAAAAGACTTCTTTTGCGACTTACATGATGAAGGGGGAAGCCAACTACTGGTGGGAGGCTCACCAGGGTGGGGCTAGGATAGAGGTTGTTATGTGGGAACAGTTTAAGAAGGTCTTCTTCGAAAACTATTTCCCTACTAGCATGCAGGGTAGGATGGAAATTAAGTTCCTAGAACTTAAGCAGGGGGATATGACGGTTCCCCAGTATGCCGCCAAGTTTAACGAATTGGCGAGATTTGTTCCATACCAGGTGGATACAGAGGAGAGAAAGGTGCGTAGGTTTGAACAGGGCTTAAAACCCTGGCTTTACAGTAGGATATCAATTTTCCAGAGTGCTTCCTACGGGACCATTCTGGAAAAGGCGATAATAGCTGAAGGTGGTGGTGAGGCATTGTCTTAGTACCACAAAGAAGGAAAGATTAAGAGCAAGTTAGAGAGAGGTAGTAAGTCTGAAGTTGCCAGCGGAAGTGGCAACTTGCCAAGGAGAAAAGAATTTTAACCTTGGGAATACCGGGGTAAAGCAGGGAGATCCCAAACAGAGGACGAAAGCATGTAAGACATGCGGAAAGCCTCTCATAGGAGTCTGTTTAAAGGGGAAAGCAGTATGCTACAACTGTGGGCAGGAGGGGCATTTGTCACCCAACTTTCCTAACCCTAAGAAGAACCAGGGATGTTTTATCTGTGGGTCAGTGGATCACATGGCAAGAAATTTCCCGAAGAAGGGTTTAAAGGGGAAAAAGAGTTCAAGTAGTGGTAAATTAGCCATTACTGGACCAACACCATCGGTGGGTAGACCCTCAGCTCGTACGTTTAATATGACTGTCCAAGATGCAGTTGCATCAACGGATGTGGTAGCAAGTATCATTCCGGTCAATAAGATAAATTTTTATGTGCTATTTGACTCGGGTGCTACTTGTTCTTTTATAGCATGTGAATTTGCTAAGCGATTAGGTTTAATCCCTGAGAAGTTACCTATACCTTTAGACGTTAAGATAGCAAACGAAGAGATAATCCCCATTAAACATATTAATAAGGATTGTTGCGTAGAAATTAGTGGGAATAAGTTATCGGTAGATTTGGTACCGATAAGGTTAAAAGAATTCGATGTAATTCTTGGTATGGATTGGTTGATTAACCATAAGGCGATAATAGATTGCCATAAGAAAAGTGTAAACCTTCGGCTTTCTAAGAAAACCAAGGTAGTGTTCTTCGGTAGTAAATCATCGAAACACTCTTGTTGTCTGTTTATGACACAAGCTAGGAAGATGTTCGCGGATGTATTTTCGGAGGAGTTACCGGCTATTCCACTGGACAGGGAGGTAGAGTTTTTAATTGATCTGTTACCGGGAACGGTACCAGTTTTATAGAATACGTAATTCCAATACTTGGGAGAGTACACCCTTTTCTATGAGAGATAGAAAAACTAGGGTTTTGCCAAACACCCATCTTCTTGAATTCTTCTTCTTCCTTGGTGGATCACCTCTAGAGGTCAAACACTTGGGTGGCTAACGTTGATCAAAGGAAGGAACCAAACCCGGTAGATTCAAGTTGAACGCGAAAGGATTTGGAGGTGAACTTGTACTTGAGAAAGCTCGATCTTCAAGAGTATAATTTTTATTCTTTATCTTTTCGTTTAATTAATAATTGTGCATAAAGGATGATCCGGGTATATGGTTTGTAAAATTTTAAAACTCTGATTTTCCACGTTTCCGCTTATTTTGTGCAATTTGATTGCGTTCATGAATATTACAAACCTAACAGTGGTATCAGAGCCAAACCTTTATGCGAATTATTAATTGTCACATTTCATATGTATATTGATATGTGTTTAAAACAATTTAATTAGGCATAATTTTATTGTATAAAAAAAATAGCGAAGCTTTTATTTCTTTAAAATTGGTAATCCTGCAAATGTTGCAAAGCTTCGATTTTTTTTAGAATATTGCTTCAGGCTCTTTGGATTATATAATATATATATTATATAAATATAATATGAACTTGCCACATGAATCATTGTTTTCCATTAACATGGTCCTGCAACATGAATGTGATTCTTATATATATAAATATATTAGTATAATCTGATTAAGAATCATCATTTGAAAGGTTACAAGTTATACGTATACTTATATATATATATAATATATATTACTAGTAATATATATATATTATATATAATATATATTTTAATAATTTTATAATTAAAATAAAAGTTTATTTTAATTTTAAAATAAAAGGTTTATTTTAATCTTAAAATAAAATGTTTATTTTAATTTTAAAATTAAATTTCATGCTAACTAATTAGAGTTCGAATTGGATTCTATGATAACTAATTGGAGTTGAAATTAGATTCCATATTTCCTTGAATAAAAGAGTTTATTTAGATATGAAATAAGATTTCATATTATTCAAAATAAAGAGTTTATTTGTGAATAGGAAAGTGAATTCATCTTTCCTTAAATAAATGAGTTTATTTAGATATGAAATAAGATTTCATATTATTCAAAATAAAAGAGTTTATTTGTGAATAGGAAAGATAATTCGTGTTTCCTTTAATAAAAGTTTGTTTTTACTTGGAATTGGATTCCATAATTAATTAAAATAAAGGAGTTTATTTTGATTAAAGATTTTGATTAAAATAAAATAGTTTATTTTATTCAAATAAATTAAAATAAAAGAGTTTTATTTTGATTTAAATTTGGATTAAAATAAAGGGGTTTAACTAACTAAATTTTTCCATTAAATGATATCAATATATATATTGAATGTTTATTATTCATGAGATGAATGTTATTTATTGATGCGTATGGTGATGTGTATGATAATAAATGTGATTGATTATGGATTATTGACCAATGTGATTGGATTTTATTTTAGTTGAATGCATAAATGTATGAGTTTTATTATAAATGGGTCTCATGCGTGCACTGCCTTCTCTAATTTTTTCTTAATGTAAATTCTAACTCCCTCCTATGTACTTCCCTCGATCACGATCAAGGTTTCTATTTATTTTAAATAGTTTTGTAATAGGAATAGTTAGAATTAATTTTGAAGAATTGGAGATCAAGGAACAAGGAGCGCTTGAAGACCCGTTTGTAATGGAGCACGAGTTTAAATGTAATAGTTATATTTAAATATTAATTCTTGCACCCCTAGGTTTGACCTTTTGGTTCACTTGGTGGCTCTAGTGAACCAAACTAGAATAAAAGTTCATAATCAATCCGGGTAGAATATAGTATTCTATATGTGCATGCTTATACTATATATATATATATATATATATATATATATATATATATTATATATTATGCAAACATGCTTCACATGTTAATTACTATGACGCGTATTTTATATATATATATATATATATTTGCATATAATATAATATATATATATATATATATATATATATATATGTGTGTGTGTGTGCATGCGCACTAAACAAGATGAGACAAATTAATAACAAATCCCTCAAATATTTTATATTAAGTTGTAGCTTTCAAAGATATTTGGAATATCGAACGTCACCTTCTAGCATGGTAAAACAATAGAGTATTAGATATTTAATATGAATTTGTTGTGCACACACAAGGCAAGTATTAAATATTTAAGATGTTGTTTTATCACATTTAATGCTTATAAATAGACTGAAAAATGCTGTTTTGTTGTGCACACACAAGGACAGTGTTTTTCTTTCGAATATATGGAAGTCCTAAGTATGACTTAACTTAGATCATTTTAGTTCGGATGTGCACACACTTGACCATTATGATCTAAGAGGCAAAATACAAGGAGTTACATAGTTAATGTAATTGACAAGAGTTGTCTACCTATTTATTTATATATAGTTTGTTGTGCACACACAAGGCTATATACCTTTGAAATGGGATCCTTATTCTCACTAGAATATCTTTAATTAGATATTGCCGAACTATATATATAGAGGGTAATATAGTTTGAAGAAAATAGTGGGAGATACCAATTTAAAACAAGACCTAATTTATTTTGGTAATTAATAAAAGAATGTATGCTAAAATGTTATTGATAACAAATTTATTTACAGAATTTTACAATGTCTAAAATTACTATCATTGCGTAGCATATTAGATGCTAAATTAATCGGACCGAATTAAATGGATTGGTTAAGGAATTTGAGAATAGTTCTCATGGCTGAAAAGCTATCTTATGTCCTTAATACGCCTATCCCTGCAATGGTTGTAGATAATGCCTCTGAGGAAGAGATTGCTACTTTTAGAAAGTGGCAAGATGATGCATAGTTGGCTCAATGCATCATGCTCGCATTCATGAGTAACGAGCTTCAGCGTCAGCATAAAACTATGGATGCTCCTACTATATTCCTGCACATCAAGTAGTTGATGGTGAAAAAAGTAGGACTAAAAGATATCAGATATCTAAGGAGCTCTTCCGATCTATAATGACCAAAGGTACTATAGTACAGACACATGTCCTAAAGATGATCAATTTAATTGAACGATTAGGATAACGGGTTTTGTCATGTATGGAGAGTTCAGGCAAGATTGGATCTTGCACTCACTCCCGGACTCCGTTCATAATTGTTATGAATTTTTCATATGAACAAGCTAGATATCAGCCTCATTGATTTGCTTAACATGTTGAAAAATGTTCAGAGTCACTTTCCAACCAAGAAAGACCAAGTCTTACTGGTAAGGGTCAAAGGATCTTCTAAAAGCAAGAACGATTCTAAGAAGGTAAATAGAAAAGGCAAAAACAAAGGATAATAAGAACAAAACTGATATGGATAACAAAGGAGTTTGCTTCCACTGCAATAAGCCTGGACAATGGAAAGAAACTGCGAGAAGCATCTTGCAGAGGCTAACCAAAGAAACTTAGTGAAGTTTCGGTTACAAATACAAATTTGTTCATGATTTAAAATAAATTTTTCTTTAAGTCAATGTTCTACTTGGGTATTGGATACCGACTTTGGTTATCATAAATATAGATTTATGAAGGGACCAAGCAGAAGTAGAAAGCTAAACAAATATAAGTAATCCTATGTGTGGGAAATGAAGTAAAGGTTGCCACATTAGCCATAGAAACTTATAGTTTAGCAATGCCTACGGGCAAATCTATTAAGTCAATAAGTTGTTATTGTATTCCAGTTCTCGTTGGAAACATTATTTCTATTTTATTATTGGACAATGAAATCTTTGGTATTATATTTAAGAACAATTGTTTTTCTATTTATAATAATAATAATGTTTTGTATAGAATTGGAATATTATTTAATGGATTTAGTATACTTGACTTACGTGAAAATAATTTTACAAATTGAACAAACTAGTATAAGAAAAGGAGATGATCATTCAAAGAGTTGAATGTGTATATTTGTTAAAATACAAGTGTGAATTATTTGAAAGGTTCAAAGAATTCAGAAGTGAAACAAATTGGCAAAGTATTAAGATTCTTTGATTAGATCAAGGAATAAATACTTGTGAAATAAGTTTCTAGATCATCTCAAATGGTTTTCTCATAATGGATGCCTCCTGATACGCAATAATTGATTGATGTATCTGAATGGAAAAATCGTACCTAGTTGGACATGGTACGGCCTATAATGATTTTACCGACATTCCAGTATCCTTCTGGGGTAATACCCTAGAAATGGCTGCATATCTACGAAAAAGGTAACCTCAAAATCCGGCCCCAAGACTCCATAAAAATTATGGACAGGGAGGATTCCTAATCTTAAGTATGTTAAGATATGGGGTTGTCCAACTTATTTGAAAAGGTTTCAAAGGATAAGCTTGGGACAAAATTTGACAAGTACAGATTTGTGGGACATCCTAAAGTAAGTTTAGGGTATATGTTCTATAATCCTACTTAGCGAAAGGTGTTTGTTGCGAAACACGCTACCTTCTAAGAGAAAGGTGTTTGTCATTAAAGGGGCTAGTGGGAGGATAATAGAACCTTGAAGAGTTCAAGAACCATAAATAATTATAAGTCAAATAAGAGGAATTTGTAGATAGACCTATTGTACCACAACCGAATTGTAAATCTGGAATAGTATCAAAGATACTTGGGAGGTATGGATTCATTATAGATGATGATGATGATGATGAGGTACACATCATAGAAGATGATGATCCAGTTACATACGATGAGGTAAGAGTTATAGACACTCAGAGAAATGGATTGAAGCAAGCTTATCAAAAATGGAACATTCATTTTGATGAAATAATCAAAAGAGTTTGATTTTATCAAAAACAAGAATGAACCTAGTGTGTACAAAAGGGTTAGTGGGAGTGTTGTGACATTCCTAATATTATATGTTGATATATTACGGATAAGGAATGACATACTAATGCTACAATCATTAAAGATAAAGTTGTTTAAACATTCCATCATGAATGGTTTGGGAAGAGTATAGTAATTGGAGATACAAATATATAAAGATAGATTTAAAAAGGGATGCTCGGCTTAACCCATGAAATATATATTCATTTCATGCTAAAGCTATTTCGCATGGCAAACTCCAAGAGATGTCTTATATTGATGAGCCATGGAGAGTATCTCTCTTAATAGTCCCCATAGACTCCTGAAAAGAGAGATCACATGAGTGACTATCATGTATGCAATGAAATGTACGAGACCTGATGTTGATCAGTCATATTCTGGAGAAGATCATTGTAAGATAGTGAAAAACATCCTAAAGTACTTAACCGGCACTAAGGATGTGATTAAAATTTATGGTGGGTCTAAATTAAAACTAGATGGCTTAACAGACTCAAGTTTTTCAGATAGACCAAGACGAAAAAAAATCCACTTTAAGGTAAAGGATTACCTTGAACAGTGGTGCAGTGAATTGGAAAGGTTTCAAAAAGTAAAGAGTTACTAGTTTAGTAATAAAGACAAAGTATATAGCTACAAATGAAGCTGCAAGATGATTGTTTGGATGAAAAGTTCATTACAGAACTAGGAATAGTTCCTAAGTCTCATCTTGGATCTAAACATGTATTGTGGCACTTTCATTTTATTATAGGAATCATTGAATGATGGGAAATAACTATAGAGATAGTGGACTCTCAAGAACAACATTACATATCCATTAACTAAAGCTTATCCAATAACAAGATAATCGTCACTTAGAGAAGAAAGGTACAAGATACAATGGCAATTGGCTTTAGTGCAAGTGGGAGATTGAAAGTAGTATGCACACAAGCCAATCATGTTTGATGATAAAGCATATACTTTGTAACAATCTTATTCATTTATTAATAAAAAGTATTAATTTAATAAAGGCTTTTAATTATCTACATGATGTTGCTTTATAATATGTGATAAACCCGTAGTTTTAAGCAATACTTTTAGAATAATGATGATGATCATTTTCATGAGATCTAAATTCTTAGAACGCTTAAAACTTAAATAGTTCCCAATCGTTGGATTACTAAATTGGGGATTAGTGAATCCGGATAGATTGGTACATACGTTGATTGCTCATTAGATGAGGACGATTGATCTCATGATCATTTGTGTGGAGACACTAAAGCAAGTATATAGGTGCTTATTAGAGAATAAGTTCACTGAACGTGGCTCGCTAAGGAATACCTAATGTAATTTTACTTGCTTGTCAATATGAATTCCTGTAGTGATAGTAGTACAAGTGATCCTTGGACTTGAGATCATCATAGTATCTTGTGTATGATGAATTATACTTTGACTTATTCCTTAAGACCCTTAGGGTATATCAAAGGGTATTCTTGGGTATAATAAGTCGTACATGGAGATAATGTATGATCAATAAAGAATCTACCGCTTCTAGTAAAAGAAGATGAATGTGCTATGTGATTCGATAAATGATAATCCAGTAGTCCTTGGACAAGGCAGAATGAAATTAGAAAGGAGTTTCTAATTTGTATTATTTGGACTTGTGCATTTAAGGATCGAAATACATATAATTAAATTAAATAAGTCTTGACAATAATTCCATATCTTATATTTAATTGGGACATTGTATGGTGGAAGGATTGAATTGAACGGTAACTATTTACTCAAATGTTCTTTTATGATTAATGTTGAAATCTATATTATCTGGAAAGTCGTTAATCGCTCGGGAGGCTTATCCCTATTGTAAAATAAATATTATTTATTTAAATAAATTAATAGTTTAATTTATTTATTTAAATAAGATTAGAATTGTTCTAATTGATTTATTCATAACCGGTTTAATATGGAGAACCTAAATGGTGACAACATAAAACGAAGAATAATTATTTAAGAAGTTAATGATATAATCATAAAAATATGTTAAGTGTATTTAATTTAATATACGATGATAGAATAAATTAAATAGCTTAATATTTATTATTTAATATTTTGGAAATATTAAATATAAATTAATAAGAGGAGTCTTATTATTATTACTATTATTATTTATTTCATAAAGGAGTTTGGGAATTAATTAATAAAAATACTCATATATTCCTAATAAGATTAGGAGGCAAATTAATTAAAAGAGTTTAATTAATTATTCCTAATAAGATTAGGAGCCTAATTAATTAAAATAAAATTTAATTCCTTAATTATTAAGGAGAGTTACTTACATCTATAAATAAGAGGAGTCTTATTATGGTCAAGGGTTGATACTTTTACAACACATGTGAATACATAATTCTAATAGTTGGGAGAGTATACTTTTTTCTATGAGAGATGGAAAAGCTAGGGTTTTTCTAAATACCCATCTTCTTGAATCTTTCATCTTCCTTAGTGGATCACCTCTAGAGACCAAACACTTGGGTGGCTAACATTGATCAAAGGAAGGAACAAAACCTGGTGGATTTAAGTTGAACGCGAAAGGATTTGGAGGTGAACTTGTACCTGAGGAAGCTCGATCTTCAAGGGTATGATTTTTATTCTTTATCTTTTCGTTTAATTAATAATTGTGCATAAAGGATGATCCAAGCATATGATTTGTAAAATTTTAAAACTCTTTTTTACCACGTTTCCGCTTATTTTGGGCAATTTGATTGCGTTCATGAATATTACAAATATAACACATTGCCTGATGACAAGAGAGTTAGGGATCGCATTCTTCGGCGATTATTCCCGGTCATCCTTCGAGGTTGTTTCGTGGCGGATAACTCTTCCACGATGTCGTTCACTTTAATCAGCGCCACACGGGAGGTGGACTGTATTGGAGAGTTTTATTGGGGCTCCTAAACCTTTGCTTACTTCCTCAGGGGAATGTGTCTGTGCTCGCAGGGCTTGACAAAGGTTTGGCTAGGATTTTACCCATTCCTACTGGTGAGTATTTCTCTTTTGATTTCCCTTGTTCGGGTTCAAAGTGTTGACTGACCTCAGATATTTGATATTAACAGTTTTTGGCCTATGAGAGGCTCCCATGTTTATGTCTCGTTAGCCTGTTAGGTTTAGACACCTATCCACGAGAACGGCGATGGAATCATTCCACGTTGGTGAGGTTCCTGTAGCTGAGGGTTTCACCCTTTCGCGCTTACAGTTGGAGTTTTTGATAGTCGATTTCATTACATGGGTTCCCTACTCTGAGGATCATTTGAAAGTTATCTTTGAGGGTGGTTTCCCGACTGGTGTCGAGTATATGATGTCCACCCGTCGGACTCCTCTCTTCACAGATGGAGGTTGGGAGCTCTATTTAGGAGAGTGTTCTATCGGGAGCACCACATGGGAGATTAATATATCAATCTATCCTTTTGCCATGTATTATTCCTGTGTTGCAGCCACTGATCACTGATATCTTGTTGATGGGAGTTGATGGCTTTACTTTGTTAGAGGGACCGTTCACTCAGGAGGCATTCTACAGCTGGTGGTTCCCTCGCACCATTAGAGCCTAGACCCGCGCCACACAGTTTATGGGGAATAAGGTTCCTAGCTCCGTCATGATGGCATATTTGATTGCCTGCGTTCGAGAGCCTACTCATCTGACGCAGATTGATAGTTTGACCCAGCAATTGAACCGGGCACATTTCTTTATCCGGTATTTGGGAAGAGATCCTTCCGAGGAAAATTCTTTTGATCATTACAGCTCTGGGGCTGGCTCTTTAGGTGGCCCATATTCAGATGGTTTTGCTGGTGCAAATCCTTTGTTATATCAGCCTGATATCCATACTGGTAGAGATTCAGTGACTCAGGAGGAGTTACATCAGATGGATAGGTTGGAAGATGTAGACGCCAACACTATTGACTTCTTCTGATGTATTTCTCGATATATCTTTTGATAGGCCTCTATTAGATATTGGGCGGATGTGCCCCATTCTCGTTATATCTTTTGATAGGCCTCTATTAGTTGTTGGGAGGTTGTGCACCATTTCCCAGTATTTTCTAGTTGTACACAGAGATGATGTATTTAGATGATGATGTACTTAGGAATGTATGTATACTGCTTTCCATTCCCTACATCATATTTTCATATATATTATATATTATGCATGCATTATGTTTATAGACATGCATTTCTAGAGATGAGTTTAGCATTGATGGTCTTATGATATGACCCTACAGATGTCTTCATCGACAGTTAGCCGCATTGATCATAGCCACCAATATTGATGGTATCTTCATTGAGATTGTGGTATAACAATCTATCATCCCTAGTTCGGGGCACAGTTGATTGGCTGATGCATCACTCGATGACCCTCATAGCATTCCAGGTTCCATTGGGCTTTGTAGAAGGCATGCGTGAGCATTGGGTATCGGATAGGCATGTGTTCTGGTTTGAGACCCAGAAGTTAACTCCTACCTTTGAGGAGTATGAGAGTCTAACAGATTTGCCGTTGGATAGGCCCTACGCTCGAATGGCTGTCGGCGACATGAGTCGGCAGTTTATGACCCTAACAAGTTTGAGGCGCAGAGTTTCCCTGGATGAGACCTCCTCGGGGAATGTAGTGTCCATGTGTTTTTTGATTGATAGATTTGTCTCATTAGACAATTATTTGTAGTACTCCGGGGATTTCACCACTTCAGAGGATGATTGGCCCATTGCCAGGGTAGATTCACTCTTGATGTGTATGGTGGCTTATTTTTACATGCCATTGTACATGAACACCTTAGACATCGGCGTGGTCATGGTAGTTCATGCTTTTCGGGAGGGACATACCATTTTATCGATGATTGTGGCAATGACCTAGAGGTCAGCCACATATTGCCACACCCGTCTTGCGGGGGTATTTACAGGCAGTTTGGTCTTGTTGTACTTGTGGTTTATGCCATGGGTATTATTTTTCCCATGATATAGCCATGTCTTACTCCTTCCAGCTGGCGGAGTGTACAGATGCAACTTCTTAGTCTATTTTATTGTTAGGGATCGAGGATCCGTTTGATATTATTCCGTGTTCAGGGGTCAGCTCTCCCTACATATTTATCACTCATGTAGCTGGCATGGATTATCTTCCTTTGACTAGTTTGAGGGGTGTGACCACTTATCATTCACTGGCTGTGATGGCACAGTTTGACCTGTTTCAGGATGTTCATCCCTTTGACGGGGCATTGGGTCAACATTTGTCAACTCGGCTTCTACCAGCAGAGAATTTGTCCAGGATTTATATATGTTGGACCCAGCGTGAGAGGACTAATTTTTCTACTAGCCATCCAGGTCGTTCTATAGAGTATTCTGCATGGTTGGAGACACAGAGTGCATTGGCTAGGGTCGTATCCACAGAGTCGGGTACTGATTCTGATAGTGGGGAGCCTATGGAGGACCCTGATTCTCCCAGTGTTCCTATTGTTTGTGACTCCACATTCTGCAGAGTATTTAGTGCAGAGTCTGCATTCGATGAAGTTTGAGAAGGATCGGGCTAGAGCCTTGATGTTAACAGCTCTTTCTGATAGAGATGCCACTCTGATTGAGAGAGATAATGCTCTAGCTCACAAGTATACCATTGTTGTTGAGCGGTATGAGACTCGATCACCTAGGGATGCAACTGTTATTGAGCGGAATGGTGCTCTAGCTACTCGAGATGCTGCCATTATAGATAGTACTGCATTGAGGTCTCATACTATTGACATTATTACAGAGATGAGCACATTCATTGATGAACATAGTTTCACCATGAAGATGGCCGTAGATTGTTGGGTAAAATCTATATACGCATTACACGCAAGTATACGTGGTCAACAAGTAATAAAGTGATGAGTAAAGTATCGTTCCCAAAGAGATCAACTAGTAATAAACATAAATTACAATTACAAATTTCCTATTAATCCTAATTTTATTAAACTATTCAACTCAATGATTATAATTAAAGAAACTAAATTAAAGAATAAATAAATTACCACAAACCAATCGCAAATGTCAAAATCTGGAAATTCACATAATTACTGGAGAATTAGACTTATGATTTCACCTTAAGCTTCACTCTAATTTTAACTCCTTTATTCCAATTCAATTCACTATCGCAGTTTATTAATCAAGAACACGAATGTAGTATTAACCATCTATCAATGTACTAATACCGTATTAACTTAAATCCAAAATTAAGATAGAAACAAGTTAAAAACCTTAATCAACCAACTCACTATATCTCTATGTGAATTACAATTAAAGAAGGTTTAAGATTAAGTTCTCTATCCGATTATATGCGATGTCAAGCATATCTTTACCTTAACATTCATCAAGATTCTGCTATTCACAAAATTCATGAACATATGCTATATTAACTATGTCTAGATTCGAATATCCTCTCTCGATTCCATATAAATCCACGAAGAATTGTTGATCAGGAAATTCATAAATTCAAGCTCAAAGTAATGTAGATAAACTGGAAATATATTATTGAACTGGAAATCAAAGTTTACAAAATCATCGATTCACTCAAATATCCATCATAAGCCTAAAAAGTGAATTAGTTCATCATAAATTAAATAACTACTGAATAAATCATAGAAAACATTCTTTCAATTACAATTAGTAGCCTAAGAAGAATAATATTGAACAACACCCTTCACGTAGTCTAGAATTGCAATCGCCTCAAAAATCTCCTCGAAATACTCCTCCAATGCTTGCTAAGAAAAATTGGATTTGATCTTCGTAATATGCCTTGTGTGTTGTTGAATTCGTTGCTAATTAAGTAATAGATGTCCAACACACAAGTCCCAACCGAAATTCCATCTCTCTAGAGTTCCATTGCCATGCAATATGCTAGAATCCATGCCCAAGAAGAGTTTCAAGCTCAATGAAGTCTCAGAGATTAGACACCCCCACCCCAAGTGGGATGTATGTGTTAAAAGGCCACTTCTCGGTGAAGAGTCTGTTCTGTTAACTCGAATGAAGACCCCCCCACCCGGATGGGGGTATACAAAGAAAAAAGGCCTGCCCCGGCGGGGGTCTGTTTTATAGAATGACTTGTTATAGCTTCACGAATTCTTCCAAAACCGCTCCAATTAACTCTGAGTGATTCCACATGACTCCAAATCTTTGTTAAATGCCGCAACAACCATCCTGCACATATAAGAATACAAAAAAAAATAAAAACGAATATGAACACACGAAAATAGCAACAACTAAGCATGACATGGACACCGATTCGTTATATAAAATCCACTTATCAAAATCCCCTAAACTTAAACCATGCTAGTCCTCAAGCACAAAATAACTACACGCTATGAAATGCAACGAGATGAAATGAATATGATTATATGCTTTCGAACCCAACAGTGTCGCAGAATCAAGATTATATCATCGGCCTTAGAGAAAACAAGCAACTCTACAATATTAACTATCAAAACCAATCCACAACTCTGTTTTTATCCTCAAATCTTAACCCATCACCACTGATATAGTGTGCGTGTGTGATCAACATCCATGATAATTGCTACGGACTCAAATTCGATACATAATCAATTTCTTAAAAGGAATCCTACAGTGCAAAGTTAAAAATTCCAAAGATAGACAAGTTCCAACTAGAACTAAGCAATTACTATTTCCAGAGGTTCACATAGGGCACTTATACTTTATTTATATATAATTTTTTTTTCTCTTTTTTTTTCTTCTTTTTTTTCCAAGGGGGCTTTTTGCTCTTTTCCCATTTTATTCATTTTTTTATCATGATTGTGCAATGTCCCATTCCATTAGGCTAACAGTGCTACCCCTTAGAGAGCTTTCAACCAACGACTCCCAGACCATAAAAGACCTTAGGGCGCTAGGTGTAAAGACAATCCCCTCGGGCGTACTTGCTCAAGTAACAAAGGCCCCGAAACAAGACTAGTCACGATATATACACTTTTTTTTCTTTTTTTATAAAGCTTATATACCCCACATATAATCCCCCAAACTTATGTTCTTGCATAGTTTTTGCATTTACTGCCTATCCTTGTCGTTTTCTCATTTACTCTAGTATTATCCTTTAGAAGCTACTTATGTATTAGTTTGAACTGACCAGACAATGAAGATGTTATTAATCATGCTAACCTTTTTGTCTGAATCACTCAGTGGAAACCTCGGCATTGGCATGGGCTGTTGATATGGAAATTGGGCCGCCGGGTTGAAGCTCTGTAGGGTTGTGTTGAGTGCGGCGAAAGATGCGTTCATAGCATCAAACATGTGATCTTGTCTCAAAGCGAGGCGCCACATCTCCCAACGTGCTACCTTGTTTTGTGCATTCATTTGATTTTGAAAATCAAGGAACTGAGGACTAGATAGTGCATCTGTCTGCGGTACCTACTCGGTCCCTTGATCTCCCATAGCTTCATCATCATCCTCCAACGTTGCTCTAGCATTAACTTCATCCTCCGAAGCCGATGGAAAAATAAATCCCAGTCCACGAGGATGTGACTCGCCCCGTGCCCATACAGAATACCGCGCTGTCATTCTTGAGTCTAGAAATGCAAGCGGCATCTGTGTGGGCTCATCATCAGACCATCTCACCCCTGCTTGACGACACAACCCACATATGTGTGTTAGGTGTGGCAAGCCGCCCAAAAAATTTCCACGTAAACACTGACGGATGGAGAAACAGATAATGGCCCTGACGTCAATGATGAAATCTTGCACAATTGCGTACAGCAGTAACGCCTTCTCTTTGGCCACGTCTGAGGTATGTTGGGACAGATACAGTTTAGAGCATAGGAATGCGTATAAAAATTTTCCGTACCGACTAAGGTCCTTGCTATGGAAAACTGTGCCTCCCTTCCGACCTTTGGCCCGTGTTGTTCCCGACTTAGTCATCTCATTGAGTATTGCCTCATAGTCCGGATCAGAATCTCATAGATGAGCATATTGACAGTGGCGAGGTACCCGCAGTTGATAGTAGGTGTTGATTGCATCGGCACTGAACGGAACCAAACGACCCCTCACAAACGCGTTGAATGGAGCTTTATCCTTAGCATTTGCATAGAATTCCTTGATAATGTTGGCCACAGTGGGTTCCGGCTCTTCGATGAATTTTGTCCACCCCTTTTGATAGATTTGAGGCATCATCTCCCCATCACTAGGATCCGGTGCCAACCCCCGCTTCAGTGTAAGGGCTTTGGTGAGCATGTATTTATAAAGGTCCGGGTTGGTTGTGACGGCCTTGAACTCTCTCCCCTTTGGCATTTTGATGTTGGTTGTGAAGCCATGTTTTCTCTATTACTTGACTCACAATACCTTGCCCCTCCAAATTTGGTTGATACACACTAACAAGCACTTGGTGTGCACAGATGATTATCCCCCAAACTTGTCAATTTAACCCTCAATTATGGTGAATGAAGTTGAGTAACTTAAAAATAGTGCTATGCTTGCCTCTCAATTGCTCACAAGTAGCCTCTATGGATGCCCTAATTTGAAATTTGATGAGTGTAGTTGAAGAGTGTTGTGACGAATATGGGATGAGATGTGGTACTATATAGAGGTGGTGTGAGGGGGTTTATTGGTGGATTGAAGAGGTGGGGAGAGGTAGTGTAGCATTGGAAATCATGGGTGTAGTGGGTGGTGGTTGAAGGTTATGGGGATTTAATTGAGGTAGAAGTTATGGAAGTTGTGGAGTCTAGCATATTCCTAACTACCGAAAAAAAATCAGTTGAGTACCAAGACCCCCGCCCCCGGCGAGGGGAGCTAAGTGGATTTTATATACGCGAATCAAGGTCCATTTCATGCTTATTTGTTGCTAAATTCTTGTGATCATGTTTGTTTTTATTTGTTTAATGTTATTTCATGTGTAGGATGGTTTTTGTGGCATTTAATGTGTATTTGGAGTTATTCGGGATGATTTGAAGTCGTTTGGTGCAAGTGTGGACAAAATCTTGAAGTACAGGATGTCAGGTAGCAGAATAGAGGCCCGCCGAGGTGGGCACATTTAGCTTTATACACCCTTCACGAAGGCGTAGATGTCTTCTTACTATGTTAATAGAAGGTAGCCACGGGGCAATGGCGTGAATAATTTCATGAACCCACTTTGGGGCGAGGGTGTCGATTCTGAAGTTGTCCTGCTATAATTGAAATTCTTCTTGGGCATGGATTCTAGCTCATTGCATGTCAATGGAACTCTAATTGAAGGGAATTTTGACTGGAGCTTGTGTGTTGGACATCTATTACTCTATCAATAACAAATTAAACAACACACAAGGCACATTACGAAGATCTAATCTCAGTTTTTTATAGCAAGCGTGGAGGAGTATTTCAAAGGGATTTTCGAGACGATTACGATTCTAGGCTACGGGAAGGGTGTTTTTCAATATTCTTCGTCTTAGGCTATTAATTGTAATTGGAAGGATGTTTTCTATGATTTATTCAGTGTTTATTTTGTTTAATATGAACTAATTCACTTTTTAGGCTTATGATGGATCTTAAAGTGAAACGATGATTTTGTAAACTTTAATTTCCAATTTAATAATCTATTTCCAGTTTATATATATTGATTTGAGCTTGAATATATGAATTGCCTGATCAACAATTCTTTGTGGACTTGTATGGAATTGAGAGAGGATATTCAAATCTAGACCTAGTTGGTATAGCATGTGTTCATGAATTTTGTGAATAACAGAATTGTGATGAATGTTAAGGTAGAGATATGATTGACATCGCATGTAATCGGATAGAGAACATATTCTTAAACCTTCTTTAATTGTAATTCAATAGAGATATAGTGAGTTAGTTAATTAAGGTGTTTAATGTGTTTCTATCTTGATTGTAGATTTACGTTAATACGATATTAGTGCATCGAGAGGTGGTTAATACTACATTAGTGTTCTTGATTAATAAAATGGGATAATGCATTGAATTGGAATAAAGGTGTTAAAATCAGAGTAAAGCTTAAAGTGAAATCATAAGTCTAATTCTCCATTGATTGTTTGAAATTTTAGATATTGATATTTGTGATTGATTTGTGATAGTTTATATTATCCTTTAATTTAGAATAATTTATTATCATTATTGAGGTTAATAGTTTAATAAAATTAGGGTTAATAGAAAATTGGTAATTATAAGTTAAGATTATTGCTAGTTGATCTATGTGGGAATGATACTCTACTTATCACTTTATTACTTGTTGACCGTGAATACTTGCGTGCATTGCGTATCTAGATTTTACCCAACAAGTTTTTTGCACCGTTGCCGAGGAATAATTTAGTATAGTTCTTAATATTTTTACAATATCAGTTTAATTAATCCAGTTTTACTTAGACATTTTTATTTTTGTTTTGTTCCTTCTATTTCAGGTGTTTGAGCCAGTTTATGCAAACTCGGTCCAAAAATCCAGACTTACTGCCTTTTGAGGACAACATCGAGAAAAGGTTCTAGAGGTTAAGTAAGTGGATCAAGGAAACGAGGCAAGAATTTGAATCATCTGAGAAAGAAGATGAAATGGCAGCCGAAGAAGCGTTAAGGGACTTCGCCACACCCAAGGTGACTGAACTACAGTCAAGCATCACCAGGCCCGCAATAGTAGCAAATATATTTGAAATTAAGCCTGGGACGATTTAAATGATTTAGAATTCAGTTCAGTTTGGGGGATTAGCAAATGACGATCCGAACGAGCATCTAGTTAGCTTTCTGGAAATTTGCGACACCTTTAGGTATAATGGGGTGTCAGATGAGGCGGTGAGACTTCGCTTGTTCCCATTCACTTTACGAGACAAGGAGAAGAGTTGGTTGCATTTTCTACCAGACATAACTACATGGGAGGACTTAGCTCAGAAATTCCTCACCAAATTCTTTCCACCGGCGAAAACTACAAAGATGAGGAACGAGATAACAATGTTTGAGCAGCAACATGGGGAGTCATTATATGAGGCATGAGAGAGATACAAAGAATTGCTCAGAAAATGCCCACATCATGGATTGCCCAAGTGGCTGCAAATGAACACTTTTTACAACGGACTACATGGAAATCTCAAAACGAGTATTGATGCAGGATCAGGCGGAGCTTTCATGGTAAAGAGTTACGAGGAAGCCTACGAGTTGATTGAAACCATGGCGGCTAATAACTACCAGTGGCCCACGGCTAGAATGACATAGGCAAAGGCAGCTGGGGTGTTAGAAGTAGATGGTGTGATAGCTATACAAGGTCAAATTTTTGCACTTTCAAAGAAGTTGGATTCAATGACAGGGGCACAAGCACAATAAGCACAACAAGTGGCAATTATATGTGAGTTGTGTGCCGGAGAGCACCCAACGGATCAATGCGCGATAAATCCAGCATCTGTACAATTTGTGGGCAATTATAACAGAATTTCGCATAACACATACTAGAACACATACAATCAAGGAAATAGGAATCATCCAAATTTCTCGGGGAATAATAATCAGCAACATCAAGCTCCACGACAGTCATATCCCCCAGGTTTTCAAAATCACTAACAACCAGTTCAACATCAGTAAAGGAAATCAGATTTTGAGGAATTGGTGTCGAAATACATAACTAGTAATGAGGCAGCCATGAAAACTCAAGCAATAGCCATCAAGAACTTGGAAAATCAGATGGGGCAAATTTCTTTAGCACTAAATAACAGGCCACAAGGGTCCCTACTAAGCGATACAAAGAGAAATCCGAAGGGTAACCATGAACAGTGTCAGGCGATTACATTGCGGAGTGGAAAACATCTTGAGGGTACGAATGCAGAAAATTCAGCGACTCTGGATGAAAAAGTTGATAATAGTAACGTGATTGAAGGAAGCAAGGGTGAGGATAAACAGAGTGAGGAAACAAAGTTAAACAAAAAGCCAATTGTTTATCCACCACCGCCATTTCAACAAAGGGTCCAAAAACAAAAATTAGGCAAGCAGTTCGCAAAGTTTTTGGAAGTGATCAAGAAACTCAAGATTAATATTCCATTTGCAGAAGCCCTAGAGCAGATGTCGAGCTACGCGAAATTTATGAAAGGGATTCTGTCAAGAAAGAAGAAATGGGAAGATTTTGAGACCGTTGCACTAACAGAGGAGTGTAGTGCGGTATTACAGCATAAATTACCACCAAAACTCAAGGTCCCGGGGAATTTCACTATCCCATGCACAATCGGAAACATGCATTTCAGCAAGTGTTTATGTGATTTGGGGGCGAGTGTAAGCCTTATGCCATTGTCAATATACACATAATTGGGTTTGCCCGCGCCAAGACCTACAAATATTTCATTACAGTTGGCGGATAAGTCAGTCACATATCCGAGAGGCATAGTAGAGGATATTTTAGTGAAAGTGGATAAGTTTATATTCCCTGTGGAATTTATCATTGTAGATTTTGAGGAAGACAAGAACATCCCAATTATCCTAGGGAGACAATTTTTGGCCACGGGTAGTGTTGATCAATTTCGCAATAAATGAATACGTGCAAGTATACACGGTCAACAAGTAATAAAGTGAAAGTAGAGTATCGTTCTGACGAGGAATTATTTAATAAAAATTATCAAATACTAACTCTTAACCAAATTAATTTTATTTAAACAACTGTAAATTGTGATTTTTCTAATTAAGAAAACTAAATTAACAATTAAAAGAAATTATTCTAAAATAAATCAAATAAACAAAACTAAGATTTGAATGAATTCAGATAAATAAGGATTAAGACTTCAATATCCCCAATTATGAACCCTAAATCAATTATCCAATTATCCCAATATTTATGCCTACTGAATTGTTAACAGGAATTCTCAAATGCCAAAAGTCCTTTTCCAAGTGATCAATTGTCTTCTATTTAATCCAAATTAATCTTGCTATATTCCTATGCAAAATAATTGAATTAAACTCTCTTCAATCCCAATTCCTTATGTGTTATATGCGGCAAACATATATTTCCATTCTATTTACAAACCTAATTATTCACTGTGCAAATAACTAAGTCACATGATATCATGCCCAGTTCTAGCCCTAAAATTCCTCTTTCAATTCCTTCTAGAGTAACAAGGTAAATACTGATCAGATAATTAATCAATAAGCATAAGGCAAGATAAACAACTCACATTGACACAAATAATTGGAATAAATTGAATAACTAATTTATAGCCATAAAAGGTTCAATTGAAATCTTAACAAAAGAGTTAGTTCATAATTAATGAATTAAAACCAAGAATCCACAATTGAATAGACATTAAAAGGTAAAAGTATGATAAGAGAAGAGAATATAATCTGTTGTCAGCAAATCTGATGCTCTCCTCTTGCTCTTGCTCTTGATCTCTAGTGTTCTTCAATTTACTTCAATCTTAAATGGCTAATTAAGAACTAGGGTATATATTCGAATCTAATAGAGTGTTTGATCTAAGCTAATATATGTATTCTCTCTATTTTATGTCTTACATCATGTATTTATAGGTTACAAGTCCAATTTTTAGCTTAGGAACAAACCCAATCCATATTGGAGTCAAAAAGGTGTCAAAATTCACCCAAAAATGCATCCAGGCCGCATTGAAGCCCTTCCTCAGCACTTCAAATAACAAGGGCACGATATCTTAAAATCGCTTCCTCCCAGGTCTCCCGACCTTTGGCATAAATCTAAATTGGGCACCCCGGCGCTGGCCCCATTTTCTGACATTTTCTAGTCCGACATCCTTTGGGAAAATGGCCATAACGTCTTCGTCCGAACTCCAATTTTGAAGATTCAAGATGTTCTGGAAAGAGGAGACGTAGATCTACAACTTTCGTTCTTTAAGGTTTTCAAAATAAGGTCCGGAGAAAAACTCAAATTGGTTTTGAAGTGACTGCTGTGTAAATGGCAAGCCGAAAATGCCAATCTAGCCACCCCGAACGTCGATCCAAGTAACTTTTGTCCCAATTCCTACAAAACAACATAAAACATACTTGAATAGACACAAAAACTTAAAAACTATTCTAAAAGACTTGATAACAACAATAAATTAAAGCCCGGTTGTATCCAATTCATGGGTATATTACCCATTCATCAAATACCCCGAAACTTAAACCGTTGCTTGTCCTCAAGCAAAAACACAAAAGAACTAAAAATAAACAAAATAACTCAAATAAATGAATGCATATGCATGATCTACTTCCTAATATACCTATGAACCGAGTAATAAATCAGTATGATGTATAGCAACATGCCTCAAAGATACCACCGATACTCAAACAATATATTCAATCAAGTTAAAATCCATAACTCTAACCAATTAGTCAATCCAAACCTGTTATCACCCATGTTATGCGTGTGTGCTTGTTAACCATTCTAACCAACCACAATTCAAGATAATCACATAACAAACTTCTTAAAAGGAAAATTTCAGTTCCAATTCAATTACTTTTGTGAACATGACAACTCTGGTTAAAACTAAGCAATTACCAAGTCTTAGGGTAAATACAGGATTTGTTTATACTCTTATTCAGCCACGAGGGCGTTTTTGCTCTTTCTCGTGATTTATTAATTTTTTTTTCTTATGGTGGTACATGCCTTGTCTTCCCTTAGGCTTTTCAAAGGCTACCTTAACGAGCTTTCGACCAACGACTCCCAAGCCATTAAGACCTTAGGGCGCTAGGTGTAAAGACAATCCCCTCGGGCTTACTTACTCAAGTAACAAAGGCAACAAAACTAGACAAGCATGCCATAGTGTTTATTCTCTTTTTTTTTATTCTTTTTCTGGATTTTCTATATTTTTTTTCTTTTCATCATTTCTTCATTTTTTTTCTCTCTTTTTTTTCATTTTAATTTTGTATATATATATCCTATAGATTCCCTCAAACTCAAGCTTTTACGTCATTCCAACCTTTACTGCCAGTTCACTACTTTCCTTAAATTTTAACCAAGATTTTCCCTCAGAAACAAATTATGAAACCCTTGAAGCAAGTGGATTAAAATAGTTAAACTTTAAGTGCTAACCGGTTACATAAGTTTAGACAGGCTCAGATTATCATCAAGATTAAAATTAGAACTCATCATCAATTATCAACACTATTCAAGTTAACATTTAATACCAATCTTATCATAGGCCGAGCTAAGACCATACCAACCGACCACACAGATTCATGCAAAAAAAATGCAATTATACTACATGAACACATACTAATGTAACACATATATGAATATGCAAATAACTACCATGTATTATATGCAACCTAAAAAAAATAATGCTAACACATAAAAAAATGAACTACTATGCAGATAACTAACTCTATGCAATACGATACTAAAATGCCCCCAAACTTAAACTAGACATTGTCCTCAATGGATGAAACATAAAAAAGTAACGCAGAGGACTTCCCTGAAAATATAGCAATCTTCCTCCTTGTCCACTAAGTTTGGAGAATAGGCTAAACACATGGAACAAGTTGGGCACCACACTTGAATTTGACTTGAATAACCTGCAAAACCATGATAGAAGCAATTTTATTAAATCCTAAATAAATACAAATTCAAAACTACTAATATAAAACTTAATAAAAACTAAAAATAAAAATTAAACTTGGGTTGCCTCCCAATAACGCTTGTTTTATAGTCTCAGCCTGACTTCTTCAATTCTCTATCCAATTCCCCTTCAAAAATTGAGGAATCCTCCATCCATCAGTAATAATGTCGCTTTTGGGAGGTTCCCATTAGCAAAAACCCTTGAATTAAAGTCACCTAGCATGCTCTTTGTAGAAAGGATCCCCATTAAGAACGTCCAACAACTAGGTGTTTTCTCAATTCTGTCTATGATCAGATTGGGGCATTGAAGCTTAATAAACATAATGGAATCTTCCTCTATCTTCTCCTTTTCATCCCACCATGACTCCACAACTGTACTAGCTCTTACGTCACCAAGAGCTTTGCCGACGACATGACTTCCAATTGGGCATGGTTTTGCAAAACTGCCCGGATTCTTGAACTTTGGTGGAGAAGGTACATGGGACACTATCAAAATTGGCTCATCTTCGTTGGTACTCAAAGATAGATCTTTGCCGATCTCCTTTTATTGGTCTCCAAGTCTTTCCTCTCTTTCAACATCTATATCATTTGGCACATCCGGTTGCAGATTTGGTTCGACCTCACCATCAGGCTCGGCATCCATGTCATAGAGCCAAGTGTATTGAGGACGGTTGTTCAACGCATGTACTATCTGCCCCAATTGATTTTCCAGATTCTTGATTGACGCACCTAGGCTTTGCATATTCAGCTCTATTTGATTAAATTTTTTGTCTTTCTCCTCATTCTTTTTGTCAGACGCTCTAATAAATTTTTCCAAGGCTTCTTCCAAACTTGATTTCCTCTCTGGTTGTTGAGTCTGATTTTGAAATCCGGATGTATTTTGTTGTCTTGGCGCTTGAACTTGAGCTTGATTGAGTTTCTCGAGTCTGTCAATCTCCGCTCCCCTTGGTTGAGTCATGTTCGTGTATGGCCATTGATACACAAAGTCATCCATGGTACCTAAAAAGAGAGAAATATAGGAAAAGAATGAAAAATAAAAATAAAAATGTTTAAATTAAGACTAATTTGATTGAAATTAATATTGGTAAATAATTATTAAATTAATTCCACAGCAATCGGTGCAAAAACTTGTTGATCGATTTAATGAATCAATGAATACGCAAGTATACACAAATCAACAAGTAATAAATTGAAAGTAGAGTATTGTTCCCACGAGGAATTATTTAATAATAATTACCAAATACTAACTCTTAACCAAATCAATTTTATTTAAACAACTCAGAATTGTGATTTTCTAATTAAGAAAACTAAATTAACAATTAAAAGAAATTATTCTAAAATAAATCAAATAAACAAAATTAAAATTTGAATGAATTCAGATAAATAAGGATTAAGACTTCAATATCCCCAATTATGAACTCTAAATCAATTATCCAATTATCCCAATATTTATGCCTACTGAATTGTTAACAGGAATTCTCAAATGCCAAAAGTCCTTTTCCAAGTGATCAATTGCCTTCTATTTAATCCAGATTAATCTTGCTATATTCCTATGCAAAACAATTGAATTAAACTCTTTTCAATCCCAATTCCTTATGTGTTATATGCGGCAAACATATATTTCCATTCTATTTACAAACCTAATTATTCACTGTGCAAATAACTAAGTCACATGATATCATGCCCAGTTCTAACCCTAGAATTTCTCTTTCAATTCCTTCTAGAGTAACAAGGTAATTACTGATCAGATAATTAATCAATAAGCATAAGGCAAGATAAACAACTCACTTTGACACAAATAATTGGAATAAATTGAATAACTAATTTATAGCCATAAAAGGTTCAATTGAAATCTTAACAAAAGAGTTAGTTCATAATTAATGAATTAAAACCAAGAATCCACAATTGAATAGAAATTAAAAGATATAAGTATGATAAGAGAAGAGAAGAGAAGAGAATCTGTTGTCAGCAAATCTGATGCTCCCCTCTTGCTCTTGCTCTTGCTCTTGATCTCTAGTGTTCTTCAATTTGCTTCAATCTTCAATGGCTAATTAAGAACTAGGGTTTATATTATAATCTAATAGAGTATTTGATCTAAGTTAATATATGTATTCTCTCTATTTTATGTCTTACATAATGTATTTATTGGTTACAAGTCTAATTTTTAGCTTAGGAACAAACCCAATCCAATTTAGAGTCAAAAAGGTGTCAAAATTACTTAAAACGCATCCAGTGCCTCACTAAGTTCTTCTCTCAAATACTTCAAATACAAGGCACGATGCTCAAACACTACTCCCCAAAGGTGCCCATTACACAAGTATAGGCCAAAATTGGATGCCTCGGCGCTGGCCCCATTTTCTGATATTTTTTACTCTGACATCCTTTGGGAAAATGGTCATAATGTGTTCGTCCAAAATCCGATTTTGATGATTCAAGATTTTCCGGAAAGAGGAGACGTAGATCTATAACTTTCATTCTTTAAGTTTTTCGAAATAGGGTCCGAAGAAATACTCAAATTGGCTCTGAAGTGACTGTTGTGTAAATTGCAAGCCGAAAAAGCGAATCTAGCCACCCTGAACGTCGATCCAAGTAACTTTTGTCCTAATTCCTACAAAACAACATAAAACATGCTTGAATAGACACAAACACTTAAAAAGTATTGTAAAATACTTGAGAACAACAATAAATTAAGCCCGAATGTATCCAATTCATGGGTATATTACCCATTCATCAAATACGCCCAAACTTAAAATGTTGTTTGTCCTCATGTAAAAACACAAAAGAACTAAAAATAAACAAAATAACTCAACTAAATGAATGCATATGCATGATCTACTTCCTAATATACCTACGAACAGAGTAATAAATCAGTATGATATATTGCAATAGGCCTCAAAGATACCACCGATACTTAAACAATATATCCAATCAAGTTAAAATCCATAACTCTAACCAATTAGTCAATCCAAACCTGTCATCACGCATGTTGTGCGTGTGTGCTTGTTAACCATTCTAACCAACCACAATTCAAGATAATCACATAACAAACTTCTTAAAAGGAAAATTTCAGTTCCAATTCAATTACTTTTGTGAACATGACAACTCTGGTTAAAACTAAGCAATTACCAAGTCTTAGGGTAAATACGGGATTTATTTATACTCTTATTCAACCACGAGGGCATTTTTTCTCTTTCTCGTGTTTTATTCATTTTTTTTCTTATGGCTGTGCAATGTCTTATTCCCTTAGGCTTTTCAGTGCTACCTTAATGAGCTTTTGACCAACGACTCCCAAGCCATTAAGACCTTAGGGCGCTAAGTGTAAAGACGATCCCCTCGGGCTTACTTACTCAAGTAACAAAGGCCACAAAACTAGACAAGCATGCCACAGTGTTTATTCTCTTTTTTTTTTCTGGATTTTCTATGTTATTTTTTTCTTTTCATCATTTCTTCATTTTTTTTCTCTTTTCTTTTTATTTTCATTTTGTATATATATATTCCATAGATTCCCCCAAACTTAAGATTTTACGTCATTCCAACCTTTACTGCCAGTTCACTACTTTCCTTAAATTTTAACCATGATTTTCCTCGTAAACAAATTATGAAACCCTCAAGCAAGTGGATTAAAAATGTTAAACTTTAATCGCTAACCTACATATAAGTTTAAGACAGTGCTCGATTATCATCAAGATTAAAATTAGAACTCATCATCAATTATCAACACTGCTTCAAGTTAACATTTAATACCAATCTTATCATAGGTTTGAAAGCTAAGACAACACCAACCGATCACATAGATTCATGCAAAAAAATAAAAAAAATACAATTATACTACATGAACACGTACTAATGCAACACATATATGAATATGCAAATAACTACCATGTATTATATGCAACCTAAAAAAAACACAATGCTAACACATAAAAAAAACGAAGTACTATGCAGATAACTATCTCTATGCAATACGACACTAAAATGCCCCCAAACTTAAACTAGACATTGTCCTCAATGGATGAAATATAAAAAAGTAACGCAGAGGACTTCCCTAAATATATAGCAATCTTCCTCCTTGTCCACTAAGTTTGGAGAATAGGCTAAGCACATGGAACAAATTGGACACCACACTTGAATTTGACATGAATAACCTGTAAAACCATGATAGAAGCAATTTTATTAAATCCTAAATAAATACAAATTCAAAACTACTAATATAAAACTTAATAAAAATTAAAAATAAAAATTAAACATGGGTTGCCTCCCAATAACACTTGTTTTATAGTCTCAGCCTGACTTCTTCAATTCTCTATCCAATTCCCCTTCAAAAATTGAGGAATCCTCCATCCATTAGTAATAATGTCTCTTTTGGGATGTTCCCATTAGCAAAAACCCTTGAGTTAAAGTCACCTAGCATGCTCTTTGTAGATAGGATCCCCATTAAGAACGTCCAACAACTAGGTGTTTTCTCCATAATGTCTATGATCGGATTGGGGCATTGAAGCTTAATAAACATAATGGAATCTTCCTCTATCTTCTCCTTTTTATCCCACCATGACTCCACAACTGTACTAGCTCTTACATCACCAAGAGCTTTGTCGACGACATGACTTCCAATTGGGCATGGTTTTGCAAAAATGCCCGGATTCTTGAACTTTGGTGGAGAAGATACGGCGCCAAAAACTTATTGATCGATTTCTCAATCAATGAATACGTGCAAGTATACACGGTCAATAAGTAATAAAGTGAAAGTAGAGTATCGTTCCCACGAGGGATTATTTAATAAAAATTACCAAATACTAACTCTTAACCAAATCAATTTTATTTAAACAACTATAAATTGTGATTTTTCTAATTAAGAAAACTAAATTAACAATTAAAAGAAATTATTCTAAAATAAATCAAATAAACAAAACTAAGATTTGAATGAATTCAGATAAATAAAGATTAAGATTTCAATATCCCCAATTATGAACTCTAAATCAATTATCCAATTATCCCAATATTTATGCCTACTGAATTGTTAACAGGAATTCTCAAATGCCAAAAGTCCTTTTTCAAGTGATCAATTGCCTTCTATTTAATCCAGATTAATCTTGCTATATTCCTATGCAAAACAATTGAATTAAACTATTTTCAATCCCAATTCCTTATGTGTTAGATGCGGCAAACAGATATTCTCATTCAATTTACAAACCTAATTATTCACTGTGCAAATAACTAAGTCACATGATATCATGCCCAGTTCTAACCCTAGAATTCCTCTTTCAATTCCTTCTAGAGTAACTAGGTAATTACTAATCAGATAATTAATCAATAAGCATAAGGCAAGATAAACAACTCACTTTGACACAAATAATTGGAATAAATTGAATAACTAATTTATAGCCATAAAAGGTTCAATTGAAATCTTAACAAAAGAGTTAGTTCATAATTAATGAATTAAAACCAAGAATCCATATTTGAATAGACCTTAAAAAATAAAAGTATGATCAGAGAAGAGAATAGAATCTGTTGTCAGCAAATCTGATGCTCCCCTCTTGCTCTTGCTCTTGATCTCTAGTGTTCTTCAATTTGCTTCAATCTTCAATGGCTAATTAAGAACTAGGGTTTATATTCTAATCTAATATAGTGTTTTATCTAAGCTAATCTATGTATTCTCTCTATTTTATGTCTTACATCATGTATTTATAGGTTATAAGTCCAATGTTTAGCTTAGGAACGAACCCAATCCAATTTGAAGTCAAAAAGGTGTCAAAATTCGCCCAAAACGCGTCCCCGTGCCGCACTAATCCCTTCCCAAAGGTTCTTGGGCATAGCACGCACGGCACTCAACATCGCTCCTCTCCCAGCCGCCCGTGCCACAAGCATAGGCTCAAATTAAGCGTCCCGTCACGGCCCCCATTTTCGACACATTTTTGCTCCGACGTCCTTTGGGAAAATGGCCATAAATTCTTCGTCCGAACTTCGATATCGATGATTCAAGATGTTCCGAAAAGAAGAGACGTAGATCTACAACTTTCATTCTTTAAGTTTTTCGAAATAAGGTCCAGAAAAATACTCAAATTGGCTTTGAAGTGACTGTTGTGTAAATGGCAAGCCGAAAACGCGAATCTAGCCACCCCGAATGTCGATCCAAGTAACTTTTGTCCCAATTCCTACAAAACAACATAAAACATGCTTGAATAGACACAAACACTTAAAAACCACTCTAAAAGACTTGAGAGCAACAATAAATTGAGCCCGAATGTATCCAATTCATGGGTATATTACCCATTCATCAGGTAGGACGCTCATAGACGTACAAAAAGGAGAACTCACTATGAGGGTCCAAGATCAAGAAATAAAATTTAATGTGTTCATGGCCATGAAATTCCCTACGGATGAGGAAGAATTTTTTCCGATGGATTTAATTGAGGAAATCATTAGTGAAGATATGAGCAAGATGTGACGACCCCAAAATAGGTCCATTCCATCCAACCCATTCTGAGTCGCCAAATACATGGTACAGAAACAACTAGAACTTTATTATCACAACAATAAAACTGTGAGTTTAAATACAAATATTATCTTCTAGACAATATTTATACTCAAATAAATCCTCATCACATTTATTGATACATTATTTTACAATAATGGTGAGGACTACTAAACAACTCTCTCTAGAACCTTCATTCCATACCCCACTAGTACTGCTACATTCTCGCCTTTACGAGAAGAAAATGGAACAACAAGGAAAAGGGTGAGCTCAACTAGCCCAAGAAGAATGTTATGACTAAGATAATATACAACAAATTATCGTTAGTCTCCAACAGGAAAAATCTGATAGAATACAATAGACAACAAGTTTCGGATCAATATTCGCAATGAAATAATAATTCATGTAAGAGTTACGTAGAGAATGAAATCTACTATAATCTATGAATTTAATAATCCATCATCAATATTTTATCCTCGTAACATCAATCAATATTCATCTCAAATCAAATATTCATCTTTGCACTACAGCCAAAGATATTCATCAATCGGTCATGTTCATCTCAACACTGCTCATCTTTGCACTAAAGGCCAAAGATATTCACATCGGTATTGCTTCATTTAAACACTGCTCATCTTTGCACTACAGGCCAAAGATATTCTCAGAAATCATTCATCTTTGCACTTACAGCCAAAGATATTCAATAATATCATCATTTAAGACTGAGGATGATGAAAAATATTTTTAAAGAAACGAATCCAATGAAACAAAATGACAAATATTATGGATTCGTACTTTAAACAATCCGAGTTCAAAAATACTTCATAAATAATCATAGTGAAGTAAAATTCAAGAATGATCAAAACATGGATACAATCAAAGCTAGTATCCAGAATAGATATTTTAGACAAACATTTTCTATGAATAGTGTCAGTATCGTACGAATAATAAAGGCCGTCACGTGAATAGTAACTCCGACACCCAAAGATAGAAATTCCACAAAAAACATCTTCACGCTTCATGAATGGTACTTTCGTGAATAGTAACTCGTGAATAGTAACTCATGAATAGTAACTCATGAATAGTAACCTTGAAGCATGAAAAAGTTCCAAATTTGATAAAAGTACCAACCAATATTTCAAAGATAATGATATTGAAGAATTAATATCATTTGAGAAGAAAATAACATCCCTTACCTCAAAGAATCAAGATTTCCGGAAGGAAAGGTCAAGTGATGCCGAATGAAACTTGTCTTGAATAAAGAACTCTCAAAGTATCTAAATACTCACAAAATACGCTCAATAATATAGAGAGAAAGAGAGAAAACTTTGTTTCGTGTGATTTTCAATTCTAACTTAGCCCTCTATTTATAGAAAATGTTAGCCCACCAAGCGCACTTGACTTCGCACACCGATGGCTTTACCTCGCTACTATTGCCACCCACCACATTTGAAATAAAATTCAGCACATTTTTCACCAACCACAAGTGGGGCCCACTCAATTCTAGAATTTTCCACCAAAATCAATTATAAACCTAATTTCCGAATCCGACACCTCTTAAAATTCACAACAAATCATTCGTGCATTTTTAACGGCTCAAAATTTGTGGACATATACTCAACTTATGTATGTATAACATACCCAAAAATTATCACAATCCAACGGTCGGATTAAAAATTATAACCCCGCAATATATCTCAAAACCCTGATTTGATTTTTAATACCTCCAATCCGATAAAAATACCGATAAAACACCTCAACATTAATTCCTTCATTAATAACCACATAAATAAATCCATCATTTATATTCATATAAAATAAATATTTCCTTATCATATGAATCAATAATTAATTATTCACAAATAATATTACGTAATCACATTTATGATAACCAGTCGCTCCCAGAAAGAGGGGCTTTCCAATAAGGATCTCTCCTCATCAAGCAATTAGGTGACCAAACCTCTCCTTAGATGTAACTTTCTAGACATTGCCAATAATGTTATCTAATAATATTATTCAAATAATATGAATTATTGATCCGATAATGGGAAATAATCGCGTGGACAATTATCAAAACAATGATAATATAAAATACCAACGCAAAGAATTATTGAATCAATAAAATAAACTATTGAACAAGAATTCATCGTAATAATTATTGAGTAGTGCCTTCACGTAAGGATCAATAATTCAACAATATCGCGCAATACCGTGTGCATCTCTTGTACCACGCCAGACATCAGATTTTAACCACCGGGTATTCCAACAGCCTTTAATTTAATAACTACGATCTTAATCAGTAATAACTACACCATATTTATAACCACCCAAACTTTGTCGCTTTCCTCATCCAATCGCTTTTCACATGGGGCCCACATTATGCATGGCGTCATTGCATTTAATATTCCCGACAAAGCATTTAATATTCTACGACCAAACGAATATTCCCGACAAAGATTTAATATTCCACGACCAAACGAATATTCCCCGACAAAAATGAATATTTTATAACCACTTGCTTATTTTGAAATATTTATGATTTAACCCTTTACTATCCACATTAATCAAATCAACCCTTACTATTTCAAAATAATAAATAAAGGAAATTCCTTTTATTTAAAAAATTTCGGTCTTACAACCTCCCTCCTTATGAAATTTCGTCCTCGAAATTGACGTGACGACTGGTGTGTTTCAAAAGGTAAAGATACCTCGCTTTCATTTTCGCTTTCCAACTCCCGTGTCATTTCCTCAATAAAGATGGTTTCTCCACAAAATTTTAACTTATGGTATAACCTCTGTACATAGGTCATGTTCTTTCCTCTACAAAATCTTGACAGTACCTCCTCGTGACGTTAAGTCTTCTTATATCTCGTCCTGGTTCTATCTCAATGACGTGTTTTGGGTCGTCCACATATTTACGTAACATCGATACGTGAAAAACGTTATGAACACGCGTCATACTTGGTGGTAAAACGAGTCTATAGGCCACGCTTCCTATTTGATCGAGAATTTCAAATGGATTAATAAATCAAGGTTTGAGCTTTCCTCACCTCACCGATTCTCGCTTTTAAAATAACAACTTCTTGCACCTCCTTCTTCAAATTCATCATTTCCTGTGTAGCTTAACGACTTTAACTTTATCGATTAAAGTCGATTATACTCAGATATCATCACGCACTCGTATATCATCACGTGGGTACCTAGAGTTTTCATCTCCATCTCTATTATTTATAAATTATACTGAATGAGTCTTTGACAATATTGTACTCATACTTGTATACGATCTTCTACTCAACACGCCGCCTTCCACGCTCGCTTTTCCGGGATGGCATGGTCGTAACATGTGTTTGAAATGAGTCTCCTCTTGAGTTCTTCAAGCTCTTCCCACATTCCTTGCTCCATTCAATTTTGTATCACTACGAGTCACCAAGATAATGGAATAGCGATTCGAGAATATCCTTCAACGAATCTCCGATAATAACCAACTAAGCCTAGAAAGCTACGATTTTGATTACCGACTTTAGGTTGCTCTCAACTTTGACTCATATCCCAATCTTGGATAGCACGTCACAATGACACCTATCAGTTTACTATCGCATCTAATATGACGCCCCCTACAGAGAGTTCGCCTTAGGTGAATTCCACAAAGGAAGTCACAAGATAAAGGCTCAGGTACCAAATTCTATAGTTGAATTTTTAACTCCTAAAGTTCAATAGGAGCCATTCGATATGAGATTTTAGAAATAAGTTTTGTACCGGGTTCAAAGTCGATACAAAATTTAATATCAGGCTTTGGGAGTAATCCAAGAAATTCTTCAGGAAATACGTCAGGAAAAATCAATAACAACAGGAATATTATTCAAATCTGACGTGTCTTTATTCAAATCCATAACATGGACTAAGAAAACTTGACATCCGTAATAAACGAATGACTTCATGGATTGATATGAAAATGTTTGACTACAATGGTTTGATTGCTTGAATTGAATAACAAAGTTGCTTAGAATATGAAAACTAACAACCTTACAAAAGCAATCAATTTTGGTATGATGAGTAGTTAATCAATCAATCCCCAAAAGCAAGTATCTTTAAAGAGATAAGGTCAATAGGTAAGGTAATGGTGCCAACTTGAATCAAACAAGATTTCTAAACAACAGATGTAATGAAAGTTTCTCCTAACGGATTCTCCATAAATAGGTCAAAGTCTAATTTCTCCGTAGTCAAGTTCAAACGTTGAGCGCAAGCAAGAGAGATAAAAGAATGGGTAGAACCGATATCTAGTAAGGTATAAACTTCGCAAGAATTTATAATTAACTAACCCGTGCTAACTTCGTTCGGGTTCCTCGCATTTTGACCGGTCACGACAAACGCTCTTCCAAGAACCGTTGACTTTGACTTTTCTGGGACATCCTTTTGAGTCACCGCCCCCGCTGCACTAGGTTTCGATATCGTACAATCTCGAGCGATATGTCCTTCTTTTCCACAATTATAGCATACCTTAAACTGTTGTGGGCAATTTGGGCTGATATGTCCCTCTTTCCCGCATTTGTAACATACGACCGATGGTCTTTCTCCTCCCTTGGAACCAGTTGCCACTGGCGCTGACGTCTTCAAATGGTCGTTGTTGAATCTCCTCTTTTTAAAATCTCCTCCCAACTCGCTTCTTCTATTTTCATGGCCACGATTACCACCAGAGTGGTTACCGCCTTTGTCCGTATTCTTCTTTCTCCGCTGGTTATCGTTATTCGATGATCGCTATCTTCTTGATGATGATCCTCGGTTATGGTCCCTCGGTTGAACGTATCGTTATCTCACTCTAAACAATCGAGCCCCTGCTTACAACATCCGAATAGAGAGAAATTTATGAGAAATGAGATACCGACGTGTCTTGGGGTTTCAAACCTCTCGAAAACATCCGCGTCATACGCTCCTCATTCTCCACCAAATGAGGTGCAAACCTCGATAACTCCGCAAACTTCGCCTCGTCTTTGGGACACCGCCATGTTATTCTCGCTCAATCTAATAAACTCCACTTCCTTCATATGACGAATACTTTCGTGGAAGTACTTGTCATTGAATCTGCTTCAAACGTCTCCCATGACATGCCGAAAATGCAAATGAATGGATACGCTTCACGATTCCCACCAATGTCTGCCTCGCCACGGAACATAAAAGTAGCGAATGGAACTTTCTGTTCTTTCGCATCCCAAGACATCGAATATCTTGGTAATTTGCTTGACCCATGTTTCCGCCATGATCGGATCTCGCTTTCCCACTTCAGTGGTCCCAACTCTTTGAACTGCTTGCTGACCACCCGTGAATTGCTATCATCTCCTCCTCGTATTTTGAACACGAGTCTCCTCGTCGATTTTGCATGAACTGCAAAAAGCTTTTAAACATCCCTCGCTCATCATCCGCTTTCGGTGGTGTTATTCACAGAGGTACATTTCCACTGTTGCACGTTCTCTCCTCGTTGTTAAGTATGCATCTCCACGCCTCATTTACACCACTATTAATATTCTCACCGACATTCTCAAATACCGCCATAAAACAAGGGTTAATTAAGGAAATCAATCACATAATATCCCTATATACCCGACCAACTAACAAATAAGCTTAGGTAGGACACACTAGCAAAGGATTTACTCTGCCTCCCTCCTAGTTCTATTCCCCGATCTCCGCCAGAGATCATATCCCTAAGCTCTCGATATTAACCGCGACGACCCCAAAATAGGTCCATTCCATCCAACCCATTCTCGAGTCGCCAAATACATGGTACGTAAACAACTACAACTTTATTATCACAACAATAAAATCATGAGTTTAAATACAAATATTATCTTCTAGACAATATTTATACTCAAATAAATCCTCATCACATTTATTGATACATTATTTTACAATAATGGTGAGGACTACTAAACAACTCTCTCTAGAACCTTCATTCCATACCCGACTAGTACTCGCTACATTCTCGCCTCCCGAGAAGAAAAATGGAACAACAAGGAAAAGGGTGAGCTCAACTAGCCCAAGAAGAATGTTATGACTAAGATAATATACAACAAATTATCGTTAGTCTCCAACAGGAAAAATGATGTAGAATACATAGACAACAAGTTTCAGATCATCAATATTCGCAATGAAATAATAATTCATGAAAGAGTTACGTAGAGAATGAAATCTACTATAATCTATGAATTTAATAAATCCATCATCAATATTTTATCCTCGTAACATCAATCAATATTCATCTCAAATCAAATATTCATCTTTGCACTACAAAAGATATTCAAGATATTCATTAATCGGTCATGTTCATCTCAACACTGCTCATCTTTGCACTAAAGGCCAAAGATATTCATCACCATCATGTTCATTTAAACACTGCTCATCTTTGCACTACAAAAGCAAAGATATTCTTCGTAAATCATTCATCTTTGCACTCTCAGCCAAATATATTCAATAATATCATCATTTAAGACCGAGGATGATGAAAATATTTTTAAAGAAACGAATCCAAAGGAAACAAAATGACAAATATTATGGATTCGTACTTTAAACAATCCGAAATTCAAAAATACTTCATAAATAATCATAGTGAAGTAAAATTCAAGAATGATCAAAACATGGATACAATCAAAGCTAGTATCCGAATAGATATTTTAGACGAAAAGAAAATTTTCATTTTTCTATGAATAGTGTCAGATACGTGAATAGTCCGATATCGTGAATAAGAACTCAGACACCCAAAGATAGAAATTCCACAAAAAACATCTTCACGCTTCATGAATAGTACTCGTGAATAGTAACTCGTGAATAGTAACTCATGAATAGTAACTCATGAATAGTAACTCATGAATAGTAACCCCATACATGAAAAAGTTCCAAATTTGATAAAAGTACCAACCAATATTTCAAAGATAATGATATTGAAGAATTAATATCATTTGAGAAGAAAATAACATCCCTTACCTCAAAGAATCGATTTCGGAAGGAAAGGCTCAAGTGATGTTTGAATGAAACTTGTAGATCGAATAAAGAACTCTCAAAGTATCTAAATACTCACAAAATACGCTCAATAATATAGAGAGAGAAGAGAAAAACTTTGTTTCGGTGTGATTTTCAATTCTAACTTAGCCCTCTATTTATAGGAAAATGTTAGCCCAAGCCAAGCAGACTTGACCAAGCACCGATGGCTTTACTCGCTACTATTGCCACCCACCACATTTGAAATAAAATTCAGCACATTTTTTCACCAAACACAAGTGGGGCCCAATCAATTCTAGAATTTTCCACCAAAATCAATTATAAACCTAATTTCCTAATCCGACACCTCTTAAAATTCACAACAAATCATTCGTGCATTTTTAATTCGGTTCAAAATTTGTGGACATATACTCAACTTATGTATGTATAACATACCCAAAAATTATCACAATCCAACTATTTGATTAAAAATTATAACCCCGCAATATATCTCAAAACCCCGATTTGATTTTTAATACCTCCAATCCGATAAAATACTCGATAAAACACCTCAACATTAATTCCTTCATTAATAACCACATAAATAAATCCATCATTTATATTCATATAAAATAAATATTTCCTTATCATATGAATCAATAATTAATTATTCACAAATAATATTACGTAATCACATTTATGACAACCAGTTTGTTCCTGAAAGGGGCTTTCAATAAGGATCTCTCCTTCATTGGCGCAATGATTAGGTGACCAAACCTCTCCTTAGATGTAACTTTCTAGACATTGCCAATAATGTTATCTAATAATATTATTCAAATAATATGAATTATTGATCCGATAATGGGAAATATCGTGCGTGTGACAATTATTGAAACAAAGAATAATATAAAATACCAACGCAAAGAATTATTGAATCAATAAAATAAACTATTGAACAAGAATTCACCGTAATAATTATTGAGTAGTGCCTTCACGTAAGGATCAATAATTCAACAATACTGTGCAATACCGTGCTTCTTCAGGCAACCACGCCAGACATCGTATTTTAACCACCGGGTATTCCAACAAATTTAATTCAGAATAACTACGGTCTTAATTCAGAATAACTACGCCAAGTTATTTATAACCACCCAAACTTTGTCGCTTTCCTCATCCAATCGCTTTCACATGGGGCCCACACATGGTCATACTGTCAGATTTAATATTCCCCGACAAAGATTTAATATTCTACGACCAAACGAATATTCCCCGACAAAGATTTAATATTCCACGACCAAACGAATATTCCCCACAAAAAATGAATATTTTATAACCACTTGCTTATTTTGAAATATTTGCATGATTTAACCCTTTACTATCCACATTAATCAAATCAACCCTTACTATTTCAAAATAATAAATAAAGGAAATTCCTTTTTATTTAAAAAATTTCGGGGTCTTACACAAGAGTTTGGTCAACGATCCATTAGAAGAAACTTTATTGGGGGATGAAGGGGTCGACGATCCGGAATTGGTGGATTACTTACAAATGCTAGACTCATTGCCAAGAGTGTCCAGATTTAGAACACCGTTTGAACCATTGCACACAGAGGAGGTAACCGCAGAAAAACTGAAACCATAATTGGAAGAGCCACCAAAGTTGGAACTTAAGCCACTCCCTAAACACCTCAGGGATGCATACTTAGGCAATTCAAATTCTTTACCTGTTATTATTTCTGCTGCACTTAACGAATTGCAGGAAGAAAAGATGTTGAGGGTACTTAGGGAACACAAATCAGCGATCGGGTGGACAATTACGGATATAAAGGGAATCAGCCCTTCATTTTGTATGCGCAAGATTTTCATGGAAGATGAGGCAAACCGATGGTGGAGCAAATACGGCGACTTAACCCAATTATGAAGGAAGTTGTGAAGAAGAAAATTTTGAAATGGTTGGATGCCGGAATCATCTACCCGATTTTCGACAGTAAATGGGTTAGTCCAGTTCAGTGCGTGTCGAAAAAGGGAGGAATGACTGTGGTGCAGAATGAGGATAACGAGTTAATACTAACTAGGACAGTGACAGTTTGGAGGGTATGCATGGATTATAGAAAATTGAACAAGATAACCTGAAAAGACCATTTCCCGCTGCCCTTTATTGATCAAATGTTGGATAGATTGGTGGGACATCAATATTACTGCTTGTTGGATGGGTACTCGGGCTATAACCAGATAGTCATCACTCCGAAAGATCAAGAAAAGATGACATTCACATGCCCTTACGATACATTTGCATTCAGGAGGATGTCATTCGGATTATGCAATGCACCTGCAACCTTCCAACGGTGTATGATGGTGATTTTCTCAGATATGGCGGAGAAAAATGTTGAAGTCTTCATGGACGATTTTTTGGTCTATGGAGACAACTTTGATACTTGCTTGGGAAATCTGGTCATGGTGTTGCAACGATGTATGGATACAAACCTCGTACTCAATTTAGAAAAATACCACTTCATGGTTGAAGAGGGCATACTTTTGGGCCATAAGATCGTCTCAAGGACTAGAGGTTGATAAAGCAAAGCTAGAAACTATCGAAAAATTGCCTCCACCAAGCTCAGTTAAGGGTATTAGGAGTTTTCTATGACATGTTGGGTTCTACCGGAGGTTCATACGAGACTTCTCTAAAATTGCAAAACCTCTATGCAGTCTTTTAGAGAAGGATGCTATTTTTAGTTTTAATGAGGATTGCAAGTCAGCGTTTGAATTATTGAAGAAGAAATTGACTACAGCCCCTGTGATAGTTGCACCAGATTAGAGCATGCCATTCGAGCTTATGTGTGATCCAAGTGACTATGCGGTTGGGGCTGTTTTGGGCCAACGTCGAAACAAGGTGTTTCACGCCATATACTATGCAAGTAAAACACTTACAGAGACTCAAATGAATTACACAACCACAGAAAAGGAATTGCTTGCAATGGTGTATGCGTTCGACAAATTTTGGGCTTACTTGATCGGGACTAAGGTGATTGTCTACACGGACCATGTGGTGATTCGATACCTAATAGCGAAAAAGGATGCTAATCCGCGCCTTATCCGATGGATCCTCCTACTTCAAGAATTTAACTTAGAAATTAAGGATAGAAAGGGGACAGAGAATCAAGTAGCAGATCACTTGTCTAGGCTAGAAAACCAAGGGAAGTCAAAAGAGATAGATGTGAAATTAATGAATCATTCCCAGACGAGCAACTGTTTGGGATTTCTGCAGAGATTCCTTGGTATGGGGATTATGTAAATTTTCTTGTGAGCAACATTCTACCACTTGACCTCATAAGACAACAAAAAAGAAAATTTCTTCATGACGTGAAATGGTATATGTGGGACGAACCGTATTTGTTCAAGTAGTGCGCTGACAAAATGATTCGATGGTGCATCCCCTATAGTGAAGTGAAGAGCATTCTGCAAGAGTGTCACTCATATGGCGGATATTATGGGAGTGACAGGACAACATCGAAGGTGTTGCAATCTAGTTTTTATTGGCCTACATTATTCAAAGATGCCCATCATTTTGTCAAGCAATGCGATAGGTGTCAAAGGGTGGGCAACATTTCGAAACGGAATGAGATGCCTCTACAAACAATTCTTGAAGTGGAAATCTTTGACATATGGGGTATCAATTTCATGGGGCCATTCCCTTCATCTTTGAAAAATTAGTATATTCTACTTATAGTGGATTACGTATCGAAGTGGGTTAAAGCTGCAGCATTACCATCAAACGATGCCAAGGTAGTCCTCAAGTTCCTACAAAAGAACATTTTCACTAGGTTTGGCACACCAGGAGCAATAATTAGTGACAAAGGTAGTCACTTCTGCAATAAATCATTTACAGCTCTTTTGGTCAAGTATGGGGTCAACCACAAGGTAGCTATAGCGCATCACCCTCAAACCAGTGGACAGGCTGAGGTATTAAACAGAGAAGTTAAGAAGATATTAGAGAAAGTGGTGAATCCGAGTCGGAAAGATTGGTCGCTTAGATTGGATGATGCACTATGGGCATACCGGACGGCTTACAAGACACCAATCGGGATGTCACCATACCAACTACTGTACGGGAAGACATGTCACTTACCGGTCGAGCTACATCATAAGGCATATTGGGCGGTGCAAAAACTTAATTTCGATCAAGCAGCTGTAGGGGGGAAGAGACTACTGTAATTAAATGAACTCGACGAATTTCGCCTTCACGCCTATGAGAACTCCAAACTATACAAAGAGAAGGTAAAAAGATGGCACGACCAAAAAATTTTGCATCAAACATTCGAGCCAGGTCATTCAGTACTCTTATTCAATTCACGACTGCGATTGTTCCCCGGAAAGCTTAAGTTGAGATGGTCGGGACCATTCACTATCAATCGGGTATTCTCTCATGGCGCAGTTGAACTCCTCAGTTGTAATCCACTAGAAACATTCAAGGTCAACAGACAACGTTTAAAGCATTATTGGGGTGGAGAAGCCAACACCGACGTGATCGCCTTCACATCGAATTCGACAAAAACACGAAAAGAAGTAAGTAGTCGAAATGAACGACTTAAAATCAAGCTCTAATTGGGAGGTAACCCAATCTTTAGTCCTTTATCATATTTTCAATTCATATTTGCTTAATCATAGTTTTCATTAAATTACTAGGTAGTAGAATAATAAAAATCTAGTTAATTTCTCCATAGTACATCATCTTATCAACAACTCACTGATCTTCATGTTTTATGTTTTGTAGGATGGAAAATGAAGCAAAAGTGAACTACAGTGAAACAAAAGAAAGAGCCTGACAGTAGGCAAGCCCGCTGGGGTGAGCCCCTTTTACACTATAACCCTTGCCGGGGCGGGGGGTCACCAAACATATTAGACAGAAAGCATGCCCGTTGGGGCTGGCCTCAAAAGCATTACAACCCCCGCCGAGGCGGGGGTCCCTAAATCCAGATGACAGCAGCATAGCTCGCCGGGGCGAGCCTTTCTAGTACTATACCCCCGCCATGGCGGGGGTCCTGAAAATCAACCACCTTGTGGCAGTTACACGCAGTTTTCTCCCATTCCCAATAATACACAACTTTCCCCACTGCCCCACTACAACAATTAAATCCCATAACCACCACCCACCATCACCACTTCTACTTCCCATTAATTCCTTAACTCCATTAATCACCCCACCTCTCCACTCCACCAATAGTAAACATTATTCCACCTCTATATAAATCCCCACATCTCATACCAAATCTCTCACAACAATTGATATAGAGCAAACATAGAGTATACTAGATAGCTAGAGATGATAAAAGTGAAAATTTTGTGGAAGAGCTAAGGCAAGTCCAACAATAGAGAGAGATATGGCTTCACAATCATCTTCTAAACGCCAAAGGGGGGAGAGTTCATGACCATCTCAACCAACCCGCACCTTCGATCGCCAGAAATTCACAAGTGTCACCGCCGCCGACCGGTATGACTACATGCTCACCAAAGCCCTTACACCAAAGCGGGGGTTGGCACCAGATCCTAACGATGGGGAGATGATGCCTCAAATTTATCAAAAGGGGTGGACGAAATTCATCGAAGAGTCGGAACCCGCAGTTGTCAATATTGTCAAGCAATTTTATGCAAATGCTGAGGACAAAGAATCATTCCATGCATTTGTTCGAGGTCGGTTGGTGCCATTCAGTGCCGATGTAATAAACACCTACTATCAACTGCGGGTACCTCGCCACTACCATTATGATCATCTACGAAATTCTAATCCGGACTATGATGCTATTATCGTAGAGATGACAAAGCTAGGAACGTTATAGATGAAAGGTCAAAAGGGAGGCACCATGTTCCATAGCAAGGACCATAGCCGGTATGGAAAAATCTGGTACGCCTTCCTATGCGCTAATTTTCTTCCATCCCAACACACCTTGGATATCACCAAAGAGAAGGCATTACTGTTGTACGCCATTGTGCAAGATTTCATTATCGACGTTGGGGCCATTATCTGTTCCTCTATCCGCCGGTGCTTACGTGGAAATTTTTCTGGAGGCTTGCCACACCCAGCACTCATATGTGGGTTGTGCCGTCAAGCAGGGATGCGATGGTCCGATGACGAGCCCATATAAATGCCGCTCGCGTTTCTTGATTCGAGAATGATAGCGTGGTATTCTGTATGGGCAGGTGGCAAGTCACATCCGCGGGGTTTGGGCTTTATTTTTTCGTCAACGTCGGAAGACGAAGTGGATGCTACAGAGGCATCGGAGGATGACGATGAAGCTATGGGAGATTAAGGGGACAAACAGGTACTGCAGGTCGAGGCCATATCAAGTCCTCACTTCCTTGATTTCCAAAATCAGATAAAAGCGCACAGTAAAGCGACACGTCTGTAAATGAGGCGACTAGCAATGAGGCAAGATCACATGTTTGATGCTATGAACACATCTTTCGCCTCTCTGAACACAACTCTTCAAAGCTTCAACTCGGCGGCACAATTTCCTTATCAGCAGACTGGACCAATGCCGAGGTTTCCACCAAGTGATTCAGACGAAGAGGATTAACAACCATCTCCTCAGACTTAAGAGATAGCAGGGAAGTCCTCATGTACTTATTTCAATTATTCATCCAATGAGGACATTGTATCACTTAATTTTGGGGGATTTAAATACATGTTTGCATGCATAAGCAGTATTTAGGTTTGCATTTTGTCATTTTCATTTGAGTAGTGCATGATAGCTTAGGTGCATATATAGTAGCTTAGGTTATTGTTTATCATTGCATATTTTGTAAATAGTGAATTTTGTTATCTATAAAAAAAGAGAAAAAAAAAAGAATAAATTCTAGTTAGTTAAAAATTGTGTGTGCATAAGTCCATGAATGTTGTAGTTCATAGTATTTGTGGGCCAATGATGTGATTGATAATAAGTTAACAAATACAACATTGATTACTAGAACTGTGAAATAATTTTTGTTTATGTTTAAAACTGGTGTAGAAAAGGATAGCACGATTAATAAACATCTGTGTTGATTGGTCAGTTCAAATTGATACATAAATAGTTTCTAAAGGATAATGCTAGAGTAAATGAGAAAACAACAAACTGAATGGGAATGCAACCAACTCTTCACCTTGCCCCGTAAAGTGAATGGGAACAAGTGAAGTCTAACCGCCTCATCCGACACCCCATTATATCTGAAGGTGTCGTAAATCTCCAGAAAGATGACTAGATGTTCATTCGGATCGTCGTTAGCCAATCCCCCAAACTGAACTGAATTCTGGATCATCTGAATCGTCCCAGGCTTGATTTCGAATGTATTTGTAGCAATCACGTGCCTGGTGATGCTTTACTGCAGTTCACTCACCTTGGGCGTGACAAAGTCCCTTAACGCTTTTTGATCTTTGGCTGTCATTTCCTCTTCGTTCTCAAATATTTCAAATTTATGCCTTGTTTCCTTGATCCACTTACTTAACCTCTGAAACATTTTCTCAATGTTGTCCTCAAAAGGCAGCAAGTCTGGATTTTTAGACCGAGTTTGCATAAACTGCTTCAAACACCTGAAATAAGAGGAACAAAACAAAAATAAAAATGTCTAAGTAAAACTGGATTAATTAAACTAAAATTGTAAAAATATTAAGATCTATACTAATTTAATCCCCGGCAATGACGCCAAAAACTTGTTGGGTAAAATCTATATACGCACTACACGCAAGTATACGTGGTCAACAAGTAATAAAGTGATGAGTAGAGTATTGTTCCCACAGAGATCAACTAGTAATAAACTTAACTTATAATTACCAATTTCCTATTAATTCTAATTTTATTAAACTATTCAACTCAATGATTATAATAAAAGAAACTAATTTAAATCATAAATAAATAACCACAAACCAATCACAAATATCAAAATCTGGAAATTCACACAATTACTGGAGAATTAGACTTATGATTTCACCTTAAGCATCACTCTGATTTTAACACCTTTATTCCAATTCAATTCATTATCCCAGTTTATTAATCAAGAACACAAATTTAGTACTAACCACCTCTCGATGTACTAATATTGTATTAACTTAAATCCACAATTAATATAGAAACAAGTTAAACACCTTAATCAACTAACTCACTATATCTCCATGTCAATTACAATTAAAGAATGTTTAAGATTAAGTTCTCTATCCGATTACATGCGATGTCAAGCATATCTCTACCTTAACATTCATCAAGATTCTTCTATTCACAAAATTCATGAACACATGCTATATTAAGTAAGTCTAGATTCAAATATCCTCTCTCGATTCCATACAAATCTACAAAGAATTGTTGATCAGGCAATTCATAAATTCAAGCTCAAATTAATATAGATAAACTGGAAATCAAAGTTTACAAAATCATTGATTCACTCAAAGATCCATCATAAGCCTAAAAAGTGAATTAGTTCATCATAAATGAAATAACTACTGAATAAATCATAGAAAACATTCTTTCAATTACAATTAGTAGCCTAAGAAGAAGAATATTGTACAACACCCTTCACGTAGCCTAGAATTGCAATCGCCTCGAAAATCTCCTCAAAATACTCCTCCAACACTTGCTAAGAAAAACTGGATTTGATCTTCGTAATATGCCTTGTGTGTTGTTGAATTCATTGTTAATTAAGTAATAGATGTCCAACACATAAGTCCCAACCGAAATTCCATCTCTCTAGAGTTCCATTGCCATACAATATGCTAGAATCCATGCCCAAGAAGAGTTTCAAGCTTAATAGAAGTTTGCGAAGATTAGACATCCCCTCCCCGTGAAGTGTGTGTGTTAAAAGGCCTTTTACGGGGTTTGTTCTGTTAACTCGAATGAAGACCCCATACGGCGAGTGGGGTATACAAAAAAAAAAGGCCGCATACTAATGGGTCTGTGCGATCTGCAAAATGACTTGCTATATCTTCATGAATTCTTCCAAAACCGCTCCAATTAACTCCGAATGATTCCAAATGACTCCAAATCTTTGTTAAACGCCACAACAACCATCCTGCACATATAAGAACACAAAACAAATAAAAATGAATATGAACACACGAAAATAGCAACAACTAAGCATGACATGGACACCGATTCGTGTATATAAAATCCAATTACCATAGATCTCTTGGCTCGTGTAGATACCCTTGGCAGGAGCTCATAGAGTTACCCCCATCTTCTGAGAGGGATGCCATGTTAGACTTTATGGCTCGCTTATCCACTGGTTTGTAGATTAGCTTTGATTTTCCTACATAGACTAGGTTAGTCATTTTTTTCATGTACATGACACATTGTATATATCAAATAGTATTATATGGCAAGGAAATATGTTTTGATTCACTTCCCTTTTAGTTATGCCTTGTTACTTGCTTAATAGTTTTCTGTTTATTCAGGGATTATGATCTTGATGTATTTTGAACTCCTCTTTGATGGATGGACATTGAGATGTCCCAGGATCTTTCAGAATGGATCGTTGATCTTTGTATTTCCCTACCCTTTGGTGTCTAGGGACTGGGTTTTGTATTTGGTTATGGAGAGGATTATGGCTTTCCTCTCTGAGGTTGATCGCCCCACAGATGTTCGTCGGTACTATTTTGTATTGGGGAGCTCAGGTAGTTCCATCTCTCTTATGGATTAGTGTTTCTCTTTGAGGACTCAACCGCAGCTTAGATGGTCGTTGACTTTCCCATTTGTGTGGGGAGACCAGGTAATTCCATCCCTTTGGTCTAAGCCGATGACGTGTGGTTTAATCGCTCACAGATGGTCGTTGATACTCCTTTGTATTGGGGAGATCAAGTAGTTCCACCTCTCATGGTTTTGTTTGAAAGTGGAAAGATGATCCCAGTACTATTAACAAGGTTTTGTGTTTTTGGTAGGGGTGAGACCACACCGTGAATGGCTGCCTACGTACTCCCATTGATGAGGGGAGATCAGGTCTACGTAGTTCTAACCTAGCATTAAAAGGTAGAAAGTTGTTGTTTGGTAAAATCTAGTTACGCACAACATACAAGTATACGTGATCAACAAGTAATATCATAGTAAGTAGAGTATCGTTCCCACAGAGATTAGCAAGAAATTAACCCTCACAATTATCAGATTCCTATTGATCCAAATTTTATTAAACTATCCAATTTAAGAATTATAATTATAAAAACTAAATATATTAAAAATACTAAAATCACCAAATAATTAACAAAGCCTAAACTGAAATTTTAAACAAATATTAGAGAATTAGGCTTACAACTTCACTCTAAGTATCACTCTGATTTACCCTTTTACTCCAGTTTAATTCACTATCCCAGTTTATTAATCAAAAACACGCAAGTAGAACTAGCCATATCTCGATGCACTAATACCATATTAACTTAAATCCATAAATTAGATAGAATTATGCGATGCCCCCAAAATAGGTATACATCACCCATCTTGAGTCGCCAAATACATGATACATAAATTAAATACAAACTTCTTTAATACAACTGTCGTGTAAAAATACGACAAAACATATCTGAGTTTTTACATGAAGATGTTCTCATAAACAATATCCAAACTTAAATTAAATCCTCATTACACTTATTATCACACTAAGTAGTGAGGACTACTAAAATAACCCTCTCGGAACGTCACTCCATTCCCCGACTATTCTCGGCTAAGTTTTCATTTCCTGAAGAGAACAATGAAAGCAAAAGCGTGAGCTCAACTAGCCCAGTAAGAAATATTATGACTAAGATAATGCGGAATAATTTATCATTACCCTTCAACAGTGTTAAAATGATAAAATACAATAAACATCAAGTTTAACTGTATCGAAACAAGCAATCCATTAGAAGAGTCAAGTAGAGCATGATATCTACTATCTTCTATGATTTAAAAAGTTTTTTCATCCACTTTATCGCTGAGACTCAACTTAATAAATAAATCACATCATCGAATCATCCCTGCACTACGGGCCAAGGATATTTATGTAATCATCAATGGTCATGATTATACCGAATAATCCTTGGTCATAATCATACTAACAACTGCCCATCAATGCACTACGGGCCAATGAGGACTTTTACGACATCATTTATAACATTACGGGTCATGATTATACCGAATGATCCCTGGTCATAATCATACCAATCAGCTGTTCATCTATGCACGTAAGCCAAAGATGACTTTCATCACAATATAAGCATGAGGATGATGACAATGATATAAGCATTAATCAAACAAAATTAAGGATAAATATTAAAGGCTTTAAATTTATCTAGAGTTTAAAAATATCCAAATTGTCAACATGATACTGCTTTGTGGAGTAAAATTCAAGAATAATATTCATGTATCAAAAATATTTTGGAAAGAAAAGAAATATATTTTTTGAGTGAATAGTACCCCGTGAATTGTACCCTGTGAATAGTACTTCAGGAATAGTACCCCATGAATAGTACTTTCTGAATATTACTCATAAATAGTACTTCATGAATAGTACTTTATGAATAGTACCCGTGAATAGTAACTCATGAATAGTAACTCGTATTCGTAAATAGTACCGTATACGTGAATAGTGCCATATACGTGACTAGTACCCATGAATAGTACTCCATAAATAGTACTCATAAAAGAAAAATACAAAAGAAAATGACATTCCATGACGAGTACAAAAGAAATGATATCTCATATGAGTATAATAGAATATACGAAACTGCAAATGGATTTTCACCCGTCATGCGATAATCCACATAGATAGATCATTTCCACGATTTAATAAAGAATGAATATGAAGGGTCATTCACCATACATGCGGTAGTCCGCGTAGACAGGTTATTTCAACGGAATAATAAAGAATTGAATAACAGAAGAATTTCACCATTCATGCGGTAGTCCGCGTAGACAGGTTATTCCAACAGAATAATAAAAAATGAAATAATAGAAGAATTTCACCATGTATGCGGTAGTCCGCGTAGACAGGTTATTCCAACAGAATAATAAAGAATGAAGTAACAACCCTTACGAGTATTGAAAGAAAATAATATCTGTTCAGAACATGAAATAAATAATACCCCTTACGACTGTTGAAGGAAAATAATATTCCTACGAATATTGAACGAAATGATATTCCTTACGAATATTGAACAAAAATAATATTCATACGAATACGAAAAATAATATCTCTTCAGAATATAAAATATATAATACCCCTTACGACTGTTGAACAAAAATAATATTCCTACGAATATTGAACGAAAATGATATTCCTTACGAATATTGAACGAAAATAATATTCATACGAATACGAAAAATAATCTCTTCAGAATATGAAATAAATAATACCCCTTATGACTGTTGAACGAAAATAATATTCCTACGAATATTGAACGAAGATGATATTCCTTACGAATATTGAAAAAAAAATAATATTCATACGAATACGAAAAATAATATCTCTTCAGAATATGAAATAAATAATACCCCTTACGACTGTTGAACGAAAATAATATTTCTACGAATATTTAACGAAAATAATATTCATACGAATACGAAGAATAATATCTCTTCAGAATATGAAATAAATAATACCCCTTACGACTGTTGAACAAAAATAATATTCCTACGAATATTTAACGAAAATAATATTCATACGAATACGAAGAATAATATCTCTTCAGAATATGAAATAAATAATATACCTTACCTTGGAAGAAGACTAGATACTGGAATAGTGAAGCAGCAGACTACTCTTCTTCTTTCTCTCTATAGCTTCTCTCTCTATAATTGCTCTTGTGAGTCTTAGTGAATTGGTTAGAATGAAGGAAGAATGAGCTTCTATTTATATGACAATATAGTTTCGATAATTGCACGTTTTGGGGCTCGAAATATTACAGTATAATACCTTCATCTTTTCCTTCATTTTTAATTTAGTCCTGCAAGTATTATCAACCATACACCACCTCCCCTAATAGTACATCATGTGACTCAATAGTTCTATACATGTGAAAAAAATTAATTACAGTATAGTACATTCATCTATACCTCCATTTTTAATTTAGTCATGCAAGTATTATTAATCTTGCATCACCTCCCCTAATAGTACATGCATGTGAATCAATAGTACACACATGTGAACAAATATTTATAAGCATGTGAATTAATAGCAATTAATTACTCATTTATTCGATTGGTCAATATAACCTCCAGACATCAATTATTATCGGAATAGATGTTGATTTCAACTAACACTAATAATCCCAACACAATGGAAATATCAATTTCATCTTTAATCAACACGAACTTATTCATCATTAATATTATAAATGACAATATTTAACAACAAGATCATTCCCAAGAAAGAGGGGGCTTTTCGATAAAGATTTCTCCCTATTGGCGCGCAATTAAGTGACCAAACATCTCCTCGACAGAACTTTCTAGACATCATCAATATCACAAATAATAATATGAATAACTTTTTTGTCTCAATTATTGATTTAATAATAATAAATATTATGCAGATGATACTGTGACAATAATTGAATCAATAACATGAGAGATATAATGCAACAATTACTGTAGCAATAATTGTGTATAATTGAGCGACTTCTCACGTAAGTATCAATAATCAATATTGTGCGCTACTATGCAACCACGCGTATTACTGTACTTTTACTACCAGGTAGTTCAATAGTTTAACTGTGACACCCCCAAATCCGGGTACTCCACTCCCACAGAATTTGATGCTCACTATCCAAAACAATTACATCTAACTACCCATCATAAAGGATAAAGGCATAATTTAAATAACTTAAACAATAATCTCTCCCATTAAAGGGTTACATCATCATCTCCAAAATAATCTCAGGTAATCTAACCTTGAATTGATTACATAAGTTTGCGGAGTACATCATGAAATAAAACAAGTCTCATATCATAAAACATTTAAATTAATTTCAATAAGTCTTCAACACTTGGAAATCTTGCCCTTCCCTTTGCTAGTAGATGGCTCATCGACTCTTTCAACCTTAGTCATAGTGTTAGATTGCAGAGTGAGCAAACAATTGCTCACTGATATAGAAAGTAGTAATGATAACAACATGAGAGTGAACAACGAACGTTGAACAATAATGAACTTGCTCTACTAATCAAAGATAGAAAACAATTTCGAACTTTAATATCTAAGGGTCTTAAGACCACGAACTATGTCCTCGGTACTTAGGTATTATTACCCAACCTTAACAGTCATTTAGACTATACGGACCCTTCTTAACATACTTAGGGGGATCAACCCTTTGAACCATGTATTGTGCACAAACATCTAAATGTTACACGTACAAAATCCCCTATATTAGGGTTGTTCATCTCAGTTTGAATTTAGAATTTCCGCACTAAAGAAAGTTTAGTTTGGAACTAGCTTATCAGTGTTTCCAGAATTTTAGAACACTATTCAGTTATAGATTAATATAATCAATAAGAGTTTACTTACTAATTGAAGGTCTAATACAAGAATGTATAATTGAACGAGGTTATCAAAGTCAAAGATCGAATATCAACAATATATGATTGAATAAACATGATATACATGCAAACTGCTATATCCAAAAGAGTTAGAACAATCTCATTTGAATCGACGTATTAGAATAATATATGCTTTGTATAATAATTAGGAAAGTGAAACTCGATCGATGTAATGAATTAGGTTACAAGAGCTTGTACAAACATACTCAAGATAGACTAGGCTTGCTCAACTTTACAAAGAATTTTAGAAACTTGTATAGTACTGATTTAGTAATGGGAACTTGCATTCAATATGAAAAGAATGAAGTTAGAAAGCTTGCTTAATGTAAAGATTTAAGGTTTAGAAACTTGCCTTCTTTGTAAGCTATACAGGTGTAAAATAATCTCCAATTACCCTACATATATAATTGAAATCGCAACAACAATTAGTTGTATAAATATTAGCTTTAAAGTTTAACCATCATTTACGTCATAACCCTAACCTAGCACCTAACCATGTAGGTTAACATACTTAACGCCTCATAAATCACACATTAATCAACATAAACCTTATCATTTATCTACAACTTTTGAAAACATCACTTTAGTTCCATTATTTAACTCAATTAACAATCGCTTAAAAAAAAATCTTTTACACTTTTTATTACAACACCTTACAATCTGTTATTGTAGTTTATATTATGCCTTAACATCATTAACATGCTTGATTAGCTAACATAAGTCCATTACACATGACTCGCAAAATAGGCGTAAGTCATTTGCGTCGGGCTCGAGGAGCATGGCAGCAATTGCTTACTGGTGCTCACCTACAGAAAACCAGTGGTGCAATTTTGCTGGCCGTTTCACTTCAGGGTGATGGCAATAATTGCGCTACACACACCAAACAAAAACTGCAATAGCAGCTCTACTACATGGCTGAAACCCAATTCAACCAATTCCTACAGAAATCATGAAACCTAGCAACTAAGACATTGTAATAGCATAGATACACATTTTATCCATCATTCTATATACAAAAACATCACATAAACACAAATTTGAAGAATCAAAACTATAATTTTCCAAATTTCTTCAATTTTGACACCTTTAGCAAATTCAATCACCACGAACTCGTTTCTCAATCAATTAACACGATTCCAACTACGCCGCTTTCGTTTCTTAACATACAAACATATTCTAACATCAAATTTCAGAATATAACAAGTATTGATCATGAAATTTCGTACTTAAATAAGCCATATTATAGGAACATATCACTTTTATATAAACTCTTTCTACTACAATCCAATCCTCATGATTTTTACAACAAGTATCAAGTATTACTCATATATGGTGATTAACAGTCAATAAATCATATATACAAGTATATACATCAATCTAATCATAATTATAAATTTATAGGGAATATCCACAAAGAGATTAAACATGTAAATTAGAAGAAATTTTATACCTTAAACCTTGATTGATGGGTAGAAAAGTGATAAGGACCTTGATACTCCAACACTTTAGCAAAGTTTTCAGAGAATTTCTCTCCTCCTACCAAGCTCTCTCAATACTCTGTTGTTCCTCCTTAGCAAAATAAAATGCGTATAATAAACTGGCCACCCCACGTACTCTTCCGTTAGAAAATAACAAAAGACGTCCGTTGGAATAAGCTAAAGGCCACAAGGCCTTGTTTACCTAATCAAAAATTCCCCTCAACTAGATTATTTTTATATTATTTATACTATATAGTTACTTTGTGTCACACTCTAGTTAATTAAATAACTTTAGCTTAATTAATTTAAATAACATGTAATGGTAATTAAAATAATTTCTATTATAATTATATTTATGACTAATAAATAATTATATATCTAATTTAATTAATAAATTAGTCACATCACTTTATTTAATTTATTTATTTCCTTTAATATAAAACAATTCATTTAATTTAATTATTTTCTTAAACATTAAGCAATTGATTTAATTTAATTATTTTCCTAAATTAAATCCTTAAGATAAAATTATCATTACTCAACTTAATTAACATTAATCAATTTAGTTACTAAATTAATTCACCACAATTAATTAATTATTTATTTTTCTCAATAAATAAATTATTTAAAATATTTATTTAATTCAATAAATACTTAAATTAAATTATAAATTTCTCGATCGTTACATTTACAGTAAAACTTTCGCCGTTATTTTTATAAAAATATATTTTTGTTGTTTTCTTACTACGATAATACTTCCATTGTGGGGTCCATCAATGATTATTTCGTCGTAGAAATATTCCCTGTTAAAACGAATATTCCCCGACCAATCGAATATTCCCCAACACAACGAATATTTTATATCAACTTGCTTACTTTGCAAAATTTTCAAATACCACCCTTAACTTTAACCTTTATTAATTTAACCATTTTACTAAATAACATAATAATTATAAGAAAATTGAATACTTTCATTTCATAAAATTCGGGGTCTTACAATCTCCATTCCTTATGAAATTTTGCCCTCGAAATTTATGAACGTACCTGGTATGTCGAAGAGATGATGATACCTCGTCAGATTCTAACTCTTGAGGTATAACCTTTGTGATAGCCCAGGATTTTAAATAATCCAAAATTTATGAATAATTTATTATTATTATTATTTATTTAATATTGACATTGACTATTAATATTGTACTGTGTATCTGTGATACGAGTCTCGGGAATTAGTCAATTTGTGTATTAACTGAGAAAAATAGTGTAGAGTTGTGCTTAACAGCTTTAGAAATCCTAACCATAATTTCTGGATAGGGAACCGATAGAAATCGTAGTTATAATATCAGTAACTGTAAGTGTGTACTTTTAATGTATAAAGTTAATAACTAATAATTAACTGGATAGGGTTTTATATTGTAAACCCTAATAAGAGATTAGAAACCCTAATCTCGAGATTAGAAACCCTAACGCTCAATTAGAAACCCTAATCGAAAGCTGGGAAACCCTAATTTCATATTCAGGATTCCTAAACCCTAAATTAGGAAACCCTAATCTTAATTGGTAAGCTTAATGTGTTTATTAAACACTAATATGATTAGGTAAACCTAATTTAATTAGGAAACCCTAATTTTACTTTTAAACTTTTAATTTTCTAATTTTAAAATCCTAATTTAGAAATCCTAAAAAGTTAATGTTGTAAAACCTAAGGATTAGAACCTTAGGGTTAAACCCTAAGGGTTTGTGCAAATGTCGAGTGTACCATTAAATTTAGAATGGAAATGACAAAAATACCATTTTCATATTTTAAATGAGATAACTTGTAAAAATTGCAAAACCTTTAGTTGGTGACCAACTAAAGGCAGCCAATTGACTTATATCTCACCCAAACACTGATCAAAACTGCCACCTAGCACTTGAGCATTCATTGAATCAATTATATAAGAGAATTAGAGAGAGAAAGTCATAAAAAGTTGATCATTTTTCACCGAAGCTCTTAACAACTCTCTCTCTCTCTCTCTATCATATCATCCGAAATTCTTAAGTAATTCAGTCCCATAAACACCCACTTGATCACCTATATCAGATTGTTAAGGCAAGGATCAAAGATTTGGATAGAAAGGTATAAACCCTATCTCATTCTAGATCTTGTATGCTAGGTTCAAAGTTGTGTTTTTGTGTTTATATTTGTGTTAAAAGGTGTTTTTAGTTGATCTATGATGATCCATGATGGATCTATAGCATCAAAAGGGTTTAAAGTAGTGTTTTTCATAATCTATTCCTGAGCTTGAAAAGTGGTATGCAAAGAAATGTTAGTGGCCACAGATCCTTGCTCGTATATAATATTTGTTGTTTTAAGGTTGTTATTGGTAGCTTGTTATGTTGTCTTGGATCTGGAAGTGAAATCACAGACAGTTGATGTCTATATTTCGAGTTATTGCTGGTCAAAACCCGTTGACTGGGCATGACCAGTCAAAATCTGGGCAACCCAGAAAGTGTTTAACCAGTGTCTGACAAGACTTTGAAAGGCTTTGATCTGTTGTATGTTAATCCATTTGTTGATGTTATGATAACAAATCTATAGTATGATATGTGGACTTGAGATCTATACCTTTAGATCTCTTAAATAACAAATCTGTGGGATTTTATAGATGGTCAAACTAGGCCACCCAAACTAATTTTACGTTTCTGGGAAACCCAGAATTGGGATAAATGTGACGCCCCCAAATTCGGGTATCTTCCAACTCGACATATGGTGCTACACTGTACTCATAACCATACAATCATTCCATTGAAATACAACAAAATGAATGTAATTACTATCTTCTTATTACAATTAAAGTATAATCCTTCCCAGGTTCATAAACCGATTACATAGTTCGTTGTTCATAATGTATAATACATACAAATATACTAATCTATTACACGATGGTTAAGTATCCATCTAAGCTTTGCCCTTATCTCTTTTAGCATTCTCAGTATGTTCATCCTTAACTGCAATCATATAATTCACGCAAGAAGTGAGCATAACAAGCTCAGCAAGTTTAACAAAGGATAACAGTAATACCACATTCGTGAATTATATAACAATTCATACAAAACTGAACAAATGGTTATGAAATATTATGGAACAATAATACTTTAACATTTCATAACATCAATTCCCAAAGTATAGAGTAGATTAGAAATTACGAACCTGGCCATTGATAGAGCATGAACAAAGAGCTTTTCATTTCATACTTGAAAAGGATATCACAAAGACTAAGATCGTACATCCGCATTACTTACGAGCACTTCTAGGTGATCAGCCTATAGTACTCTATGTTGATCAACACTCATTCGTTAAACGTATTTACGTTTAACATTTGGCAAACTCGGGTGCCCATTGAATAATCGATGAAAAATAATTTTGTTTGTTCATAGACAAACCTTACCTTCACATCCGTACCAATTACTTGGCATAGGATAGCGTTAACATTTCTATATAGAAAGATATGAATATCAATCAATCTATATCTTACGAGTAGTCTAGCCGAGTTAAATCTGGTATTGACCCTTTCTTTAAAATCAGTCGTGTAATTCAGTACAATGAATCACATAAAACTTGACTAACTTGAAAGTTAGACAAGCGTTAAGAAAATTTTCCTTTCAGCGTCTTAAAAGAACTTAATCGACTGACCTCAGCCTTTACAGAATCTACATGATATATTCACATAGCACACCGTAATTAGCTATAAAACAATTATTCACATTGTTCCTACCAACTTCTTTCTCTTCTATGTCTTAGTTAACTTAATTCCATTACTAAAGTCAACTAGACTTATTACCCTTTGTCCCGGCTTATTAACCAACTGACGTTATTAACCGGACTCTACCATCGTTGGTGAAGTACCAACACCGTTCATCGATTACGGTTCATTGATAACACTTTATGAACTTCATTCATAAATTACTAATATGCATTAAATTCCTAAGTTTCAATACCATATACATTAGTATAGGTAGTATAGGAATAGTCTCAATACACTTATGAAGTGCATAAACTTTACTCTTACAGATCTCTAAACAATTGAAGTTCAAAACCTAAGTCATTCAACAACTACCTCCACACTGGCAGGTGGTGTGACATCTTAGTACAAGACCAAGGTAAGGCACGCCGCGAGCAAGCGATACCAAGTCCCTGGTCTCGACATTTGCATGAGACTTCCTTATACAATCAAGGGCTTTTTTTTACTTTCCAAAACCAGAACTACACTGCATCGATATTGCAAGACGGCATTTAAAAGCAATCGTCGTGTAATAACCCGATATTTTCTATATAAATAAATCAGAAATTTTGCGTATAATTTTTTTTATTTTTTTATTTTTATTATTATTATTTATTTATTATTTTAAAGGAAAGGATATGTACAAGGTAATGTTTATGTATTTATGTGATGAATATAAAATATATTTATTACATGAATGATTAAGAATAATTTTTTTTTAGAATTATTGATCATTATAAAATTATATTTTATAACAATTAATTTTATTGTAGAAATATTTTTATTAATTATTTTCCATGAAAATAAGATTATTATATTATTTAAATAATATACGAAATGATTATAGAATTATTATAATAACTATTTTATTATATGAATTTATTTCGAATAATTAAGTTAATTATTTAACTTAATTAATAATGGTATGTAAATGTAAGATAAATCAGATTTGGAATCCAAACCTTAATTTTGGATTTTTGATCAAGGAATGAGAAATAATAATATTATATTATTATTTGTCAGTGTTATAGATATGTATATTATGTGTGTAATGTTAATGTGTGGAACAGTTTTAATGTTACAGATAAACCCTAATTTGAAACTCAATTATGAGTTCGATGCTGTTATGTACTGTGTTATATGAAGTATGTTGTGTATTATATAATTGTATGATTATTAGATAAATGATAATTAATGTTTAGAAACTATAATTTCTAAAAATTAGAAAACCCTAGTTTCAAGTTATTAAACCCTAATTTAAAAGTAGGATGTCCGCTTAAGACTATTATGTAATCATGTAAACGTGGGTAATGACCCGTATTAAAGGTATTAATCCTAATTAGGGAGAATTTTAATTATTCGAAACCCTAATTTTTTTAGGTATAAACCTTTATTATTTATTTATATTATAAACCTTAATTTATAAATTGTAAACCCTAAATTGCTAATTATAGATCCTAATGATAATTAGTGAATCTATAATCTAAAGTTCATGTTCTATGTGATTAAGAAAGTAAGCATGATTTAGAAACCCTAATTACAATTTTTAGAAACTCATTTTTTATAAACCCTATATTAGAAATCCTACATAATTAATTATGCCAAACCTTAGGGTTAAACACTAAGGGTCAAACCCTAAGGGTTTGTTAAGATTACAAGCTTTCCATTAAAAATCCAATGCAATGGACCAAACTACCCTTGTGCATATTTTATTAAGCTAACTTGTCAAAATAGCCAAAACTTTAGTTGCTCAACCACTCCACCAACCCCATGTGACAAAAATCAGCAGCAATCAGCCACCTATGCTGGCCAAATACATTGTATATTAGTAGTATATATAGATTGAGAGAGAAAGGATTGCATTTGTTAGCCCATTTTTGCTCAGGCACTCAACTAAGCTCTCTCTTTCAAAAACCTACGAAATATATATGTATAACAGTCCCTTAGACAAGCCCTACTACTTCCATTATGAGATCATTAGCCCAAAATCATGATCAAAGCATGAATGAGGTATAAATCTTTAATTTCAAAATCCTTAAATTTTTGTGTTAATGTTGTTATTTGTTGGTTAGAATTGTGTCAGAAGGTGTCATTTAGTGATCTGGGTGGTTATTTCTTAGATCCATAACATCTAGTATTCGAAAAATCAAGTTTTAAAAATTTTGGAAAATTTTAAAGTTTTTGTCTAACAATGAATGTCAGTCCTTGTAGATCTGTGCTTGTTTGTTGTTTTAATGATTTAAAGGATTGAAGTTGTAGCCTGTAATGTTGTTTGTATTTTGAAAATGGATTCACGACCATTAAACGTGTATATCAAAAGTTATTCACGGTTAAAGTCCATTGACCGAACACGAAATTAGTTTTCTGGAAAACCAAGAAAAACTGAAGAACGCGTTCTGTTAGTGACTTTGACCGGCTTTGATCTCGTTTCTGTCACGTATTTGGGATGTATAATGATAGAGATAATAGTATGACATGAACTCTACAAGTGCAGACCATTTTCAAACCTTATCAATCATCAGATCGATCGTAGTGATCAGTCAAATGTTGTTGACTGTTATGCTTTACTACTTGGGAAACCTAGAAATGTTGAGGCAGTGGTCTGACAGGTACATTAGAGACTTAGATCTTGTAATTTAATGAAATCTGGACATTGTAATTGATCAATAAAGATACCCTGGTAGTTAGTCTACAAGACCCAACGTTTAGAACACCTGTGACATGAACCGATCGACCGGAATAAGACCACCAATGTCGTTGACCGGCGTTGACCAGATTTCTGAGCAGCCCAGAACTTGATGAACTGCCCTGACAATCATTTTAAAGGCTCAGATCTTGCATCTGAGTTGTTGTATGACCAAAACGATGGTTCATAATTGTAGTTCTACATTTATACTACATGACCAATGCTTGAGAGTGACCAGATCATGCAGGAACAAAGAATTATTAGTGATCAAAGTTGACCCCTTGAACACTGACCTGTCAGTGTTCTTGGGCTCAACAACACCTAAGGCGACGCTTTTCTGTCGCCAAAGGCTTTAGCGACAGACTTAGTTATTTTTAATTAATTAATTTCTAAAAATTGATTAAAAATAGAAAAAATAGTTTTTAATTATGAAAAATACAAAATAAATTCATAAAAATTATTTTAAAATCCAAAAATTAGTTTTTAATAATTTTTAATATATTTCATATATATTTAATATTTTTGGAATATTAAAGGTATTTAATTTATTTAATTATTATATTAAATAAATTCTTTAAAAATAATTTTAATAATTGAAAAATCATTTAAAATTATATTACGTTATAAGAAAATATTTTAATTTATTTTCTATAAATTTTAATATTTTGTGATAAAATTTCATTAATTAATTAATATTAATGATATTTAAGTCAATTAATAAATGTATTAAATATTATAAAAAATAGAATTAATGATTTAAAAATCATATAAAAATGATTTAAAGGTTATAAAAACATTTTAAGTTATAAAATATAACTTTTGATATTTTATCATGAAAATATTAATATTTTAATATTAACGATATTAAAGTAATTTAATAATTATATTAAATAAATAAGTTTAAAAATGATTTTAATATTATAAAAATCATTTTAAATGAAATTAAGGTGTTTAAAAATATTTTCGGTTATAAAATATAACCTTTAATATTTAAAGGATAATTTCATTAATAATTTAATATTAATGATATTAAGTTAATATTAATGATATTAATTTTATTTAATAATTATATTAAATAAATAGTTTATAAATGGTTTTATTTATTTAAAATCATTTAAAAAGGATATTAATGAATTAAAAATATTTTAAGTTGTAATTAATAACTTTTAATATTTGGATAAATAGTACATTAATATTTTAATATTATGGTAATTATTTAAAATGATTTTAAATATTTTAAAAATCATTTAAGGTAATATAAATGTTTTAAAAGTATTTTAAGTCGTTATAAATAACTTTAATATTTTAGGCAATGGTTTCATTAATAGTTTAATACTAATTAAATATTAATGATAATAAAATTACTTGATATTTAAATCATTTTATAATGATTCCGGTTTTTGAAAAAAATTAGAATTAATTATAATAATTGTTTGAAAATTATTGTATGTCATTTAAAAATGATATAACTGTTATTTAAATAGTTTAAATAGATATTGAACTACGATATAGAGTTTTATACTCGATACTTAACCGATAAAGCCGTCGGTACGCTGACAAGTTTCAGAAATTGATCTGGACTTAGATATTTTGACTATATTGATGTTTATTTGTGATTTAATGACTGTGAAACATGTGTGACAATGTGATTAGGTTATGTGCTGACTGTATTAAGCAGTGCTATGTGTTATAGTATGTTATTCTAATCGATCAAATGATCTCAGTAATGATAGGTTTCGGTATAAAAGATAAAACTAGGTTGCGTATTGTAAGCCGCAGACCAGGCAAGTATCATACCTTTGCATTTCTTTTATGCAATGGATATGAGTAAGAATCTTTCAGAATTATATTATTATTATTCTAAAATATTAAACCTATTATGATATATTCTGTATCCGAACATTATTTATCAACATGATATTATATTATATAATTCAGATATATATTTTGTTCGTTATTTTCTAAACATGGTTATACAAGTGTCCCCACTTGGGTAATCATTGTATTTAATCACATGTATATATATATATATATATATATATTGAACTCTATTATGAATGTAGTAAAAGCCGTCTAAGCTATTTGATCCAGCTAGACACAGATTCAGAAATATCATTGAATATGATAAAACCCTATTGTATCCAATCAAATTGTTTTGGTTCGGAATCTTGACTAATTATGAACATCCCGAACATGGGAAAATTTTTATGCTCCAAGGCGGACAAAGGATGAACGATAATATTGTTCTTGCAATGTAGTATTGATCAATATAGGGTCCATGGGATGTACACCCTCGTGCCCGTAACACTACAAGAAAACCGGCTAATTCCGACGGAACTATGTTCGACGGACACATTCCCTCGAAGATAATATGTATTTCGACTGATTATTCAGTCGAAGATAAATCAGTCGAAACTACTTTAATTTCGACGGATGTTCGTCGAAAATATATGTATCCCATTGGCGCCAATGTTCCCGCTAGCGCGAAACTTATTTTCGACTAAATATTGGTTATTCCGACGGACTAGTCAGTCGAAGATAGATTAATTACGATGAAGTTAAGTACGATGGACAGTCCGTCGAAAATAAGCCTAAAACCTTACGTCTTTCGGCCCCCTCGTTTCTCTCACTTTTTAGATCTCATATTTCTCTCTTTATCTGATCTCTCATTTCTCTCTCACTTTACGCGATATCTCTCACTCGTAGATCTCTCTCAATCTCACTTCTTTCACTTCTCTCATTTCCACCACCACCAGCGCCGCCACCACCACCACCACCGGTTCCACCACCACCACCTTCGATTCCACCGCCATCACGTACTGCCACTACCACCACCACGTACTGCCACCACCACCATCACTGTCGAGCGATTTCGGCCACCACCAGTAGACGCCACCAACACCAGGCACCACTGTCACCACCACCAGGCACCACCATCACGACCAACACCAGGTACCACCGTCAACACCAGGCACCACCACCAGGCACCACTGTCGGTTAGTTCGCACATTAATTCAATTTCAAGGTTAGTTTTCTGCCAAGTATTAGATTTTTAGGGTTAATTTGTTGCAAATTGTGAAATTTGTGGCTTAATTTATTTTAGGTTTAGTTTGAGTTTGAATATGAGATTAACCCAATTTGGATAATATGTTGTTGTTGTGAATTTGTGGGTTGAAAATTTGGGTCCATTTGTTGGAATTGGGAGTGATCTGAAATCTAAAATTTGGGTCCTATTCTTCTTGTTTATATTGCTGATTGCTGAAATTGGAAATTTGATTTTGGGTTTGTGGACTGCATATTATTTAACTGCATATTATTTGGAATTTGAAAATTGCAGAATGTTGATATTATGAAGTGTATAACATATGAAATTTGGGTTCCTTATCATAATGTTACTGATTTTAAGACTATTTTTAATCTTGATATATTTGTTATTCCCGACTGAATTTATGACAGAAATTCTGTCAGAATTATTAAATTGCAGAATATTTGTGGGCTCTGCATGTATTGTATTAGTAATTAGTTTCCCAATATTAATAAATCATAAATTAAGTACCATTTACTTAGTTTCTTCTACTCGCTAAAATAAAATAAAATAAATATAATTTAATTTAGTTTATTAAATAAAATAAATTTTAAAAATTAAATAAATAACATAATATAATACAAAATAGAGTAAAATAAAATAAAATAAAAAAATTAAATTAATTTAAATAAAATAAAAAACTTTTGATTTAATTAAAAAAAATAAAATAAAATTCAATAAAATAATAAAATAAAATAAAATAAAATAAATTTAATTTAATTTAAATTATCTAAATTAATTTAATTTAATTTAATTTAATAAAAACATTAAAAATTATATAATATAATACAAGATAAAATAAAATAAAATAAAATAATTTTATTTATGAAATCAAATTAAATTAAATTAAATTAGAACTTATATAATATAATACAAAATAAAATAGGAAGTAATAACAAATTTAATTTAATTTAGTTTTATAAATAAAATAAAATAAAATGATTTAATTTAATTTAATTTAATAAAGTAAATTTAATAAATAAATACGCCAATTATATAATATACTATAAATTAAAATAAAAAATATAATAATATACTAAGTATGAGTGAATGTCGAACAGTAGTCTCTAGCTATAGATTCCAAATAATAATTTTCATAAACTAAGTACCACTTACTTAGTTTATCATCATTGGCAAAATAAACTAAGTAGCTAGAAGTGAATGTCGAACAGTAGTCTCTATAGATCCCAAATAAAAATTCTCATAAACTAAGTACCACTTACTTAGTTTATCATTGGCAAAATAATCTATGTAGTATTTGTTTAGTTTGCTACAATTTTCAAAAAATACAATAATACTCTCCCTATATATATGTACTCTTTCTTGTATGCAGGTTTCGACATAGCAGTTGTAGTTAATAGAACTCCAACCGGTTCCTCGGCAACAATTAAAAAAAAGGGGTCGTAGTTCCTGTTTGTGTCCTATACTCGAATAAAGGTAATTGAATTACTGCAGACATTCTTCATTGTTCCATCATAATATATGGCAACATCCGGAAGGAGTGCCAGTAAGTTGTTGAACAAAGTTCTAGGTTAAGCAACCCTCTAAATGAGCGAACGATCACTTCTCTCATAGGATTGAATCATCTTCCCATATGGGTCCAATTCGTGATATAAACATCTTCTCACCACTCCGAATTCCTCAGATGGGTAGTTCTCATAGAATATCACACCTTTTGTATGAGAACTATCCATTTGAAGAATCCAGAGTGGTGAGAAGCTGTTTATATCATGGATTAGACCCATATGGGGAGATGATTCATTCCTAGCTGAGAAGTGATTGTTCGTTCATCTAGAGGGTTGCTTAAGCTGAAACTTTGTTCAATAGCTTAATGGAACTCCTTCGGGATGTTGTCATCTGTTATGATGGAACAATGAGGAATGTTTGCAGTAATTGAATTAACTTTATTATTCGAGTATAGGACACAACATGAACTACGACCCTTTTTTTTTCCCCGGTTGTCGACTCAAGTAGATATTTCACATAACAATTCTCATAATTAAACTAAGTAGCATTTGCTTAGTTTGCCACAAGTTTCAATAAACTAAGTAGCATTTTTAATTATATATGTACTATACTTTGAAACTTAGAAACCCATTTGACATACACTCAGTAGGGGTGAATGTCGAACAGTCCCCAGTTTGGGACTGTTATTGGATGTTATGTCTCTCACTTAGGCCGGTGCAAATATGAAACAGTACATTTGTTATTATTTTGAGGATTAATCGACTGTTATCTCTATATGTTCTCCGAGTGCATACTTAGATTAAGTTATCTTAGTCTATTTCGTGTGCTTGGAGACCATGGGGAGGTGCTGCCGAAATTTTCTTGAAACTCATGAAACATACTCAACACGTAAGTTAAGCATATTATCACCACATAGTTGTATTGGGATGACGAAATCAATAGTTCTTAATTTTAAATAATCTTTTGTTATAGGTTTATTATTGATTTGACCCGAGCATCTCTTAGTCAGCTGGCGATGCTGTGATTGAGCATCACATCGCTGCGAATTACTCTGGATGGTTGTATGAGATGCTGATGGAAGGCGGCCGGCGCGATTGTGGACCAAATTTCGACCACTATCGAGATATCATCACCCCAAGATAGTCTCCGATTTAGCCTGGGAGGCTATGTATGCGCGATTAGAGGTCGATGAATTCAAGAAAAAGTCCGAGCAGGCGAAGAAGAATCGTGGTCAGCTCCGGATAGTACACACCATTGGTTCTCAATCGTTCAAGGAGGCGAAGACGGTAAGTGCATTGTATTTTAGTTATTTATGTGTCAAGTTCTCACACAAATACTTAAGACCTGTTTTATGAATGTCTGTATTAGGCATTGGGGAGGACCTTGGGCCGAGATCCTTCCATGCTAGAGTTTTGGGATCGAGCCCACACGGCTAAGGACGAGCGTGCTTTGTCTCAGGCAGCTTTAGCTATATAGGTAAAACTCATCTTACTATTTAGCTTTTAATAATATTCAATCGTAAATAAAATGATATAATTAACATACGTATACGGAATACATTACAGGACCGATTTCAGAAGCTTCGGGACGAGCGTATAGCTGAGCTAGAGACTATTAGGAGGGGTTCTGAGACGTTAGAATCTGCCACCCCTCTTCCTGATTTTGTATTAGATCGGAATGAGGAGCTGAGACTATGGGTCACGTCTTAGGATCCCCCTAGTAGCAGTACCGACAGATATTAAGTGTTGGGTCTGCCGAGGATACCCGCATATACACTTTCTGGAGGTAATATTTTATTATGTTTCACGAAATTATCCGAATTTATCACATTATATAAATTATTATTTGTAATCGAATTTGTATCTCTTTATAGGCTCCAGCCAGCGCCAGTGTCCAAGAGCACATGTCAAACCATCTCATACGAACCTTTGGGCTGGATGATTATATTCCCTAATGGTGATAGGGCCGTGTCGAATAGGTTCCATCTGCGATCCGGTCTTTTCGGCGTCGTGATTGCCTTCCGCTTCTCGTCTTCACCAGATTGCTCAGGATATTATAGCAGGGGCCTCTGCAGAGAGTACGGGATTACCTCGGGAGCAGTTCGACGCTTGGAGCACCAAGATGCTCCGGATGGTGATTACCCTCTTGGAGGAGGCTTTTCGTCCTCCCCCACCTACTCAGGTATTCTTATTGTTTATGTTTTTCAAGTAAGGCTAGTTTGTTAATTCTCACATATATATATATACGGACTAATGATTTATATTTTTAATTCTATCAACAGGGTGGCGATGGCGGTAAATCATGGCGATGATGGCGAGAGCACGAGGCCGATTTCCATACACTGTAGCAAAGGCTGCTGCTCACCTCACTTGGAGATGATGATACTTTTACTAGTTTATAGTTCATTTGTATATATTCATGATATTGTAGAACTTTTGTATATATTGTCTAATTGCGTCTGTACAACTATTGTAAATTATTTTGTTTAACATTTATGGAACATTAGCTTATATTTGTAATTTGTTAGCTTATAATACGTTTTGGTGGATATTTGAATGTGAATGTGAATGTGAATGATAATGAGTTGAAGATTGCATTTTAGTGCTACGTTGCATATTTGAATGTGAGATACAGGTTTATAATACTGTGTATTGGGTTGTGACAGGTTACACGTCCATTAATGGTTTTAAACACCTGGAAACTGAACTTTTAAAATCTGTATTTAAAAAAATAGTTAATTCCGACGGAATAAGGTAGTTGCGATAGAAATTCCCTCGGAGATAACAAAAACCAAATTTTAATAAGTGTCAAAATATTCTAATTTCAGTCGTAAATACTCCATCTTCGACGGAATGAATCCGTCGTAAATACGCTATGTCCGACAAACCTTCCGTCGAACTTAATAAGCAGTCATTTTTTATAAATATTGGGTTATTTTCATTTTCAGTCGGTAATAAGATAATTCTAAGAGAATAAGTCCGTCGGAAATAGGGCCTTTTTTATCCGACGAAAAGTTTTGTCCTACATATTATGTTGAAAATAAGTGATGTTCGACGAAAATCTGTCGGACATAATTTCATCGAAGATAAGTAATATCCAACAGAATTCTCGACGGATCTTATTTTCGACGCGATTATTTACGACCGAAATTCGGACGGATATTTTCGTCGAAAATAGTCTATGTTCGACGAAATAGGATTAGGGCCGACGGAATATTCCGTCGAAATAAAGCTTTTTTCTTGTAGTGTAAGTTATGACGGTTTGCAGATGAAGTTCTGTCCAACCTTTTTAAAAACAGAAAGCAATGTTCATAATCTGTCGACTACCCTATATATATAGTTAATACGTAGTTTCAAAAACTTTGATATAGAAATAATATATGGTTATGATTGGTTCAATTTACTTCACAACTATTAATTCGTTGTAGAAGTGATGTACAAAGAAAACATTTAATTCTTTCAGCTAATTATATTTATAATTGTTATTACCTGTTGGGCACCCAAATGCTCATCCTTGCTTCAAATTTAAATATTTTCAGCTAGACATGATCAACATGAAGGTTTAGACAAGATCAAGTGAAAAGGAGAGCAAACAAAATATGTTTATTGGTATCTTTTGTAATAGTTAGACTGTATTATGATAATGATATGTATTATATATCATGTAAAGAATGTAGTAAAGGTTGCGTACTTGGGATTAAACTCTGATAAATGTAAATTAAGTTTGATATTTATATTATTGTTATTATTATTAGTATTATTTCAACTCAAAGAAATGGTATCGTAAATCACCGAGTTCAGGTTTCACGTACCTTAATTTGAGGGCGTTACAGTCTGGAGCTGCGGCGCCAGACCTCAGCACCAGATAATTTTCAAAGATAAAAATTTTGGTGAGATTCTCGGAGCCATAACTTCTTCGTTATAAGTTCGATTTTGTCCGTTCAAAAACCTACATGTCATAAATGACATACTCTACGCGTTCATATAAGAATTCGATACTTTTGAATCCATTAACTCAAATTCACTATTGAGTTCATTTTTTGAGCGTTCGTAAACGTTAACGAGCGTTCAATGCTCGTTTTCTTTGTTCTAAGTCAGAATTCGGCGATTCTCGAACCCACAACTCTTAAATACCCTATCTCATGTGTTGACATTGAAAAACAACGTTTTCATGTCTCACAGAATTTTTTGACTACCAATCCGAAATTTTAACTTTTTCAACATTTAACGTCTATTTCCGTGAAATTTGCCATAACTTCGCTACTAACGTTCTCTAAGCCAAATCACATGGAATACTCCATGGAATTCATATCTACATCCTAATCAAGAAGATGAACATATTTACGTATTGATGGAGTTCAATTTTTTTTTATCAACAATCAATCTCAATAATCAATATTTTCATGAATTTAAGCTATATCAAACCTTATGATTTCTATGATTTCATGACTTATAGAGATTGAATCTATAACAAGTCATCCTTATTCCACCATACTAGACATACACCACCTTTTTATGATTCTCCATACTAAAAGAAAACCAAAAGAGATGGAATTAGAATTAAGGAGTATTACCTTAAGAACTCTTAAATAATCTTGAAAAACTAATAAGCAAAGCTTCAAAGTAGAACTTTTGGTTAAGTCTAGCTCTCTCTCTCTCTCTCTCTCAAAATCTAGGTTGGCAATTTGAAAAACTCAAAAAAAAGACAAACTTTAGCATTCTATTTATAGGCAAATGAAATGGATGGCAATTTGGTCAATTCACTATCACCTCTTTACTATTCAACACTTTGTCACCAAGTAAAATACTTGGTGACCAAGTGTTATGTTTACCTTGCACACAAAGGGCCGGCCCCCCATGCCCGTGGGTCATCCCATGGGTTGCCCTATGGGTTTTACTTATTCGATGACCCACTGGTTCGATCCACAGTTCAGTTTTCATGCATTGGGCTTAACAAATCTAATATTGGGCCTTAACTTAGGTTTAACACATTAATTCATTGGGGTTGCCTATACAATTGATTGGACTAAACATATTCCAACTCAAATGAATTATCATAAAGTCTTAACTTAATTCTATAATACTAATCGTATTCTATGCGTATAATTCACGTATTCTTTTCGTATAATACTCGTACGATAAACGTATTGTACTTCGTATTAACTCGTTATATTATACATAGATACTAAATAGTATCATTCTTGTATAACACCCTCTTTAACAATAACGCGATTCCTTCTACGCATTTCATTTCCTTCTCAAAAATCATTTCACTTAACCCTTAGGTTTTAAGTCCGTAGGCAAAAACTTCGTTTGCCATAAATGAAATATTATTAGATATTTCATCTAATCTTGATATTATATCATTACGCATTTCTCTGAATTTCAAAATAATTCTCCGAGCAGAAACGAATGAATAGTATTTTTAAGAAAATTTCTCGGAAATCATTTATTTTCGTCTTGGAAATTCTAAACAATTAATTTTGCACGTAGCCAGATTACTAACCACGTTAGCACATTCTAGGTCATATAATAACCTTCACATAGATTACTCACAAATAAATCAATTAAATTCATTTAATTCACATAATAAAATAAAAATTTAATTATCATAAAAATCCAATTTTCTCGGGCGTTACATTCTCTCCCCCTTATAAGGATTCTGTCCCCCGAATCTAGCTTATAATTACATAAACAAATGTGAAAAATCTTCCTTCATTTTACTCTCGAGTTCCCACGTTGCTTCTTCAGCATTGTGGTTTCTCAATAACACCTTCATTGAAGGTATGACCTAATTTCTTAATACTTGTTCCTTCCTATCAATAATTTGAATTGGAAGTTCCTCATAGGATAAATCTTTCTCTATCTGGATAGATTCATACTCTATTACGTGTTTATAGTCTGATTTATAAGGACGCAACACAGATACATGGAACACATTATGAATGTGTTCCATTTCTGGAGGTAAGGCTACTTCATAAGCCACCTCTCCTACACTTCTTAAAATCTTAAAAGGTCCTACAAACCTTGGACTTAACTTCCTTTTCTTTTCAAAATGTATCTTCCCCTTCCAAGGCGATACTTTCAGAAAAACAAAAGATCCTACATCGAATTCTCTCTTCTCTCTGTGAGGATCTGCATACTTCTTCTTCCTATCTTGGGCCGCAACTAATCGAGCACGTATTATCTTCACCATGTCCGCCATTTGCTGTACCATCTCAGGTCTCAACATCTGACGTTCACGCACCTCATCCCAACACAATGGAGTTCGACACTTCCTTCCATACAACGCTTCGTAAGGCGGCATGCCTATACTAGCGTGAAAACTATTGTTGTACAAAAATTCCACTAATGGTATATATTCGTCCCAACTCCCTTTAAAATCTATAACGCAAGATCTTAACATATTTTCCAGCGTTTGAATTGTCTGTTCATTCTGACCATCTGTCTTAGGATGATACGCCGTACTCAATCTTAACTGCGTTCCCATTTGCTCTTGCAAACTCCTCCAAAAGTTCAATGTGAATCATGGATTACGATCTCACACAATCGAAATAGGTACTCCATGTCTGGAAATAATTTTCTTGACATACAACTTAGCTAACTGATCTAGGTTATACCTAACTCCTATTGGTAGAAAATGAGCCGATTTCGTCAATCGATCCACTATCACCCAAATAGCATTGTATCCTTTTCTTATTGTTGGAAGTCCTACCACAAAGTGCATTGTGATGTGCTCCCATTTCCACTCTAAAATTTCTAACGGTTGCAACAACTCGATAGGTCGTTGGTGTTCAGCCTTAACTTTTTGACAAGTTAAGCACCTACTAACGTATTCTGCTATCTCACTTTTCATGTTCGGCCACCAAAAGTTCTGAAGAAGGTCTTGATACATCTTTTTACTACCGGGATGTATCGAGTACCTCGAACTATGAGCCTCCATCATTATCTCTTCCTTTAATTTGGAATCATTTGAAACCCAAATTCTTCCTTCAAAACGAAGTAATCCCTCCTTATCGAGGTTATACCTAGTCTTTTCTACATCTTCTATCCTTTTCTTCATCTGCTTGCATTCCTCGTTGCTTAATTGTACTCCCCTAACCTGTTCCACTATGGTCGGTTGGGTTTCCATGGAAAATAACATTTCCACCGCTTCCTCCGGTAACTTAACTTCTAACTCCATTCTTGTCATCGTTTTTATCAACTCATTTTGAGTTGTTAACATTGACAGTTTCTCTCTACCCTTCCTACATAGCGCATCGGCTACTACATTTGCCTTTCCCGGATGATATAAAATATCAAAGTCATAATCTTTTATTAACTCTAACCACCTTCTCTGTCTCATGTTCAACTCCTTCTATGTGAAGATATATTTCAGACTTTTGTGGTCCGTATATATTTCACATTTCTCACCATATAGATAATGCCTCCATATCTTCAAGGCAAAAACTACAGCTGCCAATTCTAGATCATGAGTAGGATATTCCTTCTCATAATCCTTTAATTGACGTGACGCATACGCAATGACTTTGCCATACTACATGAGCACGCAACCATGTCCTTTATGCGAAGCATCGCTATATACTACAAAGTTCCCTGTATCGTCGGGTAAAGACAATACAGGTGCCTCACTTAACCTCTTTTTCAACTCCTGAAAATTTTTCTCACATTTTTTAGTCCACACATACTTCACCGACTTTCTTGTCAGATTTGTCAATGGAGTATCTATTTTAGAAAAGTCCTGAATGAACCCTCTATAGTATCCCGCTAACCCTAGAAAACTCCAAACCTTGGTTGGCATTTTCAGTTCCTCCCACTCATTTACTGCTTCTACTTTTGTTGGATCTACGGAAATGCCATCTTTATCAATAACGTGTCCTAGAAACTGCACCCGTTCCAGCCAAAATTCACACTTTGTGAATTTCGCATACAACCTTTCCTTCCTTAGTGTTTCCAAAACTATCCTTAAATGTTCTGCATGATCTTCTGGCGTCTTTGAATAGACTAGAATATCATCAATGAATACTATGACAAACTTGTCCAAATATTGTTTGAACACTCTATTCATCATATCCATAAATGTGGCTGGCGCATTAGTCAACCTAAACGACATCACCAGAAACTCGTAATGACCATAACGAGTTATGAACGCCGTCTTAGGTATATCCTCCTTCCTCACCTTTAACTGATGATACCCTGTGCGCAAATCTATCTTAAAAAAATACTTTGCCCCTTTCAATTGATCAAATAGATCATCGATCCTCAGCAACGGGTATTTATTCTTAATTGTTAACTTGTTCAACTCTCGATAGTCGATACAAAGTCTTAACGACCCATCCTTTTTCTTTACTAACAATACCGATGCTCCCCAAGGAGACACACTCGGTTGAATGTACTTTCTATCTAATAGTTCCTGTAATTAAACTATTAACTCCTTCATTTCAACTGGTACCATTCGATATGGTGCCCTTGAAACTGGTGTCGTACCCAGTAACAGATCAATTACAAACTCAACCTCCCTGTCCGGTGGAATACCTGGTAACACCTCCAAAAATACATTCGTGAAATCTTTCACTATAGGTATCTAGTCCAAGGATGTTCCCTCTCTTTGGGTATCCACAACATGGCATAGATAACTTACACACCCTTTCCTCAACATCTTCCTAGCTTGTGTCATCGATAGACAACAAGAGCGTCTCGGTGATTTACTACCGAAGAACACTACCTTAGTTTTCTTAGAAAGCCGAAGGTTTACAGTTTTCCTATGATAATCTATTATCGCCTTATGGTTAACCAACCAATCCATACCAAGAATTACATCGAATTCTTTTAACTTTATCGATGCAAATCTCTGAGATAACTTATTCCCTCTAATATCTACGCAACCATCCTTATGAATATGTTCAATGGGGATTATCTCTTTGTTTGCTACCTTAACGTCTAAAGGTATTGCTAACTTTTTTGGGATTAAACCTAATCTCTTAGCAAATTCACATGCTATAAAAGAACAAGTAGCACCCGAGTCAAATAACACGTAAGCATTTATTTCATTGACCGTAATGATACCTGCTACCACATTCGTTGATGCAACTGCATCTTGGACAGTCATATTAAATGTACGAGCTGAGGGTCTACCCACTGATGGTGTTGGTCCAGTAATGGCTAATTTACCACTACCAGAACCCTTATTTCCCTCTAAATCCTTCTTCGGGCAATTTCTTGCCATGTGGTCCAATGACCCACAAATAAAACACCCCTGGTTCTTCTTAGGGTTAGGACAGTTGGGTGACAAATGTCCCTCCTGCCCACAGTTGTAGCAGATTGATTTCCCCTTTAAATAGAGTCTAATGTGAGTCTTTCCGCATGTCTTCCATGCCTCTGCCCTCCACTTAGGATCTCCCTTCTTTACCCCAGTATTCCCAGGGTTGAAGCTCTTCCTTTTAGGCAAGTTGCTGCTTCCGCTGGCAACTTCAGCCTTACTACCTCCTTCTAACTTATTCTTGTTCTTCCGCTCTTTGTGGTCCTAAGACAATGCTTTACCACCACCTTCAGCTATTACCGCCTATTCCAAAATGGTCCCGCAAGAAACACTCTGAAAAATCGATATTCTACTATTGAGCCAGGGTTTTAAGCCCTGCTCAAACCTGTGCGCCTTCCTCTCTTCCGTATCCACTTGATGTGGAGCAAACCTCTCCAATTCATTGAATTTGGCGGCATACTAGGGAACTGTCATATCCCCATGCTTAAGTTCTAAGAACTTAATCTCCATCCTACCTTGCATGGTAGTAGGGAAGTAGTTCTCGAAAAACACCTTCTTAAACTGTTCCTACGTAACAGCTTCTGTCCTAGCCCCACCTTGGTGAGCCTCCCACCAGTAGTTGGCTTCCCCCTTCATCATGTAAGTCGCAAAGGAAGTCTTTTGCGCCTCACCTACGTTTGTTATCACAAACGCCTTTTCAATCTCTTTTACCCATGTCTGGGCCTCTAATGGGTCCGTCGTTCATCGGAACTCAAGAGGACCCATACTCTTAAATTCCTTGAAGGTAGTTGTTCTTATTACCCCAGGAGCTACAGGAATCTCTTCCCCTACTTGGTTAAATGCAGCCGTTAATAAATTAACGAACTCTTGCATAAGGTTATTAGGACCCACCTGATTCTCATTATGATATTCGGCCTCTTGGTTACGTTGTCTCCTTCTTGGCGGCATAATTCTGATTTAATAAATAAAGTTTCGTTATTATCTGTTTAACTGCTTAGTTATCAAACTCAAATAACAACCCATACCACAACAAGCACATTAAATAAAAACTTCATTATATAATATGCTTTCATAGTCAAAACTATCTACATCATGTTCCCTTAGCCAAAAAGCTATTACATACTATCCCGCGATTGACTTCTACAAAAATTGGGATTTACAAAAAGACTACCCTTTAACTATACAAAAGAGGGTTTTACGTCACTACTTATATACAAAAAGATCTAACGATCTACTAACACTGTCGAACGACATTCTCATATCTCTGATTTGCCAGTATCGACACAATATCCCGACTTATGGTGTGTCGAGTCTGCCCAGACTCAATGGAATAACAAGCAATTTTCAGCTTGAAATCCTCATGAGCACATTAGTGGATATATGACATCCTAGCTATTTTCTGGTCTTTTTCAACCAGTTTCTTTCAAAACTCTACCACCACTTCCTTATAGTCCCGTGCCTTATCTATTATAAGCACTTTCTAGTCGTGCTCTGACTCAAAATCTGCTTCTGCAGATTCCTTCGCCTCATATAGGGCGGTTCTCTCCTCGTTCTGTGTCTGCACTACATTGCGCAGTTGCACATTCCTATCCAACACAGTAAGATACAATGATCTCATTACATCTGGAGGTGATGGCTCCTGAGTAGGCACCACCGTATTAATCGATGTCACCTCCATCTCCTCTTCCACGTCAAGCATCACATTCAAATATGACGTTATCCCCATCGTCTCCTCGGAGTATTCCTCCTCAGTGATGTACTCCTCAATATTTGAGTCTTCTAGAACTACTAACGGTACCTCCGCTACTGGCATTGGTACAATCTCCACTTGGTTCACCGAATCCTCACTTATCACTTCAACGTTTCTAAACATCAAGCTATCGTTTGACATCTACAAAACACATAGCACGTTGATTAGTACATAATACACAATAGTATAAGCACAAATCACATTTAATTAATTTAAGATTAATTTTCATCTTTTAAATCTTTCGGTACTGAGTTATCTCAATACCTTGTTAATTCAATTGACTTGAATTTTATTCTTCGGCCTTTACCTTCCTTACGAGGTTATTAGCCTAAGGTTTTCCCCATTAAGTTTTATAACCTAATGCTTTGATACCAACCTATGACGCCCCCAAATTCGGGTATCTTCCAACCCGACATATGGTGCTACACTATACTCATAACAATACAATCATTCCATTGAAATACAACAAAATGAATGTAATTACTATCTTCTTATTACAATCAAAGTATAATCCTTCCCAGGTTCATAAACCGATAACATAGTTCGTTGTTCGTATTGTATAATACATACAAACATACTAATCTATTACACGATGGTTAAGTATCCATCTTAGCTTTTCCCTTATCTCTCTTAGCATTCTTAGTACGTTCATCCTTAACTGCAATCATATAATTCACGCAAGAAGTGAGCATAACAAGCTCAACAAGTTTAACAAAGGATAACAGTAATACAATATTCGTGAATTATATAACAATTCTTACATAATTGAACAAATGGTTATGAAATATTATGGAACAATAATACTTTAACATTTCATAACATCAATTCCCAAAGTATAGAGTAAATTAGGAATTACGAACCAAATTCGATAGACCATGAATGATAGCTTTCTGTTTCATACTTGAAAAGGATATCACAAAGACTTAAGGCGTACATCCGCATTACTTACGAGCACTTCTAGGTGATCAGCCTATAGTACTCTATGTTGATCAACACTCATTCGTTAAACGTATTTACGTTTAACATTTGGCAAACTCGGGTGCCCATTGAATAATCGATGAAAAATAATTTTGTTTGTTCATAGACAAACCTTACCTTCACATCCGTACCAATTACATGGCATAGGATAGCGTTAACATTTCTATATAGAAAGATATGAATATAAATCAATCTATATCTTACGAGTAGTCTAGCCGAGTTAAATCTGGCATTGACCCTTTATTTAAAATCAGTCGTGCAATTCAGTACAATGAATGACATAAAACTTGACTAACTTGAAAGTTAGACAAGCGTTAAGAAAACTTTCCTATCAGCGTCTTCAAATAACTTAATTGATTGACCTCAGCCTTACAGAATCTATATGATATATTCACATAGCACACTGTAATTAGCTATCAAACAATTATTCACATTGTTCCTACCAACTTCTTTCTCTTCTATGTCTTAGTTAACTTAATTCCATTACTAAAGTCAACTCGACTTATTACCCTTTGTCCTGGCTTATTAACCAACTGACGTTATTAACAGGACTCTACCATCGTTGGTGAAGTACCAACACCGTTCACTAATTACGGTTCATTGATAACACTTTATGAACTTCATTCATAAATTACTAACATGCATTAAATTCCTAAGTTTCAATACCATATTCATTAGTATAGGTAGTATAGGAAATGTCTTAATACACTTATGAAAGTGCATAAACTTTACTCTTATAGGTCTCTAAATAATTGAAGTTCAAAACCTAAGTCATTCAACAATTACCCACACTCACTGCCATGTGACATCTTGACATCTTAGTAAGATCTGGTATTGCATTTCGCTCAGATTCATGATCTTGAAGTCCGGTCTCGGCGCTGCGGCGCGAGACTTCCTTATACAAGTGGCGCTGCGACGCCACTTTCCATAACTAACTACATGCTTTGTCAAGCAACATGCGACGCCAAGCATTTAAAAGCAATTTGTCTGGTGCCGCGACGCCAGACTTCAGCACCAGATAATTTTCAAAGATAAAAATTTTGGTGAGATTCTCGGAGCCATAACTTCTTTGTTATAAGTCCGATTTGGTCCGTTCAAAAACCTACACGTCATAAATGACACACTCTACGCGTTCATATAAGAATTCGATACTTTTGAATCCGTTAACTAAAAATTCACTATTGAGTTCATTTTTTAAGCGTTCATAAACGTTAATGATCGCTCAATGCTCGTTCTAAGTTGGAATCCGACGATTCTCAAACCCACAACTCTTAAATACCCTATCTCACGTGTTGACCTTGAAAAATAACGTTTTCAAGTCTCACAACAACTTTCGATTACCAATCTGGAATTTCAACGTTTTTGACGTTTAACGTCTATTTCCGTGAAATTTGCCATAACTTCGCTACTAATGTTCTCTAAGCCAAATCACATGGAATACTCCATGGACTTCATATCTACATCCTAACCAAGCAAGACGCACATATTTACATATTGATGGAGTTCAATTTTTTATCAACAATCAATCTCAACAATCAATATTTTCATGATTTTAAGCTATATCAAACCTTATGATTTCTATGATTTCATGACTTACAGAGATTGAATCTATAACAAGTCATCCTTATTCCACCATAATAGACATACACCACCCTTTTATGATTCTCCATACTAAAAGAAAACCAAAAGAGATGGAATTAGAATTAAGGAGTATTACCCTAAGAACTCTTAGATAATCTTGAAAAACTCTTAAGCAAAGCTTCAAAGTAGAACTTTTTGTTGAGTCTAGCTCTCTCTCTCTCTCTCTCTCAAAATCTAGGTTGGCAATTTGAAAAACTCACAAAAGATCAACTTAAGCTTTATATTTATAGGCAAATGAAATGGAGGGAAATTTGGTCAATTCACCATCACCTCCTTACTATTTAACACTTTGTCACCAAGTAAAATACTTGGTGACCAAGTGTTATGCTTTCTTTGCACACCAAGGGCCGCCCCCTATGTCCATGGGTCATCCCATGGGTTACCCCATGGGTTTTACCCATTCGGTGACCCATCGGTTCGATCCACGGTTCGGTTTTCATGAATTGGGCTTAACAAATCTAATATTGGGCCTTGACTTGGGTTTAACACATTAATTCATTGGGCTTGTCTATACAATTGATTGGACTAAACATAATCCAACTCAAATGAATTATCATTAAGTCTTAACTTAATTCCATAATATTAATCGTATTTTATGCATATAATTCACGTATTCTTTCCGTATAATACTCGTACGATAAACGTATTGTACTTCCTATTAACTCATCATATTATACATAAATACTAAATAGTATTATTCTTGTATAACATCCGCTTTAACAATAACGCAATTCCTTCTACGCATTTCATTTCATTCTCGGAAATTATTTCACTCAACCCTTAGGTTTTAAGTCCACAGGCGAAAACTTCGTTTGCCATAAATGAAATATTATTAGATATTTCATCTAATCTCGATATTATATCATTACGTGTTTCTCGGTATTTCAAAATAATTCTCTGAGTAGAAACGGATGAATAGTGATTTTACGAAAATTTCTCAGAAAATATTTATTTTCATCTTGGAAATTCTAAACAATTAATTCTAGCACGTAGCCAGATTACTAACCACATTAGCACATTCTAAGTCATAGAACGACCTTCACATAGCTTACTCACAAATAAATCAATTAAATTCATTTAATTCACATAATCAAATAAAAATTTAATTATCATTAAAATCCGATTTTCTCGGGCGTTACAATGAACAAGGTTTCTGACCATGTTTGACCAGAACATATATGGTGATTATGTTGTTGTTGGACTGAGTTGTTGTTATGTACTTGTTCCTTGTTGTGTGTACTAGGGTTTTGGACCTTAAGAGCATCATTTGTATGGTCAGATCATGAATATAATCGAGCCCTAAAGTGATACCTTGAAGCTGCTTGGGTTTTTGGGTTACCCAGAAAGCACAGGAGCTGTCTGACAGTTCGTTTAAGAGACTAGATCTCTTTGTTATGATTTGTTTTGAGCAAGATGAGGATTGATAATTGTAGTGTTACACACACACACTACCAAATCAGTATCTTAGCAAGTCCAGAACATACACGGATTGATAAATAAGGTTAGCCAAACATGACAGGTTAAACACGAAGCTGTCAGTGTTCTTGAGCTCAAGAACACCAACAACGATGCTTTGTGTCGCTAAAGCTCTATAGCGACGGTTTTTAATATATTTATTTTTTGATTTTCCAGAAATTATTTAAAAATAGAAAAAAATTATAAAAATTATTAAAAATGGTTTTAAAAATTATTTTAAATTATGAAAAATAATTTTTGACCAATTGAATATTTTTCTTTAATATTTATAATTATTTAAACATTAAAGGTATTTAATTAGTGTATTAAATAAATTTGAGAAAAATGATTTAATATTATGAAAAATCATTTTAAATAAGAATAAAGTATTTAAAAATATTTTGAGTTATAAAAAGTAACTTTTAATATTTTTAGAAAATTTTCATTAATAATTTAATATTAATGATATTAGATTTATTTAATTGATAAATTAAATAAATTAGTTAAAATTGATTTTATTGAATTAAAAATCATTTTAAATGAGAATAAAGTGTTAGAAAATATTTTAAATTATAAAATATAATTTTCAATATTTTTGGAAGAATTCTCATTAATAAATTAATATTAATAATATTAGATTTATTTAATTATTATATTAAATAATGAATTAAAGATAATTATTATTGATTTAAAAATCATTTAAAGATGAGAAGAATGATTTAAAAATATTTTAAGTTATAATTAATGACTTTTAATATTTGGATAATAATTTCACTAATATTTAGATATTAATGGTGATGATTTAAAAATTATTTTAATTACTTTAAAAATCATTTAAGTGGAATATTGTTGATTTAAAAATATTTTAAGTTATTAATAATAACTTTAATATTTTGACAAGTATGTCATTAATATTTTTATATTATTAAATATTAATGATGATAAGATTATTCGATATGTAAATCGTTTAAAAATGATTCCAATATTTGAAAAATAATTATAAATTATAATAATTGTTTGATAATTATTAAAAGCTTCTGAAAAATATTATTAATGATATTTAACTTATCTAAAATAATATTGAAGCTTAGAAGCCGAATTTACTTGACAATAATTGTGTTAATTGTCGGATAGGGTGACCAGAACACCAAGAATGGACCAAAGTCCAATTAAACTGAAATAGTTAGACTTGATAAGTGTTTGTATAGGTTATAAACACTGATGTGGCTATGTGGTAATGTGTCTAGGAGAAGTTTGACTGTGAATTGCAGTGTTGTGTGTTATGAAATATTGTGCTAATTGTGAGACCAATATTATTGGTTATAGGTCTTTCAAAAGCAGATAAGTTTATTGTGTAGTTGTAATCAGCGGAAGAGGCAAGTTTCCTAACTCAACCTTGAGTTATATTCATTCAATTATTATGGTGGTTAATTATTGCTAATTATACTATGTCCAAGGATTTATTGTTGATTATTCGTAGTTAGTGCATGTTTAATAATTCAAATTAAATTACTGATTCAGAAAATATACATTTGTAGAATAACTGTTGTTGGATATTCATATCCGTAGAAGCTAGAATTGACAGCACAGATAATTCCTGTTTAATGTCAAATTATGTGGAGAAATATCTTAGCTAATTATTCTGGCTAGACGAACATTTGTTAGAATTTGATAGATTCGAAAAGAGAAATCAATTATTATTGACAGATCGATGACAATTATTTCGGCTAGACCGAGAAGTAATTTGAAATCACAGTATTTCGTTGTTAAATCTTGATTCTGAGACTGAGAAGAACAACCTTTTATATAAAGGGAACATTTTATTGGTCGTAAATTCGATTACTGCGTGCTATGTTTAAGTATTATGCATAATATAGGGTACAAGGAGTTGGCTGACTCTAAGTACTTGCAGAGGGGTATAATTTAATCGTTATGGTTATTTGATACACCTGAGTATATATCAAAGTAAATCTTTGATATCTACCGGAGAAGATAAGTTCAAGATCTTGTGTGATCACTCAGCATAAATCTGGAAAACATTCCACTTTGCTATTTCGTAGAATTGATTCTTGATTATTCATTAGAATATCGTAGAAACTTTGAAAACATTGTACTCTTTCATTGTTGAATTATTGTGTTGTATAGAATACGAGAAGACTTATTATTGAATAACGATTTGTTCAGTTATTTCAAAGTTCCCCGAACTTTGGTTTCATTCTATCAAAATAAATAGTCCATTGCTTTGAATTCTTATACATTTATTGTATGTCTTAACTTACGGGGTAAGTTAGTTGCTCACCCTTGCTAAATAAAACTTTTCAGCTAAAGACGAAGTGGCAGGAGGTGCTGCGAAGGATAAAGGCAAAGACATACTTATTAATTAGTTATGATTAACATATTTATTATGTTGTATTGTAAACCTTTTTTGTATATCTAAGGGGTATGTTTGTAATGTTAAGGTTAGCGAACCTAGGATTAATGTATTAACAAAGTATGTTAATGTGGTATGTATTACTATTCATATACGAATGGGTAGTTAGATGCTATTAAATTGTGGATCGTGAACACCAAACTCGGGGATCGGGTAACCCGGATTTGGGAGCGTCACAGGTTGGTATCAAAGCTGTAGTGACCAAGGTGTCACCAGTTAGTAGTAAAGTTATAGGTTATAAACCTTAAGTGGGGTGGGGAAAATCCTAGGATTATAACCATAAGAGAGATAGAGAATTCTCATATAGAGTACTAAGTGAGGGATTGCCGAAGTGTATCTATAGTGAGATATGTGGACACATAGTGTGAGAAGTTTGTACTATTAAAGTATTAATGAAGTTGTCTAAACTGATTGTAGGATGTCGAGAGAGGATAAGATGAGTACGGAGATGCCAACGGCTGTCGCAGCAGTGCTAGTAGTCGAGGTGCCAGCACAAAGCGAGTCTTCAGAAGAAGTGGGGAAGGATGAACCTATGGTTAATCTTCGGAGTGATCATGACGATTATCCCGAGATGTATCTAAGTGGTGATGAGAAGTCAGAGTCTGATGAAGTTAAGGTGGAGAAAGGGAATAAGACCAAAGTAGGAGAACCATATCAAGTATATGTAGAAGTATAGGAACTCCGGAGTAAGGTATTTCTCTTGGAGGAGTTGTGGAAGACAGAGCGGGCGTTATGCGAAATGGCTGAAGAACGGAATGAGCTGAAGGCGCAGGTGGACAGAATGAAGGCTGAAGATGGTGGATCATCTGAAGGAACCAGCAAGAAGGACAAGAAGAATAGAAAGAGGGAAAAAGACAGTGAAAACTCTTCAAATTCAAACCCGAAGAAGAGGCAATCTTGCAGCAAGTGTGGGAAGACTCACGCGGGAGAATGCATGATGTGGAAGAACGTGTGTTTCTACTGTAAGCTGGAAGGACATATTTCTTTACATTGTCCTAAGCAGAATATGAAGAAGTGCTTCTCATGTGGAAGAACGAGTCATGGATTCAACAAGTGTCCCAACAAGAAGAAGACTGGTGAAGGGAGTGGTCGGTAGACAACTTAGATATACGTGATAGTATCTTTTGGTAGAAGTTTATGATATTAAATGTTATAATATCGAGAATGATGTTTAAACATATGTAAATATATATGTTTTGTGAATGAAATCTTTATTTTCTATATGAATTTAAGATTAAGATTAATTTGTGTGTTCTTAAAACTTATACTTCTGGTAAGTTCATGACTCATGATTATATGAAATGTTTCTGAAACCCTCAGCGAATGGATGCCAAAGGTCTGACTAGGGTAAGGTCATACACTCATATAATTGTGGCAAGTTTCTGAACTTATAAGTGTGGTATGTTTGATGAATTGGGATTAGATGTGTGAATATGGTAAATGGCAACTTTTTGGGTAAAGTTGAAGAATTGTAACTTTTTGTAAAGTTGAGTATGTTAATCCTAAAATTATTTTAAAGGGATAGTAATATTTGTTAAGTACTATATGTACTATTTGCTATTTGAATAAATATGCGATTACATGAGAATTTTGTGTTGAATTCTTATTGTGTTAAGAATATGTATAGAGAAAGAGAATTAATATAAGATTTTTATTTAAATTAGATCATGTCGCCTAGACGACAAAATTGAAATTAAAGAGAAGAGCAGTCGGTGAATAATGAAGGAGGTCAAGCTGACCCGATGCAAAATTTTGCAAATATGATAGCTAAAACGATGGAAAATAAAGCTCCAGCTGCACGAGAAAGAGCGAGAAATCAGCCAGGCGATAGTTTGGCTAACTTCAAAGTCTTTAAAGTGGTGGGACCGCCTGAATTTAGGGGAACCACTGATCCAATTGAAGCCCAAACTTGGGTGAAGGAGATGGAGAAAGCATTCGTCGTTGCACGACTGGCAGAAGAGAAGAAGACGATTTTTACAACATATCTGATGAAGGGGGAAGCCAATTACTGGTGGGAGACGAATCAGGCGCGAGCTGGTACAGCCATAGTGACTTGGACCAGATTCAAGGAATTATTCTTTGAGATTTAATTTTCAAAAAGTATGCAAGTTTGAATGAAAGTCAAGTTTCTAGAACTTAAGCAAGAGAATATGTATGTTTCTGAATACGCGGCTAAATTCAACGAATTAGTGAGATTTGCACCTCATCAGGTGGACACAGAAGCGAGAAAGGCGAGAAGATTCAAGAATGGATTGAAGCCGGGGATATACAACAAGGTAGCGGTATTACAGATAAATATGTTTATGGTTTTATTAGATAAATCGTTAATTACTAAAGGAGGGAGCGAAGCTGCATCTCAATTTCATAAGGAAAAGAAGAAGAAGACAAATGAAGGAGGTAGTAGTGGCGGTAGCAACCCAAACAAGAGAAAATGGAGTGAGAATACCAAATCGGGTAGCAAGATAGAAGGGAATAAGAAAGGAGGAGAGCCTTGTGCGAATTGTGGAAAGAATCATCCAACAGTTTGTCTGAAGAGGAAAGGAGTCTGCTATAACTGTGGGCAAGAGGGGCACATGTCATCCAATTTTTCCAACCCGAAAAAGATTCAAGGTTGTTATGTGTGCGGATCGACTGATCATTTGGTTAGGAACTGTCCTAAGAAGAATCCGGAGAAGGAAAGTGTCAACAAGGGACCTGGTAGCAGAACCTTAGCGATTCGAGGACCTGCATAGCCAGGAAGACCAAGATCCCGTATATTTAACATGACGGTGCTAGATACAGTGGCTACTCAGGAGGTGGCAGCAGGTAATGATTTCGCTTAATATTTAAATTACACGATTAATATTGGATAAATATTGTTGTGAATTGTTTTCTTTTATGGATCCAACCCACATGATAGAATTTAAAACACAAATTAATATTTTGTTGATAAAAATAAATTGATGATACAACTTTAAAAGATTGTAGAGAATAAGAAAACGGTGATTTCTAGGACGGAATTCTTTTAGGGAGGGGTGAATGTGATAACCCGGGATTTTGAATAATCCAAAATTTATGAATAATTTTTTTTATTATTTATTTAATATTGACATTGGTTGTTTAATATGGTACTATGTATCTGTGATACGAGTCTCGGGAATTAGTCAATTTGTGTATTGACTGAGAAAAATAGAGTAGAGTTGTGCTTAACAGATTTAGAAACCCTAACCCTAATTTCTAGATAGGGATCCGACAAAAATCGCAGTTATAATATCAGTAACTGTGAGTATGTGCTTGTACTATATAAAGTTAATAACAAATAATTGACTTGATAGGGTTTTATATTGTAAACCCTAATAAGAGATTAGAAACCCTAATCTCGAGATTAAAAACCCTAACGCTCAGTTAGAAACCCTAATTTCATATCCAAGATTCCTAAACCCTAAATTAGGAAACCCTAATCTTAATTGGTAAGCTTAATGTGTTTATTAAACAATAATATGATTAGGAAAACCTAATTTAATTAGGAAACCCTAATTTTAGTTTTAAACTTTTAATTTTCTAATTTCAAAACCCTAATTTGGAAATCCTAGAAAGTTAAGGTTATAAAACCTAAGGGTTAGATTCTTAGGGTTAAACCCTAAGGGTTAAACCCTAAGGGTTTGTGCAAATGTCAAGTGTACCATTAAATTTAGAATGCAAATGAAAAAAATACCCTTTTTACATTTTAAATGAGATAACTTGTAAAAATTTCAAAACCTTTAGTTGGTGACCAACTAAAGCTAAGGCAGCCAATTGACTTATATCTCACCCAAACACTGATCAAAACCGTCACCTAGCACTTGAGCATTCATTGAATCAATTATATAAGAGAATTGGAGAGAGAAAGTCACAAAATGTTGATCATTTTTCACCAAAGATCTTAACAACTCTCTCCCTCTCCTAGCATCCAAAATTCTTAAGTAATTCAGTCCCATAAAAACCCACTTGATCACCTAGATCAGATTGTTAAGGCAAGGATTAAAGATTTGGATAAAAAGGTATAAACCCTATCTCATTCTAGATCTTGTATGCTAGGTTTAAAGTTGTGTTTTTATGTTTATATTTGTGTTAAACGGTGTTTTTAGTTTATCTATGATGATCCATGATGGATCCATAACATCAAAGGGCTTTAAAGTAGTGTTTTCAAAATCTGTTCTTGAGCTTGAAAAGTGGTCTGACAAGAAAAGTCAGTTGCCATAGATGTAAGACCCCGAATTTTATTAAATAAAAGTATTCAATTTTTCTCTTCAGTAAATGGTTAAATTGATAAAAGTTAAAGTTAAGGGTGATATATGAAAATTTTTTTTTTTCAAAATACGCAAGGGGGTATAAAGTATTCATTATTGTCGGGGAATATTCGTTTGGTCGTGGAATATTCTTTACGTTTGGAATATTAAATGCGACGGCAGCAGACTATTTGTGGGCCCCATAATGTAATAATCGTCGAATGAAGAAAACGACAAGTTTGAGTTTTTATAAATAACGGCGTAGTTATTCTTTATTAACACTTGTTGAAATACACGTGGTTAAAATACGATAATATCGTTGTTACAAGTAGTTAGCACGGTGTTACACAATATTTTGAATTATTGAATCCTTACGTAAGAAGGCACTACTCAATAATTGTTACGATAATTCTTGCTCAATATTTTATTTTATTGATTCAATAATTGATGCGTTGATATTTTATATTATTGTTGTTCAATAATTGTCAACGCAATATCTCCATTATCGGATCAATAATTCATATTATTTGAATAATATTATTAGATAACATTATTGGCAATGTCTAGAAAGTTACATCGAGGAGAGGTTTGGTCACCTAATTGCATGCATGCAAGTAAGGAGAAATTCTTATTGAAAGCCCCCTCTTTCCCGGGAACCTGCTGGTTGTCATAATTGTGATTTCTGTAATATTATTTGGGAATAATTAATTATTGATTTATATGATAAGAAAATATTTATTTGATATGGATATAAATGATGGATTTATTTATTATATGTGGTTATAATTGAAGGATTTTGTGACGACCCCAAAATAGGTCCATTCCATCCAACCCATTCCGAGTCGCCAAATACATGGTACAGAAACAACTACAACTTTATTATTACAACAGTAAAACTGTGAGTTAAATACAAATATTATCTTCTAGACAATATTTATACTCAAATAAATCCTCATCATATTTATTGATACATTATTTTACAATAATGGTGAGGACTACTAAACAACTCTCTCTAGAACCTTCATTCCATTCCATTTTGCCAGAGCTAGTACTCGCTACATTCTCGCCTCCACGAGAAGAAAAATGGAACAACAAGGAAAAGGGTGAGCTCAACTAGCCCGGTAAAGAATGTTATGACTAAGATAATATACAACAAATTATCGTTAGTCTCCAACGAGGAAAAATCGATAGAATACAATGGACAACAAGTTTCGAGATCAATATTCGCGGAAATAATAATTCATAGAAGAGTTACGTAAAGAATGAAATCTACTATAATCTATGAATTTAACGATCCATCATCAATATTTTATCCTGTAACATCAATCAATATTCATCTCAAATCAAATATTCATCTTTGCACTACGTGCCGAAGATATTCATCAATCGGTCGTATTCATCTCAACACTGTTCATCTTTTTGCACTAAAGGCCAAAGATATTCATCGATCGGTCATGTTCATTTAAACACTGTTCATCTTTTGCACTAAAGGCCAAAGATATTCATCGATCGAGTCGTGTTCATTTAAACACATGTTCATCTTTGCACTTTCTGGCCAAAGATATTCTTCATAAATCATTCATCTTTGCACTCTGGCCAAAGATATTCTTGAAATCATTCATCTTTGCACTACAGGCCAAAGATATTCAATACTATCATCATTTAAGGCCGAGGATGATGAAAATACTTTTAAAGAAAACGAATCCAAAGTGAAACAAAATGACAAATATTATGGATTCGTACTTTAAACAATCCGAAGTTCAAAAATACTTCATAAATAATCATAGTGAAGTAAAATTCAAGAATGATCAAAACATGGATACAATCAAAGCTAGTATCCGAATAGATATTTTAGACGAAAAGAAAATTTTTCATTTTTATTGAATAGTCTTAAATGATAAATGAATAGTCTTGATATCGTGAATAGTCTTGCCGTATCGTGAATAGTAACTCAGACACCAAAAGATAGAAATTCCACAAAAAAAAAACATTTTCACGCTTCAATAATAGTACTCGTGAATAGTAACTTTCGTGAATAGTAACTCGTGAATAGTAACTCGTGAATAGTAACTCATGAATAAATAACCTTACATGAAAAAGTTCCAAATTTGATAAAAAGTACCAACCAATATTTGAAATAATGATATTGAAGAATTAATATCATTTGAGAAGAAAATAACATCTCTTACCTCAAAGAATCGATTACTTGGAAGGAAAGGTCGGAAGTGATCTTTGAATGAAACTTATCTTTGACAATGACAACTCTCAAAGTATCTAAATACTCACAAAATACGCTCGATAATATAGAGAGAAAGAGAAAACTTTGTTTACGGTGTGATTTTCAATTCTAACTTAGCCTCTATTTATAGGAAAATGTTAGCCCGTAGAAGCGAGACTTGACACTGCTACACGATGGCTTTACACTACTACTATTGCCACCCACCACATTTGAAATAAAATTCAGCACATTTTTCACCAACCACAAGTGGGGCCCACTCAATTCTAAAATTTTCCACCAAAATCAATTATAAACCTAATTTAGAATCAGACACCTCTTAAAATTCACAACAAATCATTAGGTGCATTTTTACGGTTCAAAATTTGTGGACATATACTCAACTTATGTATGTATAACATACCCAAAATTACCACAATCAACGGTCGGGATTAAAAATTATAACCCATGATATATCTAAAAACCCCGATTTGATTTTTAATACCTCCAATCCGATAAAATCTTGATAAAACACCTCAACATTAATTCCTTCATTAATAACCACATAAATAAATCCATCATTTATATTCATATAAAATAAATATTTCCTTATCATATGAATCAATAATTAATTATTCACAAATAATATTACGAAATCACATTTATGACAACCAGTACATTCCGAGGAAGAGGGGGCTTTTCAATAAGGATCTCTCCTTCTTGGCGCCGCAATTAGGTGACCAAACCTCTCCTTAGACAACTTTTCTAGACATTGCCAATAATGTTATCTAATAATATTATTCAAATAATATGAATTATTGATCGATAATGGGAAATCTTGTGCGGTGACAATTATTGAAACAATGATAATATAAAATATCAACGCATGACAATTATTGAATCAATAAAATAAAATATTGAGCGATAACTCACATGAAAATTATTGAGTAGTGCCATCTTACGTATGAATCAATAATTCAACAATCTTGTCAATCTGGTATTATCTCTTGTGCGACCACGCGTATTCTTATATTTTAACCACCGGGTATTCCAACGGTCTTACTTGTAACAACTACGCCAGTTATTTATAACCACCCAAACTTTGTCGTTTTCCTCATCCAATCGCTTTCCGTTATGGGGCCCACACATGGTCGCTACTGTGGTTATACGAATATTCCCGAGCGATCACGAATATTCCACGACCAAACGAATATTCCCCACAAAAATGAATATTTTATAACCACTTGCTTATTTTGAAATATTTTCGTATTTAACCCTTAACTATCCACATTAATCAAATCCACCCTTACTATTTCAAAATAATAAATAAAGGAAATTCCTTTTTATTTAAAAAATTTGAGGTCTTACAACCTCCCTCCTTATGAAATTTAGTCCTCGAAATTGGCGTCGCGATACTGTGTTTGAAAAGATGAGAATACCTCGCTTTCATTTTCGTTTCCAACTCCCGGTCATTTCCTCAATAACATGGTTTCTCCACAAAACTTTAACTTATGGTATAACCTCGATACATGGGTCATGTTCTTTCCTCTACAAAATCTTGTGGTACAAATGTCGTTAAGTCCTCGTTATCGTCCGGTTCTATCTCAATGGCGTGTTTTGGTCGTCCACATATTTACGTAACATCGATCGTGAAAAGCGTTATGAACACGCGTCATACTTGGTGGTAAAAGCGAGTCTATAGGCCACGGTTCCTATTCGATCGAGAATTTCAAATGGATTAATAAATCGAAGGTTTGAGCTTTCCTCACCTCACCGATTCTCGCTTTTAAAATAACAACTTCTTGCACCTCCTTCTTCAAATTCATCGACTCGGTTGTGTAGCTTGAGCGACTTTAACTTTATCGATTAAAGTCGATTATACTCGTATATCATCACGTACTCAGATATCATCACGTGGGTACCTAGAGTTTTCATCTCCATCTCTATTATTTGTATATTATCTGAAATTAGTCTTTGACAATATCGTACTTTCGTACTTGTATCGATCTTCTACTCAACACGTCGGCTACCACGCGTTAAGCTTTTCCGGGATGGCATGGTGAACATGTATCTTGAAATGAGTCTCCTCTTGAGTTCTTGAAACTCTTCCCACATTCCTTGCTCCATTCAATTTTGTATCTCTACGAGTCATTGCGATAATGGAATAGCGATTCGAGAATATCCTTCAACGAATCTCCGATAATAACCAACTAAGCCTAGAAAGCTACGTATTTCGATTACTGACTTAGGTTGCTCTCAACTGTGACTCATATCCCAATCTTGGATAGCACGTCACATTGACACCTATCAGTTTACTATCGCACGAATATGACGTCCCCTACAGAGAGTCCGGCTTAGGTGAATTCCACAAAGGAAGTCATAAGATAAAGGCTCAGGTACCAAATTCTATAGTTGAATTTTTAACTCTTGAAGTTCAATAGGAGCCATTCGATATAAGATTTTAGAAATGAGTTTTGTCACAGGGTTCAAAGTCGATACAAAATTTAATATCGAAGCTTTGGGAGTAAGCGAAATTCTTCGGAAAATACGTCGGGAAAAATCAATAACAACAAGAATATTATTCAAATCGGCGTGTCTTTATTCAAATCCATAACATGGACTAAGAAAACTTGACATCCGTAATAAACGAATGACTTCATGGCTTGATATGAAAATGTTTGATTACAATGGTTTGATTGCTTGAATTCGAATAACAGGTTGCTTAGGAATATGAAAACTAACAACCTTACGAAAACAATCAATTTTGGCATGATGAGTAGTTAACCTTAAAATCACATCAAAAACAAATATCTCTATAGAAATAAGGTTAACAGGTAATGCGATAGTGCCAACCTGAATCAAGCAAGATTTTTTTAAACAACGGATGTAATGAAAGTTTCTCCTAATGGAGTCTCCATAAATAAGTCAAAGTCTAATTTCTCCGTAGTCAAGTTCAAGCGTTGAGCGCAAAACAAGAGAGATAAAAGAATGGGTAGAACCAGAATTATCTAGTAAGGTATAAACTTCGCAAAATTTATAATTAACTAACCCGTGCTAACTTTGTTTGGGTTCCTCGCATTTTGAATGGAAGTCGACAAAAGCGCTCTTCCGAGAATCGTTGACTTTGACTTTTCTTGGACATCCTTTTTGAGTCACCATTCATTTGGGTTTGGGTTTCGATATCGTCTGATCTCGAGCGATATGTCCTTCCTTTCCACAATTATAGCATACCTTAAAGCTGTTGTGGGCGGGTTTGGGTGATATATCCCTCTTTCCGCATTTATAACATATAATGGGTGGTCGTTCTCCTCCCCTTAGAACCAATTCTTTGCCGTCATTGCGTCTTCACATGGTCGTTGTTAAATCTCCTCTTTTAAAATCTCCTCCCCGATTCGCTTCTTCTATTTTCATGGCCACGATTACCACCGAGTGGTTACTGCCTTTGTCCGTATTCTTCTTTCTCCATTTGGTTATCATTATTACGATGATAGCTATCTTGATATGATCCTGGTTATGGTCCCTCGGTTGAGCGTACTTTCGTTATCTCACTCTAACAATGAGCCTGTTGACAACATCTCGAATAGAGAGAAATTTATGAGAAATGAGATCTTGGCGTATGTGGGGTTTCAAACCTCTCGAAAACATCCGCGTCATCGTTCCTCATTCTCCACCAAATGAGGTGCAAACCTGGATAACTCCGCGAACTTCGCCTCGTACTTTGGGACACCGTCATGTTATTCTGCTCTAGTCTAATAAACTCCACTTCCTTCATATGACGAATACTTTCAGGGAAGTACTTGTCATTGAACTGTTTCTGAAACGTCTCCCATGACATCTGAGTGCAGCTGAATGGGTACGCTTCACAGATTCCCACCAGTAATCTGCCTTGCCACGGAACATAAAAGTAGCGAATGGAACTTTCTGTTCCTTCATGCATCCCAAGACATCGAATATCTTGGTAATTTGCTTGACCCATGTTTTCCGCCGTGATCGGATCGGCTTTCCCAGTGCTCGTGGTCCCAACTCTTTGAAGCTTGCATGGCTGTGACCACCCGTGAATTCTTATCATCTCCTCCTGTATTTTGAACACGAGTCTCCTAAATGCGATTTTTTTATGAATCGCAAAAAGCTTTTAAACATCCCTCGTTCATCATCTCTCGGTGGTGTTATTCACGGAGGTACATTTCCGACTGTTGCACGTTCTCCTCGTTGTTAAATACTGAGGCATCTCCACGGTCTCATTTACACCACTATTAATATTCTCGATCGACATTCTCAAATCTTCGTCATAAAACTAGGGTTAATTAAGGAAATCAATCACATAATATCCCTATATCTTGACCAACTAACAAATAAGCTTAGGTAGGACACACTAGCAAAGGATTTTTACGTCTCTCCCCTCTAGTTCTATTCCCAGATCTCATTGGAGATCATATCCCTAAGCTCGATACCAATTTGTGGCGACCCCAAAATAGGTCCATTCCATCCAACCCATTCCGAGTCGCCAAATACATGTGCATACGTAAACAACTACACTTTATTATTACAACAATAAAGCGTGAGTTAAATACAAATATTATCTTCTAGACAATATTTATACTCAAATAAATCCTCATCACATTTATTGATACATTATTTTACAATAATGGTGAGGACTACTAAACAACTCTCTCTAGAACCTTCATTCCATACCCGACTAGTACTCATTACATTCTCGCCTCCACGAGAAGAAAAATGGAACAACAAGGAAAAGGGTGAGCTCAACTAGCCCGATGAAGAATGTTATGACTAAGATAATATACAACAAATTATCGTTAGTCTCCAACGAGGAAAAATCGATAGAATACAATGATAGCAACAAGTTTCGGATCAATATTCGCGTGAAATAATAATTCATAGAAGAGTTACGTAGAGAATGAAATCTACTATAATCTATGAATTTAACGGTCCATCATCAATATTTTATCCTGTAACATCAATCAATATTCATCTCAAATCAAATATTCATCTTTGCACTACGGGCCAAAGATATTCATCAATCGGTCGTGTTCATCTCAACACTGTTCATCTTTGCACTAAAGGCCAAAGATATTCATCGATCGGTCGTATTCATTTAAACACTGTTCATCTTTGCACTAAAGGCCAAAGATATTCATCGATCGGTCATTATTCATTTAAACACTGTTCATCTTTTACTTCTGAGCCGAAGATATTCTTGAAATCATTCATCTTTGCACTTCACGGGCCAAAGATATTCTTGAAATCATTCATCTTTGCACTCTGAGCCAAAGATATTCAATACTATCATCATTTAAGGCGAGGATGATGAAAAATACTTTTAAAGAAGCGAATCTAGTGAAACAAAATGACAAATATTATGGATTAAATACTTTTTTAAACAATCCGGATTCAAAAATACTTCATAAATAATCATAGTGAAGTAAAATTCAAGAATGATCAAAACATGGATACAATCAAAGCTAGTATCCGAATAGATATTTTAGATGAAAAGAAAAATTTTCATTTTTTAATGAATAGTCTTAGTATTATATTGAATAGTCTTGAGTATCGTGAATAGTCTTGATATATCGTGAATAGTAACTCAGACACCAAAAGATAGAAATTCCACAAAAAAAACATTTTCACGCTTCATGAATAGTACTTTCGTGAATAGTAACTCGTGAATAGTAACTCATGAATAGTAACTTTCGTGAATAGTAACTCATGAATAGTAACCCCACATGAAAAAAAGTTCCAAATTTGATAAAAAGTACCAACCAATATTTTAGCATAATGATATTGAAGAATTAATATCATTTGAGAAAAAATAACATCCCTTACCTCAAAGAATCGATTACTTGGAAGGAAAGGTCGGAAGTGATCTTTGAATGAAACTTATCTTGAACAATGACTCTCAAAGTATCTAAATACTCACAAAATACGCTCGATAATATAGAGAGAAAGAGAAAACTTTGTTTACGGTGTGATTTTCAATTCTAACTTAGCCCTCTATTTATAGGAAAATGTTAGCCGTAAAAGCGGACTTGACTTTACTGATGGCTTTACACCGCTACTATTGCCACTCACCACATTTGAAATAAAATTCAGCACATTTTTCACCAACCATAAGTGGGGCCCACTCAATTCTAGAATTTTCCACCAAAATCAATTATAAACCTAATTTAGAATCAGACACCTCTTAAAATTCACAACAAATCATTCGTGCATTTTTAACGGTTCAAAATTTGTGGACATATACTCAACTTATGTATGTATAACATACCCAAAATTACCACAATCCAATGGCGGTCGGATTAAAAATTATAACCCCATGATATATCTCAAACCCACGATTTGATTTTTAATACCTCCAATCCAGATAAAATCTTGATAAAACACCTCAACATTAATTCCTTCATTAATAACCACATAAATAAATCCATCATTTATATTCATATAAAATAAATATTTCCTTATCATATGAATCAATAATTAATTATTCACAAATAATATTACGAAATCACATTTATGACAACGAGTTTTGTTCCCGGAAGAGGGCTTTCGAATAAGGATCTCTCTCTTCTTCGCGCGCAATTAGGTGACCAAACCTCTCCTTAGATGAACTTTCTAGACATTGCCAATAATGTTATCTAATAATATTATTCAAATAATATGAATTATTGATCGATAATGGGAAATCTTGTGCGATGACAATTATTGAAACAATGATAATATATAAAATATCAACGCAGACAATTATTGAATCAATAAAATAAAATATTGAGCGGTAACTCTTGTGAAAATTATTGAGTTATGCCATCTTACGTGCGAATCAATAATTCAACAATCTTTGTGCAATCTGGTAATGCTCTTGTGCTTTGTGCACAGCGTATTCTTATTTTAACCACCGGTATTCCAACGGTCTTAATTGGTAACAACTACTGCCAGTTATTTATAACCACCCAAACTTTGTCGTTTTCCTCATCCAATCGCTTTCAGTTATGGGGCCCACACATTTCTTGCGCGTTATGCGAATATTCCCAAGCGATCACGAATATTCCACGACCAAACGAATATTCCCAAACAAAATGAATATTTTATAACCACTTGCTTATTTTGAAATATTTATGCGTATTTAACCCATAACTATCCACATTAATCAAATCCACCCTTACTATTTCAAAATAATAAATAAAGGAAATTCCTTTTTATTTAAAAAATTTTGGGGTCTTCTGATTTAATGTTGAGGTATTTTATCGAGATTTTTTTTTGGAATGAAGATATTAAAAATTAAACCAAAGGTGTTTTTTGAGATATATTATGTGAGTTATAATTTTTAATCCGAATAGTTGGATCGTTGTAATTTTTGGATATGTTATACATATATAAGTTGAGTATATGTCCACAAATTTTGAACCGTTAAAATGAGCGATATAATTTATTATGAATTTTAAGAGGTGACCGATTCGAAATTAGGTTATAAATGATTTTGGTGGAAAATTCTAGAATTGAGTGGGCCCCACTTATGGTTGGTGAAAAAAAAATGTGCTGAATTTTATTTCAAATGTGGTGGGTGGCAATAGTACGAGTAAAGCCATCGTAATGGCGTCAGTCAAGTCTGCTTCGGCGGACTAACATTTTCCTATAAATAGAGGGCTAAGTTAGAATTAAAAATCACACCAGAAACAAGTTTTCTCTCTTTCTCTCTCTATATTATCGAGCGTATTCTTGTGAGTATTTTGAGTATACTTTGAGTATTGTTAGACGGTGCAAGTTCCGTTCAGCACTATATCCGGTGTTTCAACTAGAAGTGCTTTGCCGCTCGAGGTAAGGGATGTTATTTTCTTCTCAAATGATATTATTTCTTCAATATCATTATCTTTGAAATATTAGTTGGAACTTTTATCAAATTTGGAACTTTTTCATGTCTGGGGTTACTATTCAAAGTTACTATTCACGATTACTATTCATGAGTTACTATTCACGAGTTACTATTCACGAGTACTATTAATGAAGCGTGAAGATGTTTTTTTTGGAATTTCTATCTTTTGGTGTCTGAGATACTATTCACGATACTGCACTATTCACGATATCTGAGACTATTCAATAGAAAAAAAAAAATTTTCTTTTAAATCTAAAATATCTATTCGGATACTAGCTTTGATTGTATCCATGTTTTGATCATTCTTGAATTTTACACCACTAGGATTATTTTGAGGTATTTTTGGATGTATAGATTAGGAGTTATGGATTTTATGAGAAAAAGACTATTTTAAAAGTAACTATTTATAACTCCTTGCGGTTAACTCCAAAATTGATGAAATTTTTATTGAGAGTACATCTATATAATATCGATGTACTCTGTGAATTTCGAATTTTTGGATAAAAGTACAATTTATGATAAATGTTTAAATATTCTGTGGTTTAGCCATATGAAAAATAGTAAATGAATTTTAAAATTTTGAGAAAAATATATGTTCAATATGGGACTATTTTATACTAAATCCCGGAAAAGAAATATTTTTAGAATCGATTTGGTATTTTTTATGAAAATGTTTTAGTTATGAGCAAATGAATTAAATATGTTATGTGAAGTAAGAAAATTAGAAAATATGATTTTATGGTTTGAGATTCATATATGAGGTATATCTGATTTTTGATGAGAGTTTTAGTTATTGGTGATGAAATTTTATGAGTTTGACATTTTATGATGATTAAATGCATTAATTAGTAAAGTGTAAACAATTTAATTAAATTGTTTATAAGTTTGAGAAATGATTAAAATATTATTATAATATGAATAATATTAGATTATGAGATTTCTAAGTGATTTATAACATTTGGATTAAGGTGTTATAAATATGGATATGAATTTTATTATAAAACTTTATCTTTTAGGTGTCGAGGTTACTATGCACGTATACGGGGACTATGTACGAATCACGAGTACTATTCACAACAAATTGGTTTCTTCTCCGACCAAATTATCATTGATTTATGAATCTTACTCTTGAAATTAAAACCATGTTTTGATTATATTATTTTATATAACATTCTTATAACCCTAATGATGATATTTCTCTTTGACTTGAGTGTAAAGATGGGTAGATTATTGGTATGATCGTGACCATAGGTTCTCTTTGGCGATGGTGCAAAAGTTGAATTGTTGACCGGTATGATCATGACCATTGAATTTACAATTGAATATTTTTAGCTTAAGTGCAAAGGTGAATTGATCAACATGGTTATAATTATTGTTATATAACTTCGAAATGATTATGTATTTCTTTGATATATGAATATCTTTGGCTCGTTGTGCAAAGATGACTTGTTGTTGAATATCTTTAGCTTTGTAGTGCAAAAGATGAATTATTGATGAATATCTTTTGCTCGTAATGCAAAGATGACTTTTGTTGTTGAATATCTTTAGCTTTGTAGTGCAAAGATGAATTATTGATGAATATCTTTGGCTTGTAATGCAAAGATGTCCCGTTGTTGAATATCTTTAGCTTTGTAGTGCAAAGATGAATTATTGATGAATATCTTTGGCTTGTGTCTGCAAAGATGACCCGTTGTTGAATATCTTTAGCATGTAGTGTAAAGATGAACTGTTGATGAATATCTTTGGCCCGTGGTGCAAAGATGAATTTATTAGTATGATTATGAGCAGAGGCTGTGATTTGGTATAACCATGATCTTTGATGTTTCGGTAAAAGACAAGTGATGAAAATTATCTTTGTCTTGGATGAGGAAAGAATTTAGAACTACAATTACGATTATGAAGTTATACACGTGATTGTGGACGAGAATTGTTGATTGATGTTACTGAGGATAAAACATGGTTGGTGGATTTTAACATGGAGAAGACAATAGACTTTATAGTCTATTTGACTCTTCTAATGGATTGCTCATTCATTACTGACTATGGTTGAAAAGTTTTATCATCTACCATATGTTCTAAATCTACGATTTATTACGATGAAGACTATTGATAATTTATTTATCTTTAGTCATAATATTCTTCTTCGAGCTAGTTGTGCTCACCCTTTTGTTTCACAATTCCTTTCGTGTAATAAAAGTGTATTTGGTAGTGGGTCGAGGGGGATAGCGAGGAAATAGAGTGGTGGTCTATAGATGTTGAGGGTGAGGTGAATTTAACTTGGAAGGGTGTTTTGTCACTATCATACCAGATGTCTAATGACATACAAACTTGTATTATCATAAGACAAGGTTGTGCTCATCCACTTGATGAGTATATTTACAAGCACTACCTATATAATCTTGGTGTTTGTTTGGAGTATAATACCCAATTAGAGACAAATGGAGATAATGATATGTCAAGAGAAGACTCACCATTGGGAAGAATATGATAGTAATCTTCTCGTTTTCTTTGGGGTCTATTAGATTGACCAAGGATAATTACGTGGCTATATGATATCTACCATAACCTAAAAGCATGGCCTCCCATATACGAAGGTTTCCTTGAGCACTTCCCAAAGATTCTAATTTCTAAAAGCAGCTTTTGACTATACCTTTATGTAAGGTGTCATTGTGACGTCTTCTGATTGGTATATATTTGTATCCAAACTCACAAAGATATGTGTTGTTGTATTTTGCACGACAATTGTTGTAATAAAGTTGTAGTTGTTTTCTTTACCATATATTTGGCGACTCGAGAATGGGTTGGATGGAATGGACCTATTTTGGGGTCGTTACATTTAATATCGAGCTATAAGTAAAGAGCCCCGAGCCTCTCATTTGGTGACTTCTGTTGATGGGGGATGCACCGCCGGACTCTCCGTAGGGGCGCCGCTCATGCAAGTGGCAAACCGATAGGTATCAATGTGAGGTCTTGACCTGAGTTGGTGTCTAGAGTTACATTTGGTATCGAGCTTAGGGATATGATCTCTGGCGGAGATCGGGATTAGAACTAGGAGGGGAGAGATGAGTAAATCCTTTGCTAGTGTGTCCTACCTAAGCTTATTTGTTGGTCAATCATAATATCGGGATATTATGTGATATATTAATTTATTCAATTAACCCTTGTTTTGAAGTTGTATTCTAGAATGATATCTCGAAATACGGAGATGAAGCAATGGAGAAATCATGATGATAGGAAAGATGAAATCGAAATGAAAGCAAGGTATTCTCAACTCTTTGAAATACCGTCACGTAAATTTAGGGACGAAATTTCATAAGGAGGGAGATTGTAAGACCCCTAATTTTATGAAATAAAAGTATTCAATTTTTCTCTTGATGAAATGGTTAAATTGATAAAAGTTAAAGTTAAGGGTGATATATGAAATTTTTTTTTTTCAAAATATGCGAGGGGTATAAAGTATTCATTATTGTTAGGGAATATTCGTTTGGTCGTGGAATATTCTTTACGTGGGAATATTAAATGCATTTACTAGCAACTATTTTGTGGGCCCCATAATGAATAAGCGTCGAATGAAGAAAACGACAAGTTTGAGTTTTTATAAATAACGGCGTAGTTATTCTTCATAAACCTTTTTGGAATACAGTGGTTAAAATACGATAATATCGTTGTTGTTACACGATGAGACACTTCAGTATTACATGATATTTTGAATTATTGAATCCTTACGTGAAGGCACTACTCAATAATTGTTACGGTAATTCTTTATTCAATATTTTATTTTATTGATTCAATAATTGATGCGTTGATATTTTATATTATTGTTGTTCAATAATTGTCACCGCACAAGATATCACCATTATCGGATCAATAATTCATATTATTTGAATAATATTATTAGATAACATTATTGGCAATGTCTAGAAAGTTACATCGAGGAGAGGTTTGGTCACCTAATTGCGCGCCAAGATGAGGAGAAATTCTTATTGAAAGCCCCTCTTTCTGAAGCTGCTGGTTGTCATTATTGTGATTACGTAATATTATTTGGGAATAATTAATTATTGATTTATATGATAAGAAAATATTTATTTGATATGGATATAAATGATGGATTTATTTATTATATGTGGTTATAATTGAAGGATTTAATGTTGAGGTATTTTATCGGTATTTTTGTTTCGAATGAAGATATTAAAAATTAAACCAAAGGTGTTTTTGAGATATATTAAATGAGTTATAATTTTTAATCCGATAGTTGGATCGTTGTAATTTTTGGATATGTTATACATATATAAGTTGAGTATATGTCCACAAATTTTGAACCGTTAAAAATGAGCGTATAATTTATTATGAATTTTAAGAGGTGGTGATTCGTAAATTAGGTTATAAATGATTTTGGTGGAAAATTCTAGAATTGAGTGGGCCCCACTTATGGTTGGTGAAAAAAAATGTGTTGAATTTTATTTCAAATGTGGTGGGTGGCAATAGTAGCGAGTAAAGCCATCGGTGTGGTCAAGTCTCGCTTGGTAGGCGCTAACATTTTCCTATAAATAGAGGGCTAAGTTAGAATTGAAAATCACACCGAAACAAGTTTTCTCTTTCTCTCTCTATATTATCGAGTATTCTTGTGAGTATTTTGAGTATACTTTGAGTATTGTTAGGCGGTGCAAGTTCCTTGAAAGACTATATCCTGTGTTTCAACTAGAAATCTTGTCTTTCGAGGTAAGGGATGTTATTTTCTTCTCAAATGCTATTATTTCTTCAATATCATTATCTTTGAAATATTGGTTGGAACTTTTATCAAATTTGGAACTTTTTCATGTATCGGGTTACTATTCACGAGTTACTATTCATGAGTTACTATTCATGAGTTACTATTCACGAGTTACTATTCACGAGTACTATTCATGAAGCGTGAAGATGTTTTTTTTGTAGAATTTCTATCTTTTGGTGTCGAGAGTTACTATTCACGATATCTTGACTATTCACGATATCTGACACTATTCACGAATACGGTATTATTCAATAGAAAAATGAAAATTTTTCTTTTAAGTCTAAAATATCTATTCGGATACTAGCTTTGATTGTATCCATGTTTTGATCATTTTTGAATTTTACACCACTAGGATTATTTTGAGGTATTTTTGGATGTATAGATTAGGAGTTATGGATTTTATGAGAAAAGACTATTTTAAAAGTAACTATTTATAACTCCTTGCGGTTAACTCCAAAATTGATGAAATTTTTATTGAGAGTACATCTATATAATATCGATTGTACTCTGTGAATTTGAATTTTTGGATAAAAGTACAATTTATGATAAATGTTTAAATATTCTTGTGGTTTTAGCCATATAAAAAATAGTAAATAAATTTTTAAAATTTTGAGAAAAATATATGTTCAATATGGGACTATTTTATACTAAATCCCAGAAAAGAAATATTTTTAAATGATTTGGTATTTTCATGAAAATGTTCTAGTTATGAGCAAATGAATTAAATATGTTATGTGAAGTAAGAAAATTAGAAAATATGATTTTATGGTTTGAGAATCATATATAGGTATATCTGATTTTTGATGAGGGTTTTAGTTATTGGTGATGAAATTTTATGAGTTTGGCATTTTATGATGATTAAATGCATTAATTAGTAAAGTGTAAACAATTTAATTAAATTGTTTATAAGTTTGAGAAATGATTAAAATATTATTATAATATGAATAATATTAGATTATGAGATTTCTAAGTGATTTATAACATTTGGATTAAGGTGTTATAAATATGGATATGAATTTTATTATGAAACTTTATCTTTTAGTTATCGAGGTTACTATGCACGTATACGGGACTATGTATTTAATACGGGTACTATTCACAACAAATTGGTTTCTTCTCTGACCAAATTATCGTTGATTTATGAATCTTACTCTTGAAATTAAAACCATGTTTTGATTATATTATTTTTATATAACATTCTTATAACCCTAATGATGATATTTCTCTTTGACTTGAGTGTAAAGATGGGTAGATTATTGGTATGATCGTGACCATAGGTTCTCTTTGGCCAAGATGGTGCAAAAGTTGAATTGTTGACTGGTATGATCATGACCATTGAATTTACAATTGAATATTTTTAGCTTAAGTGCAAAGGTGAATTGATCAACATGGTTATAATTATTGTTATATAACTTTTGAAATGATTATGTATTTCTTTGATATATGAATATCTTTGGCTCGTTGTGCAAAGATGACTTGTTGTTGAATATCTTTAGCCTGTAGTGCAAAGATGAATTATTGATGAATATCTTTTGCTCGTAATGCAAAGATGACCTGTTGTTGAATATCTTTAGCCTGTAGTGCAAAGATGAATTATTGATGAATATCTTTGGCTTGTAATGCAAAGATGTCCCGTTGTTGAATATCTTTAGCCTGTAGTGCAAAGATGAATTATTGATGAATATCTTTGGCTTGTGCAAAGATGACCCGTTGTTGAATATCTTTAGCACTTGTAGTGTAAAGATGAATCTGTTGATGAATATCTTTTGGCCGTGGTGCAAAGATGAATTTATTAGTATGATTATGAGCAGAGAACTGTGATTTGGTATAACCATGATCTTTGATGTTTCGAGTAAAGACAAGTGATGAAAATTATCTTTGTCTTGGATGAGGAAAGGAATTTAGAACTACAATTACGATTATGAAGTTATACACGTGATTGTGGGCGAGAATTGTTGATTGATGTTACGGGGATAAAACATGGTTGGTGGATTTTTAACATGGAGAAGACAATAGACTTTATAGTCTATTTGACTCTTCTAATGGATTGCTCATTCATTTACTGAACTATGGTTGAAAAGTTTTATCATCTACCATATGTTCTAAATCTCGATTTATTCTTGATGAAGACTATTGATAATTTATTTATCTTTAGTCATAATATTCTTTTATTGAGCTAGTTGTGCTCACCCTTTTGTTTCACAATTCCTTTCGTAATAAAAAAGTAGTAATTTGGGTCGAGCGGGGATAGCGAGGAATAGAGTGGTGGTCTATAGATGTTGAGGGTGAGGTGAATTTAACTTGGAAGGGTGTTTTGTCACTATCATACATACAAGATGTCTAATGACATACAAACTTCGTGTTATCATAAGACAAGGTTGTGCTCATCCACTTCTTTGAGTATATTTACAAGCACTACCTATATAATCTTGGTGTTTGTTTGGAGTATAATACCCAATTAGAGACAGTGGAGATAATGATATGTCAAGAGAAGACTCACCATTGGGAAGAATATGATAGTAATCTTCTCGTTTTTCTTTGGGGTCTATTGGGTCAACCAAGGATAATTCTGTGGCTATATGATATCTACCATAACCTAAAAGCATGGCCTCCCATGTACGAAGGTTTCCTTGAGCACTTCCCAAAGATTCTAATTTCTAAAACAGTTTTTGACTATACCTTTATGTAAGGTGTCATTGTGACGTACTACAGTTGGTATATATTTGTATCCAAACTCACAGCATATGTGTTGTTGTATTTTGCACGACAATTATTGTAATAAAGTTGTAGTTGTTTTCTTTACCATATATTTGGCGACTCAGAATGGGTTGGATGGAATGGACCTATTTTGGGGTCGTTACATTTGGTATCAGAGCTATAAGTAAAGAGCCCCGAGCCTCTCCATTTGGTGACTTCCTGTTGATGGGGGATGCACCGGGCCGGACACTCCGTAGGGGGCCGCCGCTCATGGTGGGCAAACCGATAGGTATCAATGTGAGGTCTTGACCTGAGTTGGTGTCTAGAGTTACATTTGGTATCAGAGCTTAGGGATATGATCTCTGGCGGAGATCGGGATTAGAACTAGGAGGGGAGAGATGAGTAAATCCTTCGCTAGTGTGTCCTACCTAAGCTTATTTGTTGGTCAATCATAATATCGGGATATTATGTGATATATTAATTTATTCAATTAACCCTTATTTTGAAGTTGTATTCTAGAATGATATCTGAAATACAGGAGATGAGCAATTGAGAAATCATGATGATAGGAAAGATGAAATCTGAAATGAAAGCAAGGTATTCTCAACTCTTTGAAATACCAGTGCACGTAAATTTCTGGGACGAAATTTCATAAGGAGGGAGATCAGAAGACCGAAATTTTATGAAATAAAAGTATTCAATTTTCTCTTCAATAAATGGTTAAATTGATAAAAGTTAAAGTTAAGGGTGATATATGAAATTTTTTTTTTTCAAAATATGCGAGGGGTATAAAGTATTCATTATTATTCGGGGAATATTCGTTTGGTCGTGGAATAATATTCTTTACGTGGGAATATTAAATGCACCTCCAGCCAGCCTATTTGTGGGCCCCATAATGAATAACCGTCGAATGAAGAAAACGACAAGTTTGAGTTTTTATAAATAACGGCGTAGTTATTCTTCATTAACACTTGTTGGAATACCCAGTGGTTAAAATACGATAATATGCGTTGTTACGATGAGCACACGGTATTGCACAATATTTTGAATTATTGAATCCTTACGTAAAGAAGGCACTACTCAATAATTGTTACGATAGAATTCTTTGCTCAATATTTTATTTTATTGATTCAATAATTGATGCGTTGATATTTTATATTATTGTTGTTCAATAATTGTCACCGCACAATATCACCATTATCGGATCAATAATTCATATTATTTGAATAATATTATTAGATAACATTATTGGCAATGTCTAGAAAGTTACATCAAGGAGAGGTTTGGTCACCTAATTGCGCGCCAAGATGGAGAAATTCTTATTGAAAGCCCCTCTTTCCTGAACCGCTGCTGGTTGTCATAATTGTGATTCGTAATATTATTTGGGAATAATTAATTATTGATTTATATGATAAGAAAATATTTATTTGATATGGATATAAATGATGGATTTATTTATTATATGTGGTTATAATTGAAGGATTTAATGTTGAGGTATTTTATCGAGATTTTTGTTTGAATGAAGATATTAAAATTAAACTAGTGTTTTTGAGATATATTATGTGAGTTATAATTTTAATCCGACTGCTGGATCGTTGTAATTTTTGGATATGTTATACATATATAAGTTGAGTATATGTCCACAAATTTTGAACCGTTAAAAATGAGCGATAATTTATTATGAATTTTAAGAGGTGACCGATTCTGAAATTAGGTTATAAATGATTTTGGTGGAAAATTCTAGAATTGAGTGGGCCCCACTTATGGTTGGTGAAAAAATGTGCTGAATTTTATTTCAAATGTGGTGGGTGGCAATAGTAGCGGTAAAGCCATCGTGTAGCAGTCAAGTCTCTGCTTCTTGCGGCTAACATTTTCCTATAAATAGAGGGCTAAGTTAGAATTGAAAATCACACCGAAACAAGTTTTCTCTCTTTCTCTCTCTATATTATCGAGCGTATTCTTGTGAGTATTTTGAGTATACTTTGAGTATTGTTAGATTGGTGCAAGTTCCTTCAAAGACTATATCCTGTTTCAACTAACTAAGTACTTGTCTTTCGAGGTAAGGGATGTTATTTTCTTCTCAAATGCTATTATTTCTTCAATATCATTATGCTGAAATATTGGTTGGAACTTTTTATCAAATTTGGAACTTTTTCATGTCGGGGTTACTATTCACGAGTTACTATTCATGAGTTACTATTCACGAGTTACTATTCACGAGTACTATTCATGAAGCGTGAAGATGTTTTTTTTTGTAGAATTTCTATCTTTTGGTGTCGGAGTTACTATTCACGATACTCAAGACTATTCACGTATACTGACACTATTCACGAATACGGTCTTATTCATAGAAAATGAAAATTTTTCTTTTAAGTCTAAAATATCTATTCTGGATACTAGCTTTGATTGTATCCATGTTTTGATCATTCTTGAATTTTACACCACTAGGATTATTTTGAGGTATTTTTGGATGTATAGATTAGGAGTTATGGATTTTATGAGAAAAGACTATTTTAAAAGTAACTATTTATAACTCCTTGCGGTTAACTCCAAAATTGATGAAATTTTTATTGAGAGTACATCTATATAATATCGATTGTACTCTGTGAATTTGAATTTTTGGATAAAAGTACAATTTATGATAAATGTTTAAATATTCTATTGGTTTTAGCCATATGAAAAATAGTAAATGAATTTTTAAAATTTTGAGAAAAATATATGTTCAATATGGGACTATTTTATACTAAATCCCGGAAAAGAAATATTTTTAGAACCCGATTTGGTATTTTTCATGAAAATGTTCTAGTTATGAGCAAATGAATTAAATATGTTATGTGAAGTAAGAAAATTAGAAAATATGATTTTATGGTTTGAGAATCATATATGAGGTATATGCTGATTTTTGATGAGGGTTTTAGTTATTGGTGATGAAATTTTATGAGTTTGGCATTTTATGATGATTAAATGCATTAATTAGTAAAGTGTAAACAATTTAATTAAATTGTTTATAAGTTTGAGAAATGATTAAAATATTATTATAATATGAATAATATTAGATTATGAGATTTCTAAGTGATTTATAACATTTGGATTAAGGTGTTATAAATATGGATATGAATTTTATTATGAAACTTTATCTTTTCGTGTCGAGGTTACTATGCATGTATACGGGACTATGAACGAATACGGGGTACTATTCAAAACAAATTGGTTTCTTCTCTGACCAAATTATCGTTGATTTATGAATCTTACTCTTGAAATTAAAACCATGTTTTGATTATATTATTTTTATATAACATTCTTATAACCCTAATGATGATATTTCTCTTTGACTTGAGTGTAAAGATGGGTAGATTATTGGTATGATCGTGACCATAGGTTCTCTTTGGCCAGTAGTGCAAAAGTTGAATTGTTGACTGGTATGATCATGACCATTGAATTTACAATTGAATATTTTTAGCTTAAGTGCAAAGGTGAATTGATCAACATGGTTATAATTATTGTTATATAACTTCTGAAATGATTATGTATTTCTTTCATATATGAATATCTTTGGCTCGTTGTGCAAAGATGACTTGTTGTTGAATATCTTTAGCCTGTAGTGCAAAGATGAATTATTGATGAATATCTTTTGCTCGTAATGCAAAGATGACCTGTTGTTGAATATCTTTAGCCTGTAGTGCAAAGATGAATTATTGATGAATATCTTTGGCTTGTAATGCAAAGATGTCCCGTTGTTGAATATCTTTAGCCTGTATTGCAAAGATGAATTATTGATGAATATCTTTGGCTTGTAATGCAAAGATGACCCGTTGTTGAATATCTTTAGCCTGTAGTGTAAAGATGAACTATTGATGAATATCTTTGGCCCGTGGTGCAAAGATGAATTTATTAGTATGATTATGAACAGGAACTGGTATTTGGTATAACCATGATCTTTGATGTTTCAGGTAAAGACAAATGATGAAAATTATCTTTGTCTTGGATGAGGAAAGGAATTTAGAACTACAATTACGATTATGAGTTATACACGTGATTGTGGACAGGAATTGTTGATTGATGTTACAGGGATAAAACATGGTTGGTGGATTTTTAACATGGAGAAGACAATAGACTTTATAGTCTATTTGACTCTTCTAATGGATTGCTCATTCCATTTGCTAACTATGGTTGAAAAGTTTTATCATCTACCATATGTTCTAAATCTCTGATTTATTACTGATGAAGACTATTGATAATTTATTTATCTTTAGTCATAATATTCTTTACTGAGCTAGTTGTGCTCACCCTTTTATTTCACAATTCCTTTCAGGTAATAAAAGTGTAGCTGGGTCGAGCGGGGGATAGCGAGGGAATAGAGTGGTGGTCTATAGATGTTGAGGGTGAGGTGAATTTAACTTGGAAGGGTGTTTTGTCACTATCATACAAGATGTCTAATGACATACAAACTCATGTTATCATAAGACAAGGTTGTGCTCATCCACTTGCTGAGTAAATTTACAAGCACTACCTATATAATCTTGGTGTTTGTTTGGAGTATAATACCCAATTAGAGACAGTGGAGATAATGATATGTCAAGAGAAGACTCACCATTGGGAAGAATATGATAGTAATCTTCTCGTTTTTCTTTTGGGGTCTATTGGGTCAACCAAGGATAATTACGTGGCTATATGATATCTACCATAACCTAAAAGCATGGCCTCCCATGTATACGAAGGTTTCCTTGAGCACTTCCCAAAGATTCTAATTTCTAAAAGCAGCTTTTGACTATACCTTTATGTAAGGTGTCATTGTGACGTGCTTCTGATTGGTATATATTTGTATCCAAACTCACAACATATGTGTTGTTGTATTTTGCCGACAATTGTTGTAATAAAGTTGTAGTTGTTTTCTGTACCATATATTTGGCGACTCAGAATGGGTTGGATGGAATGGACCTATTTAGGGGTCGTTACAATAGATCCTTGCTCGTATATGATATTTGTTGTTTTAAGGTTGTTATTGGTAGCTTGTTATGTTGTCTTGGATCTAGAAGTGAAATCACAGACAGTTGATGTCTAGATTTTGAGTTATTCTTTGGTCAAAACTTAGTTGATTAAGGCATGACCAGTCAAAATCTAGGCAACCCAGAAAGTGCTAAACCAGTGTCTGACAATACTTTGAAAGGCTTTGATCTGTTGTATGTTAATCCGTTTGTAGATGTTATGATAACCAATCTATAGTATGATATGTGGACTTGAGATCTATACCTTTAGATCTCTTAAATAACAAATATGTGGGATTTTATAGATGGTCAAACTAGGCCACCCGAACTGATTTTACGGTTTGGGAAACCCAAAATTGGGATGAACAAGGTTTCTAACCTTGTTTGACCAGATCGTATCTGGTGATTATGTTGTTGTTAGACTGAGTTGTTGTTATGTACTTGTTCCTTGTTGTGTGTACTAGGGTTTTGGACCTTTAGAGCATCAATTGTATGGCTAGATTGTGACACCCCCAAATCCGGGTATTTTCCAACCCGACAAATGGTGCTACACGGTACTACCATTCACACATTCATTCAATTGAAAAGTATCAAAAGGACGAATATGTCTTCTACATATTCAAAATAATATTACATTTCCCCAGGTTCTTTATAACCCATTCATTCGTTCTGGTCATAATATTCAATATAATATAAACATTTACATATACTATTACATAAGTAATCTAAGGGTTCGTCTTCGCCTTGCCCTTATCTTTGTCGGAGCCTTCGGTCCGTTCGATCTTTGGCTGTGTTCATATGGTTCAAGCAAGAGTGAGCATGAATAGCTCAGCAAGTACTACAATTCTAATAAACAACATACTTGAAACATAGAACTCATATATCTTCAATAACTGAACAATAGTTACGAAGTACTATCGATAATGCAAAATAGCACTTCTTTTCATTCAAAACATTTTACAACAACAATATTCAATAAAACATCAATTCTGGTCCAAGACCTTGAGGATTTCATAAGTTTTTTTGAAAAGGACATCCTGACACTAAGTCCATAAGTCCAACATTACTTACGAGCACTTCTAGGTGACCAGCCTATAGCACTCTATGTTGATCAACAATACATTCCTTAAATGTGTATACGTTTAAGTTGTGACAACCTCACGTGCCTGTCGTTAAATGACAAAAACATTTTAGCATACTCAGTCTTCGATTGAAAACCATACCAATATAACTTGGTAAACATTAATCATGCTTGATAGATATAAGTCTAGCTGAAAGAATTTGTTTTGAGTTCATCATTCAAAACTTCATGTGAAAGAATAAATTAATTACACAGCTTGTCCAGACTGAACTGGAACAAGGGTTAGAATACTTGCCTTCAGTGTCTGCTTACTAATTATCACACGTACACTTTAAGTCTCTAAGTCTCTACAATACATGATCATATAACGTACCAATTTAGGTCACATATAATCAAGTAGGTATACTACTATATCTTACCCTTCATCTCAATCTAAATCCTGACTTAGATTTATTACTATGGTTTCAGCTTTTCATTACGTCGTTCTCATTACGTTCACATTCAATTGATTATTAACTCTTAACCATCATATATAAGGTTTAAAAGTACCGTACAATATCTTATAAAGTTCCTCAGTTTATTATTACTGAGTTACTGTTCAAGTTGTACTCATAAACATTCATTACTGTTCAACTTCCTAGGGTTGGTGCTGCGGCGCCACCCATTACTCTTCAAGCTGCTTGTTGCACATGCGAGAGTTAACAATAGGCATAGACCCAGACTCGTGCTGCCATGCGGCGAGTCCTTACTCTTCGTGTCGTGTCTTTGCGGCGTGAGTTAGCGATGTGCTCGATTACAACGTGTCGGTATTGTTGTGCCACCCATTTGGCCTTGGGTTGGCGCCGTGGTGCCAACTCTATGGCTCAGACAGTTTGCTAAACTTGAAAATTTTACAAAACTCCCAGACGCATAACTTCTTCGTTATAAGTCTGAATTGGCTCGTTCAAAAGCCTACAGTTCACAAATTACATACTCTATGTGTTCACGTAAGAATTTTTTCTATTTGATTTCGTTTGCTAAAATTTAACCTATTAGTTCGTTTTTAACGAAAATGATAAACGTTCGTGAACGTTCAATGCTCGTTTCTTTGTTCTAAGTCGGAATTCGGTCATTTTCGAGTCCGCAACTCTATAATGCCAAATATGACTTGTCTCCATCGAAAATCAACATTTCCGACTTCAAACACAAAATACGACTTTCATTCCGAGAATTCCAAGAATTCGACGATTATCGTCTAATTGTGTGAATTCCGGCAAAACTTCCTTACTAATCATTCTAAATGGATTTTAACCAACACATGAAAATTTCAAGTTACTTATTACACCAACTTATTATCAAAGTAGTTTTTGACTTTTTCTCATAAGTCAATGACTTACTTAACTTATGAACTACAAATTCTCATGCTTATGGCTTACTATAAACTTGAGTCCATCAATCAATGTTCTCATACTATATTGAACATACTAACATCATATGACAAACATATGATAAGTTCTTCCCAAGTTTATCAACTTATTTAAGTTCAAGTTGCTCATTCAACTTATTCGTCTTAAGTTCATTCATCAATGACTTCTTATTTGTTCTTAGCATATAATCATACTTCTCTTATCACCCTACAATGATAGAGATGAATATATATTAGATAAGAGTCTTACCCTAGAAGCACTTGTACTTCTCTTCTCTTTGGAAACTAGCAAAGAACTTTTGACTTATTCTTGACTTATGTGCTTAGTCTCTCTAACCAATAAGCTACTTAACTTGAGAGGATTTGGGAGAATTTTATCGAGCAACAAATGAATTGAAGCTTCTCTATTTATATGCAACCCAAAGTGAAGGCATAATAGACATTTAGGCCATCCCACCTCCTTAATTAACCTCCTCACTTTCACCTCCTTACTATTCATAACTTTACAACTAAGTTACTTGCTAGCCACTTCTATTTCTCGGCCATCACAACACTTGTTCACCACTTAAAATGCTTGCCCATCAAGACTACCCACATTAATATGGTTTGCTCCATGGATCGTGGCCAATTCATTGGGCTTGCTAATTAATCTAGCTAATTCCTTGTTGGGCTTATACTACAATAGTTTGGACTCATGACATATCAAACACTTGGGCTTGAGTATCACTTACTAATTGGACTTCTACCATTAAGCTAATAATCCTACAAGTCCATTACATTCAATTAAAAATTTTAACATATATACACCACGTATAAGTCTCGTATGCTAGTTCGTATATTAAATCGTAATATACGCTATTCCATTCATCATACTTAATAGTATCATACGTCGTATTATACTTACGTTCATTACCTCGTACAGTGCATACGCATCATACATTTACAACTTTCTTTCCTTAACACTTAATAAACCTAACGTTCCCAAATTAGGTCCGCATGCTAAATATTACGTTTTTCATACTTCGATTATTATTACATAATCAATCTTACCTTGATATTATAACGTTACGTATTTCTCAGAAATCCAAAAATAATTCCCGAGCAGAAATCGATGAATACTATTTTTCAGAAAATTTCTCGGAAAGCTTTTATTTTCATCTTAGAAATTCAAACACTTTAATTCTCTCAAGTAGTTAAAATACTACGACATTCCGACGTTTCTAGGTTATAGAACAACATTCATCTTGTCAACACGTAATAATAATAAATAATATTATTTTATTCATTATTAAAAGTATTTACAATGGTTCAATTTTCCGGGGCGTTACACAGATCATGAATATAATCGAGCCCTAAAGTGCTACCTTGAAGCTGCATGGGTTTCTGGGTTACCCAGAATGCCTAGGAGCTGTTTGACAATTCGTTTAAGAGACTAGATCTCTTTGTTGTTATTTTTTTTGAGCAAGATGAGGATTGATAATTGTAGTGTTACAAACACACTACCAAATCAGTATCTTAGCAAGTCTAGAACATACATGGATTGATAAATAAGGTTGGTCAAACATGACAGGTTAAACACGAAGTTGTCAGTGTTCTTGAGCTCAAGAACACCAACAACGGCGCTTTGTGTCGCTAAAGCCCCATAGCGACGGTTTTTCATATAATTATTTTCTGATTTTCCAGAAATTATTAGAAAATAGAAAAAATTATTAAAATTATTAAAAATGGTTTTAAAAATTATTTTAAATTATGAAAAATAATTTTTGACCAATTGGAATAGTTTTCTTTAATATTTATAATTATTTAAATATTAAAGGTATTTAATTTATTTAATTAATGTATTAAATAAATTAGAGAAAAATGATTTAATATTATGAAAAATCATATTAAATAAGAATAAAGTATTTAAAAATATTTTGAGTTATAAAAAGTAACTTTTAATATTTTTAGAGAATTTTCATTAATAATTTAATATTAATGATATTAGATTTATTTAATTGATAAATTAAATAAATAAGCTAAAAATGATTTTATTGAATTAAAAATCATTTTAAATGAGAATAAAGTGTTAGAAAATATTTTAAATTATAAAATATAATTTTCAATATTTTTGGAAGCATTCTCATTAATAAATTAATATTAATTATATTAGATTTATTTAATTATTATATTTAATAATGAATTAAAAATGGTTTTATTGATTTAAAAATCATTTAAAAATGAGAAGAATGATTTAAAAATATTTTAAGTTATAATTAATGACTTTTAATATTTGGTTAATAATTTCTCTAATATTTAGATATTAATGGTGATGATTTAAAATGATTTTAATTACTTTAAAAACCATTTAAGTAGAATATTGTTGATTTAAAATATTTTAAGTTATTAATAATAACTTTAATATTTTGACAAGCATGTCATTAATATTTATATATTATTAAATATTAATGATGATAAGATTATTCGTTATTTAAATCATTTATAAATGATTTTGATATTTGAAAAATTATTATAAATTATAATAATTGTTTGATAATTATTAAAAGCTTCTAAATAATATTATTAATGATATTTGACTTATCTAAAATAATATTGAAGCTTAGAAACCGAATTTACTTGACAATAACTGTGTTAATTGTTGGATAGGGTGACCAGAACACCGAGAATGGACCGAAGTCCAATTAAACTGAAATATTTAGACTTGATAAGTGTTTATATAGGTTATAAACACTGATGTGGCTATGTGGTAATGTGTCTAGGAGAAGTTTGACTGTGAATTACAGTGTTGTGTGTTATGAAATATTGTGCTAATTGTGAGATAGATATTATTGGTTATAGGTCTTTCAAAAGCAGATAAGTTTATTGTGTAGCTGTAATCAGCAGAAGAGGCAAGTTTCCTAACTCAACTTTGAGTTATATTCATTCAATTCCTGTTTAATGTAAAATTATGTTGTTGGATAAGTTTATTCCTAACTGTTGTTGGATATTCATATCTGTAGAAGCTAGAATTGACAGTACAGATAATTCCTGTTTAATGTCAAATTATGTTGAGAAATATCTTAGCTAATTATTCTGGCTAGACGAACATTTGTTAAAATTTGATAGATTCGAAAAGAGTAATCAATTATTATTGACAGATCGATGCCAATTATTTCGGCTAGACCGAGAAGTAATTAGAATTTGAAATCACAGTATTTTGTTGTTAAATCTTGATTCTGAGACTGAGATGAACAACCTTTTATATAAAGGGAACATTTTATTGGTCATAAATTCGACTACTGCGCGCTTTGTTTAAGTATTATGCATAATATAGGGTACAAGGAGTTGACCGACTCTAAGTACTTGCAGAGGGGTATGATTTAATCTTTATAGTTATCTGATACACCTGAGTATATATCAAAGTAAATCTTTGATATCTACCCGAGAAGATAAGTTCAAGATCTTGTGTGATCACTTAGCATAAATCTTGAAAACATTCCACTTTGCTATTTCATAGAATTGATTCTTGATTATTCATTAGAATATCGTAGAAACTTTGAAAGCATTATACTCTTTCATTATTGAATTATTGTGTTGTATAGAATACGAGAAGACTTGTTATTGAATAACAATTTCTTCAGCTATTTCAAAGTTCCCCGAACTTTGGTTTCATTCTATCAAAATAGATAGTCTGTTATTCTGAATTCTTATACATTTATTGTATGTCTTAACTTGCGGGGCAAATTAGTTGCTCACCCTTGCTAAATAAAACTTTTCAGCTAGGGACGAAGTGGCAGGAGGTGTTGCGTAGGATAAAGTCAAAGGCATAATTATTAATTAGTTATGATTAACATATTTATTGTATTGTATTATAAACCCTTTTTGTATATCTAAGGGGTATGTTTGTAATGTTAAGGTTAGCAGACCTAGGATTAATGTATTAACAAAGTATGTTAATGTGATATGTATTACTATTCATATATGAATGGGTAGTTAGATGCTATTATATTGTGGATCGTGAACACCAAACTCAGGGGTCTGGTAACCCAGATTTGGGGGCATCACAACCTTTGAGCGTAGAATATATTCATTCTTATCCAACATTTTAACAGGTACCTCTTTATACATTAAATCTTTCGCTATCTCATCCGGTTCTTGTGACACCCTCAAATCTATAAGCCCGCGGTATCCGATTTGGTGCTCACGAGTAATCAATTAATATAACACATTCAAATCTATACGCCCATGTTATCCGATTCAATGCTTATATGTAATTGAGTGACTATACAATTATTACCAGATACAATTCCCATAGATCCAGGGTTCATAGTATCCCATAACAGATAATAGTTCTCGTCAGAAATATTGTTGTGTTTGGATACCCTCACTTGAATGTATGGACTGTATCTACGAATAGTATCTATCTATCCAAAATTCAGAGTACTAGTAATAACATGAACAGTCCATATTACCAATACCCTCAATCAGATGTATAGTCTATATCATGAGAATTTACACTATCTTATCGATAATAACTATCTATCCAAAATCCAGAGTATAAATAACAACATGAACAATCCATGTTATTATTATCCTCACTCAGATAAATAGTTCCCAAGGATCTCAACTAAATTGAAGATTCTAATTACATCTATATATGTAAGGAAAACACGGTTGCGAAAATAAAAGATGTTATATATCATAAATATTAAGGTTCGATTACATGATTCTCATAAAGAATTTCTTATTATAAAGTATTCAACTAGACAAGAATATAATCTAATCTAAATTGAAACGCTTCCCTTTATCTACTCCAGATGTTCCAAGGTTACCATCTAAAACTGTAAAGGGAATAATTTGCAAGGGTGAGTTATGACATGCTCAACAAGTTTTGTATTTATAACAATATATGATTTGAAGAAATACAATAATTCAAATTTTGACTGATAGTTGTTACCATTTCACTATGGATTTATATTTCTGTTAGTCACACAGACTTAGAAATTTTATTCAGATTTGAGATAGGGGATCAACCTATTCAACATCCTAGGAGTATGCATCTCATCTTACTGGTGCTCAAATGCACCTAACTTAGTGTCAATATATTATCGACCGAAAGATCCCATACGGGATACCCAACTTCAGAATAGGATATTTTACCAAACAATTTTGTTTGACACAACAATTTAAGCTTAACAATCAATATGAATAAAAAATTCATTTCTTAGTTATGCTGAAGCTATAGCACTAACCTTACAATAAGAGGTAATTCAAATATAGGTGTAGTATATTATATCAAAAGAATATCAAGATAAAAATCTTGTTCAACGAGTAAATAGGTTTAAGAAATTTGCATAAGTAGTTTAAGAGTTAAGAAGAACTTGCCTTGATGTTTAGTATTCTAAACTATAAGCGTAACCTTGTTAAAATAACCCTACACAATAATATTGTGCATAAGCAATTAGATTCATCGATTTATATAACTTTATATGTTATATAATAACTTAAATTAACTATGTTCATAGGTGATATAAGCTTCTTAACACCCTAGCTCTTTTAAGCCCTTAAATTAGAGTCTCTAAGAAATTTTCAGCTTTGACGTCCTTTACGAAAATTGCCACAACATTTTTGTTTTAAAACATTTTTGGGTGATTCTTGCGCCTACGCGCTCCTAACTTCCATATATATAACTTTATTAATCATTCAAAAGCATATTACCATTTTAAAATTTTGGAAAATGAACAGAAATGTCAAAATTATGATTATGGTTCACAATTCATCTTTTCATTTTGTAAAACATGATACTACGAGCATTAATTTTCTAGGATAACATGTTCTAACACATAATAACATATCATAATATAAAAATAATAAAATCATAAACCTACTTATGTAAAATTTATGACTTTTCTACACTCAAAGATTCCTTAAACTCTAAAGAAATATGCTCAATATTATAGAAGAAGAATTCTCTGATTCTGGTGTGATTTTCAACTCTAACTGAGCATCCTATTTACAGAAGAATGGAAAAGATACTATTTGAACGCACAGTGCACAAAGGATCACGGGCGATGTTTTGAAATTCACGGACGAAACTTTTAAAATTTGATTTTACTATGCAAACACTATGCATAATAAAATATAATATATTCTATTTTTTCATAAAAAAACAAAAATTATTATAATATATAATAATAATATTATCTCATTCCCGTTCTTTTTCCTCCCCCCCTCATTCTCGATTTCATTATATATATATATATATATATCACATTCTTTCAATACTCTCTCCCGTGACCATTCAAGATTCCCCCCATTTTCATTTTTCTAAACATGGGCCCCACGTGTTCCCCTCCCACCAACACGTCATCATCATAGGTGGGTCCCGCCAAATTACATATATACTAAAAATGTTTTACCGATTATTTTGAAAAATGGATAAATGAGGGTCCATAAAATAACCAAAATTTACATCAAGTATTTTATAAAAATCCCCTCAATATTTTTAACAACATTTATTCATCACTATTATTATTCGCAATATTTAACAACCAGATCGTTCCCACGAAAGAGGGGGCTTTCCGATAAGGATTTCTCCCTATTGGCGCGCAATTAGTTGACCAAACATCTCCTCGACAGAACTTTTTAGACATCGTCAATATTGCAAATAATAATATGAATAACTTTATCATCTCAATTATTGATTTAATAATATACAAAAATATTGAAAATAATTGAATCAAATTACGTGAAATACTATGCAGCAATTACTATAGCAATAATTAAACAAAACTGAGTGACTTATCACGTAAGCATCAATAATCAATACCGTGTGCTACTATGTAACCACGCGTATTATTGTACTTTTATCACCAGGTATTTCAACAGTTAATGATAAAACTTCAATCGTTATTTTCATAAAAAGTTATTTCTGTCATTTTCTCATTCCGACAATACCGTTGCGGGGTCCACCAATGATTGTGTCGTTGTACGAATATTCCCTGTTAAAACGAATATTCCCCGACCAATCGAATATTTTATGACAACTTGCATAGTTTGTAAAATTTATGAATACTACCCACAACTATAACATTATATCAAATCCACACCATAATACTTAAAAAAATATTTTTAGAAAATTAATCTTTATTCACAAATTTTGGGGTCTTACAGAAGATGGCTATGGCATGCCTTTCATCTATTAAAGACAATTGGTGGTACCGATCTTATAACCATTGGTCTTCATCTAGCTGAACGTCTATTAATACTCTGAGGGATTCTATTTCCACCTCTATGGGGAGCACTACTTCCATGCCATAGGTTAATGAGTAAGGGGTTGCCCCAGTAGAAGTGAGCATTGACGTTCTGTAGGCCAGTAGAGTCAGAGGCAACAAGTCGGGCTATCCTTTATGATTGGTGGACATCTTTTGCATGATTTTTTGATATACTTATTAGCCGCTTCAACGACACCATTCATCTTTGGACGATAGATGACGGAGTTGAGATGTTTGATGTGGAATTTACTATTTAACTCCTCCATCATTTGGTTGTTGAGGTTTATTTCATTGTCTGTATCGATAAATGACATTATTTTTTATGAAACCAATGATCACTTCTTTAGTAACCCTGGGGGAGGAGGCTACTTCTACCCACTTGGTAAAGTAGTCGATCATAGTGAAGATAAACCGATGATTATTACTGGCTTTGGGCTTGATGGGCCCGATCACGTCTATTCACCACATTGAGAAGGGCAAGGGAGAACTCATATTGTTGAGCTCCCTTGGAGGCGCATGGATAACATTCCCATGAATTTGGCATTGATAACATCTCTTGACATGATCGTCACAGTCAGCCTTAAGAGAGAGCCAGAAATGCCTTGTTCTTAGGATTTTCTTGACAAAAAGTGGGCCGCTCATGTGTGGGCAATATACTCCACCTTGGATTTTATCCATGAGTCTCTGAGCTTGGTCTTTGTCTAGGCATCTGAAAAGGCCTAGTCATACATCTCTTTTTAAGAGTTTGTCTCTGCTTAGGTAGAATTTCATTGTCATTCGATGGATCCGCTTTCTTTCAGCTGGACTCACCTTAGTGGGTATAGATCCATCTCGTAAAATACTCCTTGATATGCTTACACCAAAGGTGTTGCATGGGAGGCAGTTCATCCGATACTTCTTCAATGTAGTTCCCATAAGCTGGTGCCTTTTACCTAGTATGTGTGATATTTGGCATATCTTCTTTGTCAAGTATGTGAATTAAGGAGGCCAAAGTTGCTAGTGCATCTGCAAAGTCATTCTTATTCTGAGGAATGTGGAGGAAGGATATTTTTTTAAACTCTGAAACAATCTGGATAACTTGCCGATGGTAAGGCAACAAATTTAATTCTTTGGTATGATAGATCCCGGTCAGTGGTTTTTCTGATTCCCAGTTCAGAATCTCTAAAGACAGTTAACCGTTTGACTCCAAATGGATTGGGCTAGTTTCAACCCTATGATGCAGCCTTCATACTCAACTGTGTTGTTGGTGTTGACAAACTATAATTTTATGGCAACGGGATACTGCTTTCATGAAATGGATATTAGAACTGCTCCAGCTCTAGAACCTTCCATGTTTATAGCTCCATCAAAATACATCCTCCATAATTGGTGTGTATTTTCCTAATGGTGTTGCTGAATTATCATTACCCCTTCATCGGGAAAATATGTTTCCAAGGGTTTAAAATCCCCTAAAGGTGCAGAGGCCAGTTGATCAGCAATTCCTTGACCGTTGATAGACTTTTGAGTCACGTAGATGATGTCAAATTGTTGTAGGATCAACTGCTATTTGGACAGTCGATAATTTTACATGGGTTTACTGAACACATATTTGAGAGGATCCATGAAAAAATGAGATGGGTTGTGTGACCATGGAGATAATGTTGTAATCTTATAGAAGACCATGATAAAGCACAACACGTTTTCTAATTCAAGTTGTACTTGTGTTCACTGATTCTGAATCTTTTGCTGAGGTAATAGATATCTCTTTTTTGGCCTATATCATCTTTCTATTCCAGCATGCAACCCATGGCATTATCATTGATTGATAGGTACATAAATAGAGGAACACCATCCCTGGGAGGTACCAAAACAGGAGCTTTAACTAGTTGTTCTTTGACGAGAAGGAAGGATTTTGACACTCGTCATTCCATTTCTTGGAGGAGTTCATCCTTAATAACTTGAAGATGGGTTCATAGGTTGCTGTGAGTTGGGAGATGATTCAACTAATAAAATTGATTCTTCCCAAAAATCCCTGTATTTCCCGCTCTATCTGGGGTATAGGCATTTTAGTGATGGCTTGAATTTTTACATGATCCATCTCAATGCCTTTATGTCTTACTAAGAATCCCAACAACTTGCCTGATTTGACGCCAAAGGCGCATTTGGCTGGGTTCAACTTCAAATTATACTTATGCAACCGGTTGAAGAGCTTTTTGAGATGATCAATGTGCTCTTCTTCCCTACGGGACTTGACAATGATGTCATCCTCGTATACTTCTACCTCTTTGTGTATTTGATCATGGAAAAGGGCCATCATGGCTCACTGATAGGTAGCTCCAGCATTGATGAGGTCGAATAACAACCGTCTATAGAAAAAGGTTCCCCAATGAGTGATGAATATAATTTTATCATGATCCTCTTCTGCAACCAAGATTTGATGGTACCCCACAAAGCAGTTAGCAAAGAAGTGAAAGTAATATGCACACAAGCCAATCATATTTGATGATAAAGCATATACTTTGTAACAATCTTATTCATTTATTAATAAAAAAGTATTAATTTATTAAAGGCTTTTAATTATCTACATGATGCTGTTTTATAATATGTGATAAACCCATAGTTTTAAGCAATGCTTTTAGAATAATGATGATGATCATTCTAATGAGATCTAAATTCTTAGAAAGCTTAAAACTAAAATAGTTCCCAATCGATGGATTACTAAATTGGGGATTAGTGAATCCGGATAGATTGGTACATACGTTGTTTGCTCATTGGATGAGGATGATGTTAGGTTTGTAATATTCATGTGCGCAATCAAATTGCATAAAAAGTGCGGAAGCGTGTAAAAATCAGAGTTTAAAATTATTTACAAACCATAAAACCCGGATCATCCTTTATGCATAATTATTAATTAAACGAAAAGATAAAGAATAAATCATACCCTTGAAGATCGAGCTTCCTCAGGTACAAGTTCACCTCCAAATCCTTTATCGTTCAATCTTGAATCCACCGGGTTTGGTTCCTTCCTTTGATCAACGTTAGCCACCCAAATGTTTGGCCTCTAGAGGTGATCCACCAAGAAAGAATAAAATTCAAGAAGATGGGTGTTATGGCTAACCCTAGTTTTCTATCTCTATAGAAAAGGCATACTCCCAACAACTTGGAATTATTACGTACTTTGTTAAAGTCAACAACCCATACCACCCATAATAAGACTCCTCTTATTTATAGATGTGGGCAACCCACCTTAACAATTAAGGAATTGGGTTTTAATTAATTAATTCTTTTAATTAATTAAGCTCCCTAATCTTATTAGGGATAATTAATTAAACTCCTTTAACTAATTTTCCTTCCTAATCCAATTAGGAATAAATGAGAGTACTTATATTAAATTAATTCCTAAACTCTTTTAAAATTAAAATAATAATAATTGTAATAATATTAATAAGACTCCTCTTATTAATTTATATTTAATATTTCTAAAATATTAAATAATAAATATTAAGCTATTTAATTTATTCTATCACCATAGATTAAATTAAATATACATAACATATTATTACGATTATGCCATTAACTTCTTAAATAATTATTCTTCCTTTTATATGGTGTGACCCTTTAGGTTCTCCATATTAAACCTAGGTGTGAATAAATCAATTAGAACAATTCTAATCTTATTTAAATAAATAAATTAAACAATTAATTTATTTAAATAATATTTATTCTACAATAGGGATAAGCCTCCCCTAGCGATCAACGACTTTCCGGATAATATAGATTTCAACATTAATCATTAAAGAACCTTTGAGTAAATAGTTACTGTACAATTCAATCCTTCCACCATACAATGTCCCAATTAAATATAAGACATGGAATTCTTGTCAAGTCTTATTTTATTTAATTATATGTATTTCAATCCTTAAATGCACAACTCCAAATAATGCAAATTAGAAACTCCTTTCTAATTTCATTCTCTTAACCCGAGGAAGGACTCTTGGGTTGTCATTTATCGAATCACATAGGACATTTCTCTTCTTTTATTAGAAGTGGTAGATTCTTTATTGATCATACATTATCTCCATGTATAACTTTATTATACCCAAGCATACCCTTTGATATACCCTAAGGGTCTTAAGGAATAAGTCAAAGTATAACTCATCATACACAAGATACTATGATGATCTCAAGTCCAAGGATTACTTGTACTACTATCACTACTGAAATTCTTATTGACAGTGAAAATAAAACTCCATTAGGTATTCCTTAGCAGAGCCACGTTCAAAGGAACTTATTCTCTAATAAGCACCTACATACTTGCTTTAGTGTCTCCACACAAATGATCATGAGATCAATCATCCTCATCCAATGAGCAAGCAACGGATGTACTAATCTATCCGGATTCACTAATCCCCAATTTAGTAATCCAATGATTGGGAACTATTTTAGTTTTAAGCTTTCTAAGAATTTAGATCTCATTAGAATGATCATCATCATTATTCTAAAAGCATTACTTAAAACTATGGGTTTATCACATATTATAAAACAAAGATCATGTAGATAATTAAAAGCCTTTAATAAATTAATACTTTTATTAATAAATGAATAAGATTGTTACAAAGTATATGCTTTATCATCAAACATGATTGGCTTGTGTGCATATTACTTTCAGATGATTGATCTCATGATCATTTATGTGGAGACACTAAAGCAAGTATGTAGGTGCTTATTAGAGAATAAGTTCACTGAACGTGGGTCGCTAAGGAATACCTAATGGAGTTTTATTTGCACTCGTCAATAGGAATTCTCAGTAGTGATAGTAGTACAAGTAATCCTTGACTTTGAGATCATCATAGTATCTTGTGTATGATGAGTTATACTTTGACTTATTCCTTAAGACCCTTAGGGTATATCAAAGGGTATGCTTGGGTATAATAAGTTGTATATGGAGATAATGTATGATCAATAAAGAATCTACCACTTCTAATAAACGAAGAGAAATGTCCTATGTGATTCGATAAATGACAACCCAAAGAGTCCTCGGTTAAGGTAGAATGAAATTAGAAAGGATTTTCTAATTTGCATTATTTGAGTCAGGCATTTAAGGATCGAAATACATATAATTAAATAAAATAAGACTCGACAAAGAATTCCATGTCTTATATTTAATTGGGACATCAGATGGTGGAAGGATTAAATCAGATTTATAACTATTTACTCAAAGGTTCTTTTATGATTAATGTTGAAATCTATATTATCCGGAAAGTCGTTGATCGCTAGGAGGCTTATCCCTATCAGAGAATAAATATTATTTATTTAAATAAATTAATTATTTAATTTATTTATTTAAATAAGGTTAGAATTGTTCTAATTGATTTATTCACAACCTATTAATATGGAGAACCTAAAGGGTCACACCATAAAAGGAAGAATAATTATTTAAGAAGTTAATGGCATAATCGTAATAATATAGTTATGTATATTTAATTTAATCTATGGTGATAGAATAAATTAAATAGCTTTAATATTTATTATTTAATATTTTAGAAATATTAAATATAAATTAATAAGAGGAGTCTTATTAATATTATTACAATTATTATTATTTTAATTTCTAAAAGAGTTTAGGAATTAATTTAATATAAGTACTTCATTTATTCCTAATTGGATTAGGAAGGAAAATTAGTTAAAGGAGTTTAATTAATTATCCCTAATAAGATTAGGAGCTTAATTAATTAAAAGAATTAATTAATTAAAACCAATTCCTTAATTGTTAAGGTGGGTTGCCCACATCTATAAATAAGAGGAGTCTTATTATGGTGGTGGGGTTGTTGATTTTTCAACATACGTACATAATTCCAATTTGTTGGAGAGTACGCCTTTTCTATAGAGATAGAAAAACTAGGTTGAGCCAACACACCTTCTTCTTGAAAATTCTTTTTCCTCGTGGATCACCTCTAGAGGCCAAACACACGGGTGGTTAACGCCGATCAAAGGAAGGAACCAAACCCTTTGTGGATTCAAGTCAAACGCGAAAAGGATTTGGATGAACTTGTACTGGTAAGCTCGATCTTTCAAGGGTATGATTTTATTCTTTATCTTTTCGCTTAATTAATAATTGTGCATAAAGGGTGATCCGTATATATGGTTTGTAAAATTTTTAAACTCGATTTTTCCACGCTTCCGCACTTTTATGCAATTTGATTGCATGGTTCTTGAATATTACAAACCTAATAAAGTAACATCGAGCCAAACCTTTATGCGAATTATTAATTGTTCATTTGATATGTATATTGATATGTGTTTAGAATAATTTTATCAGCATAATTTTATTGTATAAAATTTATAATTTTAAAATAAAAGGATTCTCGCAAAGATGCTTATTATGCAAGGAAATTTTACTTGCACGTTTCAAGAGAAGTCATTAATGTTTTTTTTTTTTAAAAAAAAAAAAAAAAAATGGCGAGATTTCCGCTTTCTCATTCCATGATCTCGCTTTGAAAAATGTGGATCACTACTACGTGGTAACCTTGTTGCCTTGGTCACCAAATTTTTTTTTTTTGAAAAAAAAGCGTACATGTTTTTTTTTTAAAACTCATAGGTTTAAAAATTATTAAAAATTTTTATTTTAATAAAAGGAATCGGATATATATATATATATATATATATATATATATTATGGTTATATATATATATAATATATATTACTTAATATATATATATATATATATATATATTCTTAATTATTATATAATTAAAATAAAAGTTTATTTTAATTTTAAAATAAAAGGTTTATTTTAATATTAAAATATAAAGTTTTATTTTAATTTTAAATAATTTTATAATTAAAATAAAAGGTTTATTTTAATCTTAAAATAAAAGGTTTATTTTAATATTAAAATAAAAGATTTATTTTAATTTTAAAATTAGAATTTCATGATAACTAATTATTAGAGTTGGAATTGGATTCCATGCTAACTAATTGGAGTTGAAATTGGATTCTATTTTTCCTTAAATAAAGGAGTTTATTTAGATATGAAATAAGATTTCATATTATTCAAAATAAAGGAGTTTATTTGTGAATAGGAAAGAGAATCCTAATTTCCTTAAATAAAGGAGTTTATTTAGATATGAAATATGATTTCATATTATTCAAAATAAAGAAGTTTATTTGTGAATGAAAAGAATATTCGTGTTTCCTTTAATAAAAGATTTTTTTTACATGGAATTGATTCCATAATTAATTAAAATAAAAGAGTTTATTTTAATTAAAGTTTTTTTTATTACATGGAATTGGATTCCATAATTAATTAAAATAAAGGAGTTTATTTTGATTAAAGATTTTGATTAAAATAAAATAGTTTATTTTATTCAAAATTAGATAAATTAAAATAAAATAGTTTTATTTTGATTTAAATTTGGATTAAAATAAAGGAGTTTATTTTGATTCAAAATTAGATTTTATACTAACTAAATTTGCCCATTAAATGATATCAATATATATATATTAAATGTTTATTATTCATGAGATGAATGTTATTTATTGATGCATATGGTGATGTGTATGATAATAAATAGGATTGATTATGGACTATCACCAAATATGATTGGATTTTATTTTAGTTGGATGCATGAATGTATGGGTTTTATTAAATGGGGGTCTCACAGCGTGCCTCGTCTTCTCTAATTTTTCTTAATGTAAATTCTATTCCCCTATGTACTTCCCTCGACTACCGATCAAGGTTTCTATTTATTTTAAATAGTTTTGTAATAGGAATAGTTAGAATTATTTTGAAGAATTGGAGATCAAGGGACAAGAAGCGCCAAGACCCGTTTGTAATGGAGCCCTGGGTTTAAATGTAATAGTTACATTTAAATATTATTTCTTGCACCCCTAGGGTTTGACCTTTTGGTTCACTTGGTGGCTCTAGTGAACCAAACTAGAATAAAAGTCCATAATCAATCCGGGTAGAATATAGTATTCTATATGTGCATGCTTATACTATATATATTATATATTATGTAAACATGCTCGCATGTTCATTAATATGACGCGTATTTTGTATATATATATGTGCATGCGATCTAAACAAGATGAGACAAATTAATAACAAAACCCTCAATTTTTTTTATATTAAGTCCTAAGCGTTCAAAGATATTTGGAATATCGAACGTCGCCTTCTAGCATGATAAAATTAATAGAGTATTAAATATTTAATATGAGTTTGTTGTGTCACCACAAGGCTAGTATTAAGTATTTAAGATGTTAATTTATCACATTTGATGCTTATAAAGAAAATTGAACAATATTGTTTTGTTGTGTCACCACAAGGATGATATTTTTCTTTTTTGAATATATGGAGTGCTAGGTTGGACTTAACTTGGATAATTTTGATTCTGGATGTGCCACCACTGATCAAAATAATCTAAGAGGCAAAAAGAAAAGGAGTTGCATAGTTGATATAATTGACAAAAGTTATCTACCTATTTATTTATATATAGTTTGTTGTGTCACCACAAGGCTATATACATTTGAAATGGGATCCTTATTCTCACTAGCAGATCTTTAATTAGATTTTGCCGAACTATATATATTGAGGGTAATATAGTTTGAAGAAAATAGTGGAGATACCAATTTAAAACAAGACCTAATTTATTTTGGTAATTAATAAAAGAATGTATGTTAAAATGTTGTTAATTACAAAATTCATTTACGTAATTTTACAATGTCAAAATTACTATCATCGCGAAGCATATTAGATGCTAAATTAACCGCCATCAATTAAACGGATTGGTTAAGGAATTTGAGAATAGTTCTCATAGCTGAAAAGCTATCTTATGTCCTTAATACGCCTATCCCTACAATGGATGAAGACAATGCCTCTGAGGAAGAGATTGCTACTTTTAGAAAGTGGCAAGATGATGCATAGTTG